>JAKSZT010032012.1:5883123-5930865 GCA_026826555.1 Tolypeutes matacus
AAAAAAAAAAAAAAAAAAAAAAAAAAAAACCCTTACCCTAAGATCACATCTATTCAATAATTAATTCCAAATAAATCACAGACTTAAATGTATAAAACTATAAAATATTTAGGAAAAAAATAGGGGGGAGGCTTTGTAATGTAAGCTTAGGGAAAGAATTCTTAATTTGACATCAAAAGCATAACCCAGTAATGGAAAAATGGATAAATTGGACTCATCTAAATTTTAAAACTTTTGTACCATGAAAGCGCATGTGAAGAAGATGAAAAGAGAGCCTACAAACTGGCAGCAAATCACATATCTAAGAAAGGTCAAGCACTTAGAATACATAAAGAATACTCAAAACTCAGCAGTCTATGGTGATGGGTACACAAACCCAAACAAGTGATAAAATGTGTATAGAACTTAATAGAGATGTGTGCGTGCACATACACACACACACAAATGAAGAAGTTAAAACTAGGGTAACTAAATAAAATCAGAGGATTGTGTTAATGGCAATATCCTAGATGTGATGCTAGACTATAATTTTGCAAAATGTTACCATTCAGGGACACTGGGCAAAGCGTACGAGGTATCTCTCTGTATGACTTCTTACAACTGCATGTGACTACAATTATCTCAAAAATTCCATTTACAAATAAGTAAGCAAATTAAAAAATCAATACCTTACAATAGCATGAAAAATATAGGGATAAAACTGATGAAAATATCTAAGACTTGTAGACAGACAACTACAAAATACTGCTTTGAGAAATTAAAGATCTAAATAAATGGAGATATATCATATTCATGGATTGGAAGACTCAATATTAAGATATCAGTTCCCCCAAGTTGATCTATAGATTTATTGAATCCCAATCAAAATCTCAGAAGTCTTTTTAGAAATTTACAAGCTAATTATAAAATTAAATTGGAGGGAGAATGGATGTGGCTTAGGAAGTTGGGCACCTGCCTCCCACATGGGAGGTCCTAGGTTCAGTTCCCGGTGCCTCCTAAAAAAACAAAAACAAAAACAAGCTAAACAAACAAGGGAATCAACTCAGGGAAGCCAATGTGGCTCAGTGGTTGAGCACCAGCTTCCCACAGATGAGGTCCCAAGTTTTATCCCCAGCACCTAGTACCTCAAAGAAAAAAAAAAAAAATTTAAATTGGAAATGCAAAAGGCGTAATAGGCAAAATGACTTTGAAAAAGAAGAGCAAAGAAGGAGAACTTAAAATACCTGACCTCAAGACATATCATAATGCTACTGTAATATAGACTGATTTGGCCATGAAGATAGACGAGTGAATCAATATAATAGAACAGAGAGTCAAGAAATTGACCCACACATATATGGCCATTTGATTTTCAACAATGGTGCAAAGGCAGTATAAAAAGGATAGTCTTTTCAGAAAAATGGTATGGAACAATTGGATAAGCAAATTCAAATAAATAAACCAATGGTAACTTAGATTCAGACCTCATACCCTATATAAAATGCTATTCAAAATGGATAATAGACATAAATATAAAACTTAAAACTATAAAATGTCTAGAAGCAAACTTAAAAAAAACTTTGTAACTTTGGATTAAGGATTTCTTAGTACAACATCAAAAGCATGATGCATAGAGAAACGGATGTGGCTCAAGCAATTGGGCTCCCTTCTACCATATAGGGGGTTCAGGGTTGGAGTCCCAGGGCCTCTTGGTGAAGGTAAGCTACCCCGCACGGCAAGCTGGCCCAAGCACAGAGCTGGCCAACACAGAGTGCTGGCCTGTGCGGAGTGCTGGCCCGTGTACAAGTGCTGGCCCACACAGGAGACCTGGCCCGGGCAGAGAGCTGGTGCAGCAAGATGATGCAACAAAAAGAGACACAGAGGAGAGGCAAAAAGAGATGCAGCAGACCAGGGAGCTGAGGTGGTGCAAGAGATTGAGCGCCTCCCTCCACTCCGGAAGGTCCCATGATCAGTTCCCAGAGCTGCCTAAAGAGAGGACAAGCAGACACAGAAGAACACACAGAGAGCAGAGAGTGAGCGTGAAAATAATGGGGGGAGGGGGAATAAATAAATAAATATTTAAAAAGAAAGGCACAATGCATAAAATAAAATTGAAAAATTAGACTTCATCAGCAATTAAGAACTTCTGCTATTGCAAAGACAATGTTAAGATATGCCACAAATTAGATATTTTCAAATGACATTCCTGAAAAAAGAGTTATATATCAAATATAAAAAGAACTCTCTCAAACCTCAATAATAAGAAAACAAATGACCCAATTAAAAATGGGCAAATTATTTGAACAATCAGTGAGGCCACTAGTTCTTGCCCAAAGCAGCAGAACCTGTTACTTTTTCTTTAAAAGAAGTCAGTTCAAACTTTAGTAGCATATAAAATAAAATCTACATTTTTGTTGTAATTTCTCTGTAAATGAAAATCTAAAACTTCTCTAAAAATAAAGTTTATAATCCTTTGTGCTCTGCACATGCAAAAAAATAAATTCACAACTGCCACTTCCAGCATGTTTCAGGTACCTTGAATATACTGACCCACTGGTGAAATAATAGGTTATATTTCAGGAACAGAGAAGGGGTAAAAGGACAAAAGTACTGAGTAAATTTGAAATTCATATGTTTCTGGAATGGTGAATACACAGGAGAATACGGTAATTCCAAATGTCAACCTCATTTTCACGGAATTTCGAAACATTTTTAATAATGCTTTAATTTTTCACCTTCATTCAAGATTCAAGGTTCACTTTTAATAAATGTCTTGAAAGAGCCCAAATGCAAACTCAGATATCATGTTCTAATGTTTAAAAAAGTGCAATGCGCACAGTCCAGGTATCCGGTTTCATTTTCATACCCTTGCTGCAAATTTGGCACTGTGGAGAAACCTCCATAAATCATCTCTTGGCCATATGCAATTAATTTTATGTTCTGTTCTTGGCCTCCTGTATGTTTTTATGCTGTTTCTTTTTATAGTTGATTTTTGAGGTCACTCTTGGTTTGAGGTGAAATACCTAAGCTTAATATTAAAATATCACTGGGTGATATTATAGTAACAAATTTTAATAACCAAATTCAAGGTCACCTTTTTCCATAAGTTTTGAAATTAACTGTCAGAAAGTGTCCAAAGAAAAATAACCTGTGACTCCATAACCCTTTTGAATATAAAAAGATGTTAAGTGGATTTATTGCATAATTTCTTTGTGGGGTAAAACATTTTTAAAACCACTGCGTCTGTTCACAGTGATCCTTTATCTTATTTAGTATTACCTTAGAAGTGGTTTTTCACTTTATCAGAGTTTCTTACCGCTTAGCTAATTTGCAATAAAACAGGAAAAAAAAAACAACCTTTTTTAATAATTTTCAGAATAGCTATTCTTCCAGACGGGAGTCTCCGGATCCTAAACACTTCTAAATCCGATGAGGGGAAGTATGTCTGCCAAGGGGAAAATGTCTTTGGCTCCGCTGAAATTATAGCCTCGGTATTGGTAAAAGGTAAGAAAATGTGGCTATTTTAATGTTTTATAAGCATAATTTCCTGGCCATATCAGAGAGAGAATAAATATAATGTGTATGGGTCTGCTTCTAGTTATGTAGCTGCTTGTCTTTTTTGTCCACGTTAATTTATTATAATAGGAACAGGGATTTTTTAAATCATTAGTCCCCTACAAAGTATAATAAAATGCCCTAGATCCAAAAATCTAATAATTTACATAATAATAACTTACTTAAAGATGTGAAAAAATCTAGTATATGTGTTTGGAGCAATTGTATGGAGTCCTTGTTTATGTTTTTCTCTATTATTTAAAATAACGTAGAACACAGAAAATATTACATGGTAATCATGTTAATGTATTTTTATTTCTATAGAACCTACAAGGATAGAACTTACTCCTAAAAAAACAGAGTTAACGGTAGGAGAAAGCATTGTCCTCAACTGCAAAGCAATTCATGATGCTAGTTTGGATGTCACTTTCTATTGGACACTAAAAGGACAGCCTATCGATTTTGAGAAAGAAGGTGGACATTTTGAAAGCATCAGGGCCGTAAGTGAATACACTTTTATATTTTGTGTACTGATAATATTAGAGATTTTGACTCAAATGTAAAAATTTTATAAATGCTAAGGGAAAAAAACAGAGAATAACAATTTGATTTAAAACATTTACTTCCTTCCATTATTTTGGGCATGTCAAACAAAGTAAAAATTATTTTAAAGCCTCAGTAAGAAATTGGGAAAACTTTATTATGTGAATCCGGTTTTCTTGCCACTTTTATTTACCTTATTAATGTTATCAATATTTATATATCGACTTCTCAAAAGTCCTGTTGCTATATAAGTGGCTACTGTATTATTTAGAGCATTCTGAATGGTAATTACGGTCAAATAAATCAATGAAATAAGCCTGTCTGTCCTACTCCTCAAGAAATAGTCATGTTTGGAGATTCTTTAATTTCTCCTATAGAAGCTACACAGAGCAATCCACTGCCTTAAGTCTATAAAGGAATTAAAAGAGTTGCTCCCAACACTCTCCCCACCTAGACACTTGCTTAGGAGATAAAAGAGTAAGATAATGGCAGAGGAAGAGGGGGAAAGACAGGCGGAACCAGGCAAGGAAAAAAAGAGATTTGTGCCGCAATGCCCCTTCCATATGGCTGAGGAGATGGGTAGATCCAAACACAATCTTTGCCTGCAAATCCAATTTAAACTTCTGCTATATACCTTTTAATATCAGTTTCTTTCTTCTCTAAACCTTTTAGGAAGCTTGGTAAATAAAAACTGTAGTGAGTACAAACATATAAAACTAATTTGGGATTGGATTTTATTTTAAAGTTACTGTGATACAGTGACAAAAATCCTGGAGCCAAAGTCGGGAATTCTCCTAATCACTTCCAGCTAGATCCCTAATCGCTTACGTAACATAAAGCCAGTCACTCAATTTGCATAGGGAAGTAAAACAAAGAGATGAACTAGATAATCCCTAAGATCCCTTCCTGTTCTAGAATTTGACAAGTTTACTTTACTAAAAGAGTAAAGAGGAGCTCTCTGTCGCATTTGCCAGTCTCACTAAAATGAACACTATCTGTCAAATTATTACTTTTATCCTCGTTTACATTGCAATTAATGGGAGAAACTATACGCATAAAAAAGTTACTGACTGTATCATTCAACTATCTCATTAAATAAGATTAATGTTTACTAATGGTTAAGTTACATGCAAATTATTTAGATACTGTTAAATTCAACTTATTTCCCCCTAATTTCTAGTTTTCCTTCTTCCCTTACCTTGAGTTGACGATTCCCTCAAAAGTGTGAACAAATTTTATGCCATGAATGTTAAAAAACAGAACCAGGAAAATATGACAAATTCCTACTCCATCAAAAATATGTCTTCTTGGGATTGTCTGTAAACATTCATTTTGAATGATCAGATATGTAAGATAAAAATAGATCTTAAGTGAATAATGATCTTTCTTCATATAAGCATATCCCCTCTTTATTTTAATTCTAATAGGGAGACTAATGGACCTAGTGAAATTATATGAGTTCTTATTTTTGTGTCTTAGCTATTACCACTTTAAGTTGATATCATTCATTTGTAACAATGAATATCTTTAATCCTTCTCCTAAGGTTGGCAGATAATAACACCTGCTATATCCATCTGTGCACATACGCAGGTCTTGCTCTTGAGAAGTATAAACGTGCCCTTTATTCCATGCAAACCTATATAGTTCCAAGCCATGTTAAAATTATGCTCTGCAATTGTAGACAGTGATGATAAACTATGGAATAGAATAAAGCTGATTAAATAAAGTGAGAATGTAGGACCTACCAATTTTAGTAAATTTGGAGTAATTTACAGAAATACGTATACACCTGAAAATATTTGGAAGCTTCAAAACTGCAAAGTGTGGAAGAAATGGTCTGTCCCTCCCCCCTAACCCCAAATTCCGATCAGCTGTCTTCAAGGGTGAACAGCACGGGAAAGGGCACCAAATAGCACTTTACAACACCAGGAGAGGGCCACAGCAACGACATTCTGTCTGCACTCCTGCCCTTCTCCACCTGGGAAATAACAAGTCTAGGATGGGAGGGCTTCGGGGCTCCTGGGCCCCTTCTGTCAGGGGGGCCATCGAGGACTCTGGGGGCAGAGGGGCTGGCACGGAAGAGGCCCAGGTGGGATGCTTCTAGGGCCTGCTCGGAGTTTCAAAGAAGAGCCGTCGGGGGGGGGGGGGGCGTAAGGGTCATTCAGGGGCTGAAAGCCAGACAGGTTCCGGGGCTTAAGCAGGACGCAGGGGCCTAGGGGCGGAGCTCTCTGCACGTTAACTACCCTCCTAAGGCAGGTAACTAAGCAGTTACCTAGGCCTGCCAGGGGCGGACAAGCAAAGGACACTTCAGCACTGTAACACCGCCTAGGGCCAGCCCAATCAATGACTTTTCTTCAAAAAAGAGAGAGCACTGGTGCTGATATTTAGCATCTTGTAGATGCCAAAATATGGCTTCATGAAGTCCTTTATGTTCAACTAGTTTTACTGGTGTGTTTTATACGCAGCCATGGATTTGTAGATAAAGCTCTAGGCAAATTTTTTTATGTAACCTAGAAATAACAGGAAGATATGCAATGTGCATTGTTATTTTTTAAATAAAATACTACTTTTGGAGTGCATTTCAAGATAGTAAATAGGTAAAAATATGATCACACCAGCTCAAAAACTAAAACTAACTTTGACATTGGTTTGAAATTTAA
The DNA here is from genome assembly GCA_026826555.1 of Tolypeutes matacus. Lineage (NCBI taxonomy): Eukaryota > Metazoa > Chordata > Mammalia > Cingulata > Chlamyphoridae > Tolypeutes > Tolypeutes matacus. The sequence continues at coordinate 5,889,862 of JAKSZT010032012.1, forward strand.
ATTAACCATCTGCCACGAGCCGCTTCTATCTCTCTTGCCCGCTGTCTTTGGGCCACGTTTCTCACACCCAGCAGCTTGATGTTCTGGAGTGCCTGTCATAGAAGCCACCATTAAGAAGGGCCAACCAATCAATTAGTCCATAAACATTGATCCAACTCACCCAGATCATTCCAGGTAAATGATAGGAAGTAACTGAATAGGGCAAATTAGCAAGGTTAGTCTTAGGATTCTGATTCCGTTCAATTCTATGAGCTAAGTGCTGTGGGGGCCTGAACCCCTCCACTAGGGCAGCGAGAGCAGGACTAGCTGGGGAGCTGCGGTGACAGCCCTGTCCCACAGGCTACGTGCACATGGCTAGGGGAAGGAGCTGGCATTAGAGCTGTTTCTGGATTTGTAGGATCTTGCCAGGTGGCTAGGAGAAGAAACTGCACCTCAGCCAATGAAGACTGAGAGCCATGTTTCAAAATGAGTAAGTGGCTGGGGGCCTGGACAGCACAGTGAAGGCACAGGGTAGAAAACAAGTCAATATTTGTTGAATAAGTTTAAAGGAAACCAGCAGAGCCCTCATTGCAAAAGGTACCCGTTTCCAAGCTACGGAATTTGGGTTGTAGGTTGAATGTAGCAGGAAGCTACGTGATGCAGATTTGTATTTCAGGAAGATAACATTGACAGCTGCATGGAGCAGACTGCATAGTTTTTGGATTTTACTTTCCCTCTAACTGGCTTAGAGGTTGCAGTGAAGAGTCAATCTTCACAAGCGTTGGCCTTAAATAACCATCCAGGTATCAGATAAAAACATTTGCAGTTGTGCTTTGACACAACCGTTTCTGTCCATCGGAGATCTGCAGACCTCTTGTGGCTCTCGGGGTGGCTGAGCACCTCCTGAGCGTTGCCAGATCCCTCCAAGGCCGTGGCACCAGGGGAGGACTGTGGTGATCCACTATTTTCCAGAAACATGAAATCTCTAACTATTCATTTGAGATACAAACAAGTTTTCATCTTATTAGGTATAAAGAACAGTTTCATTGAATATCATGGCAGCCTGCAATTTTCTTTGTATTTTGGCAGTGAAAAAAAATCTCAAATATTTGTCAGCAGCCTGATCTGCTAAAGAAAACTGCCCTTTCCATAGCAACTCTTTAAACTTGCTAAATTGCAATTAAATGGGCCACCAAACCAAAGTGCAGTATAGCTACACTATTTTCAAGGTCCTTTACATTTACCCAGTTCCCTGGTTATGACAATACTCTCAAAAAGACAGGGTAGGGATATTTGATCCCATATTTTTATGAGGAAACTGAAAAATAAGATTTTTCAAGGTTATGTAAATATGAAATTAGGGAAATATTAAATACAGAGTGATTTTTAAAATACATTATGGTGATTCTCCAATTTTAAGTCTTACTCTCCATATTCATTTAGCAGTTACATGTTCAAACCTTCTCTGAACTGTGGGAAAGAGAAGTAAAAGGAAATTTGGTCCAAGTCTTCAGTAAGCATAGAGATGACATAGACAATTAAGAAATTCAAGAGAAATATGATTATAAAAAAGCAATTACTAAATTTTATTATGGCAGGCAAAAGTTTTTGGAGTCCAGAAGAGAGATTAATAGATCTTTTGTCTTGTGGAGAAAAGGAAGATAAGTGAATTGAGCGCCTACTGTATACCAAGTTCTGAGCAAAGAACTTTGTATACAACAGTTCACCAAATTCTCATAATAATCATATGAGGTAAAATTATTTGGGGCGAAGCTAGTACCTGATCTAGGCCTCACAGGATGGGTAAAATCAATATAGGCAAAGAAAAATGAGAACGGCACTCTAAGGAGGGAGAATATATTGTATCTCAGAGTTGCAAGGGCTCTTAGAGAGTACTGACTTTGTCTGAGCTTGATGCGTGCAGCTTTCGTAGCCTTCAATGCCGTTAGAGTCTGCTGTAGCATTTCAAGTGATGAGGAAATCACTCCTCTGAGGTAGCCCGTTCCATTACCCATCAGCTCTGAGTGTCTGCAAGTTGGAAAGTAGCAGTAATTGTACCAACCTGTATTCCATGTATAGGAATCAAAAAGAAACATGCCTGATGCATACCCATGGCTTGTGTTAGGCTTTAGATTAGGTAGATAAAAAGTAGCTGCACTATGAACCCATTCGTGCATTAGGGGTTTCCATTAGCCAAAAGCTGTAGCCGTGTTAAATTTCCTATTATCGTCACTTGTGTTCCTACTTTATCTCCTTGGGATTTAGCTTATAATTCCTAAGGAGTAGATGTCTTAGAAGAGAAGACAGTAAATTCTCAAACGACCACATTGTTTTCCTCATATTAATGGTGTGAAAAATCAATGAAATTATCAGAAACAATGCAAGGTTTACTAAGGTGCAAAACCATCAGCCTTGCATATTCCTCCTGGGCCCCCTCCTTCGCCACATTGGTAGGTGTGAGTCTTGGAACCAGGGAATAACTAACCACAAGAGTACAGAGGGCCAGGGGAACAGGAGCTCTCCCAAAGCCGCATGTTCTCTTGGGCTTATTCTGCCAATTCATGATATCTATACTTTCAAGTAATATAGCCCACTGGACTCTGAGCTTTCCCTTTCTTATTTCCTGGCAAGAAACATTATCCTTCCCCATCATTCTATCTCCTGCCTCCTGGCTCTTTGTCTTGCTCTGAATCCCGGCACCTGCTAATCCACCACGTTTCTGTTCTGTGCTATAATCTCTTGTCTCCCACATGCTTGCTTTATAACAGTACCTTCCCAGCCTTTCATCTAACATAACAAATGAAGTCATTGTGTCATTTTAGTCAGGCAGAAATGTTAGAGTGGGTACCAGTTAAAGCTTGAAGGCTGGCAAAGGAGATATGTTGCCTTCAAAGGCTTTAGAATTTCCCGGCCATCCCATAAAAATGTACAGTGTTGATGCTCCCTCGCTTGTACCTCCACCCACTGTCTTTTCAGAGAAAATAAAAATAACCATCTTTTTCAGCACCTGTATGTTTCATATAGTCATATGAACTTGACTAAAATGTGGCATTTAAATCTGTGGTTCTATAACATTTTATGTTCTAATGAAATAAACTAAGCTGTGGGGGCCCTAAAAGCAGGGACTAATATGCCTTGTTATTTTGGATCACTTTGCACTAAGGACATCCACAAACTTGCCACTCAATCAATGTTTGTTGAATGAAAACCTAAAAAGTTGATGAAAGCATTTTCTCAGCCTAGCCAACTGCTACATTATTTTGGAGGTTTTAACATAATGCAATAATGCACAAATTTCGCTAAAAACTACCATTGCAACAGAATAATTTCTTTCCTTGCTTTTCCCCTTTTTGCACAGTATTGGTATTTCACTTTTGCACAGTGTGAGAGTGGATGACAGCTGACAGCCTTTGACGACATCTAAGGCAGTCTGTTACTGGGAGATCCCTTCTTAATTCTTATGTGCACAATCAGGGGCCCCAAAACATCCAGGATCACAACTGGATACCACCTCCATTTTAGACAATTTACAGATTGGCCCACGAACCAAAAATTGAAGTGGACCTCTTCACTTTTTGAATTTTAACAAATTTGGTGAAATTAGGTAATACCTCCAGAGTTATCACATATGAAAGACCTCATCATCCAATCCATAGACCTCAATTTATTGATTTATATATAGTCCACCAAAATAGACTTTCTGAGTACAGATTTACAGTGAGGATGCAGAACTTTTTAGTGAATTTAGAGGCTTCATTTTAGACAGCTGTTTTATATTTAGATACCTTTGCATAGCATTATGTGAGATCTGAAAACTTATTAGTATCCCTGCAATCCTTTTTTTGTGCAGAACTGAAGGTCTATAATTTCCCCTTGTTTGGGTTTTGGTTTTTGTTTGTGGTTTTTTAGATAGTTGATTAGTTTTTTTGTTGTTGTTGTTTTGAAAAAGAAAATAAAGCTTCTTGATAGAAAAGGACAATTTTAGTTGTGGGCTATGCTGGGAAAAATCAGATCAACAGCCTGTATTCTATAATGTAAGAGGACATAAAAGTACCACACTTCCCAGCACCTAGAGAGTCTGATCAGAACCAGCAGAAGTGTGTCAGCTATTGGATTGGGGGGGAGGGGGAAATGAGAAATAGAAAACAGTCCTTACCTCTTAATAGAATTTTCCTTCCTAAATTATAAACTCCAGAAAATAATTATGCTTCGAGTTCATTAACTCTAGAAATTAAGAACTGCTTATGTGTATCTAGGATTCCATATTTTTCCTTTTTTGTTTGTTTTATTTATTTTACTCCAAAGTTCTTTCTCTACCCTATGCATATATGAACTTAGACTGGATTTCAATTTCTTAATACTATATTCTCCTTGGGTTAAAAAAAAGAAAAATTTTTTTTAGGAGGTACCAGGAATTCAACCACTGAGCTACACCTACTCCCCGGGTTGATTGTGTTTAATCAACCAACGGATGGCTTCAATTTGGAAGGAAGTACCTGTGCCTTTGGAAATGTGACCATAGGTGGGCTCAGTGGGTTGCTGTCACCCGTTGTTCACCTTCGCCTTGAAGCATATCCAGTTTATTTCCATGATGTTTCGTACCAGATTCCCTCCTGACTCCAAGCCATTCCTAACGGTGAATTTCTTAGTTAGACCTGTTAGTCCTCCAGGCCATTGAAGTGGGCATAATGTGCCTAACAAGCTTCTAATATAAATTTTCATGTAAAGTAACACTCCGCATATTTTGAGTCTCAGTTCAGAATTGCCATTGCATCTATCCATTGCTGCTCTAAATCTCTCTTATCCTGGAGTTGCACATAGAAAAGCAATTGATGGATATTGCTTTAGAACTACTGAACCTTCCAAAATGACAAAGACTTGTTTTCCACAAGGCAGCAAAAACTTTATAAATTATGTGTTCTAAAAACAGTTTAGAATCAATGGCCAAATAATAAAAAAAAAAATAGATAATATTAAGTTCACTCTGTAAAATATAAAATTGTCACTCTGCACTTGTATCAAATGTTCAGGTCAAGTTACTGAAATGAGGACCTAAATTACTTTCAGAGCCTAATGCTCATCTTTTCTCTATACTTAAATTCTTCACATAATCAGTGCTTGCTTTTATTTATTGAGGCTGATATTCATATCTTGATAATTTCATAATGCATCTCTCTCCCTCTTGTTTTCCTGTACTCCTTGTTCCTTTCACTACTCATATTGACTTGTGAGCCTGTTGGAATGCATTGAATTGGGAAGAATAACTGTGCCCATTTTAACTGGGGATAGTGTACGTGCTGTGCCCAGACTCCCCTGCAATACTGGGCACTCCTTCCCCGAGCTGCTGAGAGCATTGGCTGCTGACAGCTCTCAGCTGAGTATCTCACCGGGAATTGTTCTCAGCCCAGGTCAGCTGCCTGGCCCAAGCCATGTCCCATCCCCCAGCCTGTGTCCAATGAGTGAAGAAGATGGTCACCCAGAGCTGGCTATCAAGGCCTGGCCCCTGGCCTCAAGGCGGGACACCTCTGAGGGGCCTTCCGGAGTTCCCTGTGGGAAAGGCTGAGGCCTTTGTTGTGACTGCATCACAGTTAGACCCCTTCCCTGCCTGACTCTACTTTCCTCACTTCCCTCGTAGCGCTGATCCCAGTGGCCCTCCTCAGTGAACTCCCGCCCACAAGTCAGGGTCTCTGACAACCTGATCTGAGACAGCCATAATGCTAAAGGCCATCCTTAGGTAATAATAACAAAACAACAAACTCCAGCTATGGAATGCCTATAGATGCCCAGCAATGCACTAGGCTTTTCTAATGCTAGTTCATTTACTTCCCATAACTAGCCTATCACGTAGGGATTGGAATTCTTTTTGAGAGGAGAGGAGAGACGCAGAAAGATGAACAACATTCCCAAATCTGCACAGTTGTTCTGTAAGAGTGTTGTTATTCAAACCCAAGTCCGAACCCCAATAGTTCCTCCTATCTTTTATCAAGCCTGTAGCGTATCTTGAACTATTAAGAGAAAAAAGCATTTCCTACTTTTTCAATAAGTTTAACATTAAATTATATCTTGTGAATAATATAAATACCTGTATCAGTCAAGGTTCTCCAGAGAAACACAACCAACAAGATATATATAGATATCAATATTAAGAGATTTATGACAGGAAATGGCTCATGCAACCATGGAAATTGGCAAGTCTGAAATCCATGGGCACGCTCTAAGTTGGGAACTCAGTGGTGACTTTGAATTTTCCAGGAGAAGCTGGCTGAAGTAGAGATAGAAATCCTTCTTTGTGACTGCTGAAATCACCAATCCTCCCTTTCAGGCCATCACCTGATTGGATGAGACGTCTCTCATAGCTGACAGCAATCTCCTTTGTTGATTACAGTTGTGATCAGCCGTAGATGCTGGTGATTTAAATCCACGAAATACCCTCACAGTAACAATCAGATCAGGTCTGCTTGACCAAACGACTGGCCATCATAGTCCAGCCAAGTTGACACATGAAATTAACCACCACAACACCTTTCATTCGTTGTAGAATTTGTCAGCCAATTATTTTCAATGCTGATCTGATTTTCATATATTCATCTAAGATAACTCAGTCCCAGAAGTTTATGCTATGACTATTTGCTTACATTAACACTATATGAATTATTCTTTTGTAATGTTTATAAACGTTACTATCACAAGCAATCTCCTCTGTCTTTGCTAAAAATATGGTTCTATTATATATATAAAGGCAGTTCTTCAATTCAGAGACTTAAAAGTTCCATTTCTCATTTTAGAGCAAATTTGAAACCGTTTCATTATCTGCTTAAGACCTAAGCTAAAATACATCAATAGAACATTATATCTTGAAGAGAGCTGTTAGCTCTCCCTCACTCTTTCAACATGTTATTGTTTCATTTGATTCCCACAAGGCCATTGTGAGTCAGTCCAGAAATAATGTGGTGAAGAAGCTGAGGCCCAGGGAGGAGCAGGGCCGAGCGGCCTCTCTAACCGAGCACAGCCGCAGAGCCTGGTGGCACGGCCGGAGCTGCCACTTGGGCTTCTCTGAGCCTAAAACTTCATTGCCCTAAAAGATATTCCAATCTCGTTCGACGTTTCAGACCCCAGGAAATGAAAAGTAAAATGCGCAGTGATTCTCCACTGTGGTTTTCTGGAAACTGAGTGCCTAGAGAGATTGCTGGGCAGTCTTATCTCTTTAAGTGAACAGCTGAGTTTGTTTTCACCTGACCTATTACTTGATTGCTAATAAAACGATGCTATTTTCCATAAGACCAATACATCAAATAGTTAAAAATTCTTACACCAGTGTTACTGAGAATGAATTCAAAAACATCTTAAAATATCCCACAACCCTTGCCTCTTCAGATGTTCTGTGGGCGTGTTTTCCCATTAATTAAAGCTCACTCTTCTGTCTGCTGCAATTGTTTCATTTTATAGTGTGTGAACCCACTTTTGTCAACTTCCCTGTTTTAGTCTTTTGAAGGTTTTCTCAAGATGGGTGTGTCATGCAATATGTGACATTGCTTTTACAGCTGAGGATGAGGCAAAGAATGCAGGGCACAAAGGCTCAACCCTTCTAATGTAAATGTGCTAGATATTTACAGTCATATCTAGTCTCATGGAATATGTTTTTGTTGATTTCACGTGAGGAATGTTGGCCACCAAAGTCCACTGTTCAAGTCAGATAGCTGGATAGTTTCTGATTCTTCCCTTTCTCACCAGCAGACCCAGTAAATGATCAAATCCTATTAATTTTGTGTCTTGTATCTGTTGACCTCTTCTTCCTGTGGTCAAAGACCTACTTCTACCGCTTATTTCCATTGCTGTTATCTCACTATCGTTTATGCTGAAATCACAATCATCGTGTTTCTAACAAGCCAATATTTTCATGTTACACCTCCCCATCTCAAACACACACACACACACACACACACTCCCCATCCTGGATCCAACTCCAGACTACATATCAAACCTCAGCTTCCACCATTTTCCCCTTACACTTTATTTGGCAGCAAAACATAATAATTCTCTGAAAATATCATGTTCTCACATGCTGACCTACTGCTGAGAATACTCTTCCCCCACTTGTCCTTGTCAGCTGGGCAAACTCCTATGTTTCCCTCAAGGCCTAGCTTGAATTCCTTCCCTAGTGCTCCCCTTATACCTTATGCATCTCTCCACAAGAGCACTTATCAAACTACCATGTAAATATGGGCTCGATTCTTTCCCTTCTAGTCTTTACATTTCCAGAAGTTAGGATCATGTGTATTTTCTGCACCTAACACAGTAACTGGTGCACATTAAAGACTAAATAAATGTCTGTAGAGTTACCAAAGGAATTGAAAAAGCTCTTTAGAAGAGGCCACCAAGAAAACATGTTGCCTATAATATATGCATAAATTTTATTTTTGTTGACAAAGGAAAGTTTCTTCTGTTAAAATTAAAGAAGATGTCAATGATCAACATTTTAATTCATTTTGTTTCACAAGAAAATTTAAATATTTTTAATATTGTGCTAAAAACATTTGCTTTCTCTGGAAATAATAATCACAGGAGTTCTTTATAAAAGAGAAAAATATAATTGGTTCTAGTTATGTTGAAGCAACACTATCTGTTTTATAGGCTTTGTGTTATTTTAAAAAGAGTTCCCTACATATATCTATGCATCCAGGGGATACAATTTAACTTGCAAAGTAATGAAATGCATAGTATTTTTACCTTGAAGGAATAATATATAAAAGAAGATTTTTCTTTTTATTTGTTAAAAGCCCTGATAAATAAAAGGCTATCTTTATTATCTAATACCACATAAGGTTTAGAGTTTTTATGAGCAAACGTGGATCAGTTTTACATTTTGAAATATTATTGATATATAAGCATTGTGTTTTAGACTGACTCCTATATTCTCAATGTGATTTTCAAAGAGTTTTTTTTTTTTTGAGAGGCCATTATTTTCAAGAAACTTTTGAAATTCTACCTTTATATCACAATTTCCCCTGCATCTGTTTTGTATTAAATTCTAAAGAGTGCCTTAATACTATGATCTGTTTAGCTTTTAGCTTTTCCAAATTCCATAGTTTCTTTCAACTGCTTTTTTTTTTAATCATATTACAGTATAACAGAGAATTTTAGGAATCTAGAATTAATAGCTCAGTAGGTACCCTCTCAACGATGTTTCCTTTCTCTCAGGAGGAAGAAGACTTTTGGAAATAACTATTGAACTATTCACTTCCTTTATTCATGTGATATGCCTTATATAAGAAAAGTAGAAAGGTCAACTTAGAGAATTTGGAAAACATGAAACCATGATCTATAATGAATAGCTGATGGATATATAAGATATTTTTCAGTTTATAAGAGCTGTGAATTTGTCTCAGTTCCACAAAGATTTCTAGAGCACCCATATACCAGGCTCCAGAACAGAAAGTAAAGACTCAGTAGTAATCTATAGACAAGCTTCTGCAGCAGAAAGCAGCATTTTACTGGGAGTTATGAAAATACGGTATAACTAAGTCATGAATGTAGTTAGCATGTAACTAAGCTAAAGCCCTGCCTTGAGGAGCAAACATAGAAATACGTATGGCCAGAGCAGTGGAGAAGTTCAGGAAGCTCACGTCCTGCAGACCCTGGAAGCAAGGAAGCCTTCCTGAACCAATTCATGCCTGAGTCTCATCTGAAAGGGGAACTAAGAAGTTTGGCAGATAAAATGCAGAAGAAGGAGAAGAGGAAAAGGCACCCAGGTAGAGGCTGAGCATGCAGAAAGTAGGAAAGCTACTGAGATTCTGTCCATAAAACCCAATAATAAGTGATGATGGTACAAGTAAAGCAAACCTCACTTAATGTATTGCTGTAATAATTCTATGTTAAACAAAGCTTTTTCTATCACCTGTGAGAGTTAAGTAAATGGCCATGATTTTCTGGGTTTCAATTATACCAAGTTACATATTTCTAGCAAAAGCAAAGCTGCCATATTTTTTCAGATTAAACCCAGGGATAAATTGTATGTTGCTTAGCATAAGTATGTGTGTTTTACATAAATTTACATGTTGCTCGAAGCTTTCTGTGGGGTGTATAAAATAGAAATTAACCATTGCAAAGTCACGATTCAACAGTAAGCTCATGGACATAATTCCCTGAAAAACGCTGTGATTTTCCAGGAGTCTGCTTGTTATTCTAGAGCCCATTGCAAGAATACAATGCAGTTACAGGAGAAAGGAGCCAAAATCAGAATTTCTGCTTCCTCATCTATCCCTTGACTAAACTATAAATTCTTGAAGACAGGAATTCCATCTACCTTGCCTTCCATTGCCAGCACCTGGTATCATGCCTGGGCACACATGTTTTTTAAATAAACTATTTGTTAAATAAAATATAGTTTAAATTAATGAATATATAAACATATACATTTTAAATTTTAATATATAGGCCCTCTCCTATTTCATTGCTTATCTGCTTGCCTCCAATCCCCTGCACCCTATAGAAGTGTAGTATTGTCAGGAAATCTCTTAATACATGTATTAAATGTACAAATATTTAATGATTATCTGTAATGTACATTACACCATTCTAGGGCAGGAGCTAAGCTTGGTCTCTCCCTTCCAGAGCTCAGAGTCTGTCAACAAACGGACACATAAACAACTATTTAATGTGATACGCTTTATCATGTTGAAACTTATATGTTGAGAGATAAACTCTGGAGGAGGAATGTGAATTATTAACCAGCTATGTTATTGGCAGAAAGACTAGATTTTAGAAATAGCATTCAGCGGTATCCAACTAGCCTCACGATTAAAGGTTATTCAACCATGTAATATAAAGTATAGAATAATCTGACTGAAAATTTTTAATTATCTTAAAACCAAACTGTTCCTCATCATATACTTTATACATTCTATAAAACCGAAATAATTCTCTATTTTAAGGCACAGTTGGCTAAAATAATTTCAAATGCATTAACTGTGAAGATGCAGCTTATACTAAATCATTCAAGAATTGCATATCAATAAGCCTGACTATTGATGAAATATTGTATTTTATCATTAACTGCCGATGGCTCCACAAATAAATATAACATATTGACAAAATTTGTTTCCAATTACTCCTGAAATAGAGCGATGATATTTCCGAGAAGCATTTCTGAAACCTGTGCTCTAAGTGCCATTTTCCATCATTTAAGTCTGAAGGAATACCAGAAGGCTTTGGGTTCCCTCAAGTAAGGGACTGGGACAGGCTTTGCCCCCAGCACATCAGTTACCATCGGAACAGCCTGCTGCAATACCTCTGGCGTTTAAAATAACATTAGCTGGGCTAGAGATTCAAGCGTTTCAGTAAGAATGTTTCCATTCGCTTTTAAGAATAATCAGGCACAAGAAATTAAGAATCATTTTTCCTTAACGAGCTCTTTTTTGATTTTGCCCACATTGCTGTTTCCAATCAAAATTCTGACTGGAATAGTCCGTTGGTTTGTTTTATTTTTATATTTGAGATGTTGATAGTTAAACATCTTTAGAGAGGAAAAAAATTTAGAGTTTAAATATCAGTGATTATCTTTTGCATTTTTCCTGTACTATAAGAAAGGAATTAAGGAGTAGTTATCCTAAATACATAGAGGTGAGAAACAAACATAGCTTGGATCAGTTAGTTTTTTTCTGCAAAACAAACCACTCAAAAACTTACTGGCTTCAAACAATGATTTATTTAACTGATGATTCTATTGGCAAGTTAGGCTGAGCTCAGCTGGACGTCTGCACTCATCCATCTGCCTTCAGTTTGGAGGTTCTGAGTTTTGGGGTTAGCCGGCCGTTGGCTGGGAGTACTGGGACACATGAGCCACGTGTTTCTCATCATGCATCAAGCTAGCCCAGGCTTGGTCACGTGAGGGTCCCAAGGTTAGAAGAACACGAGAGCAGGAGCTACAAGGTTTCTTAGACCTCAGCTCAGAATATGCACATTCTGTTGGTTAAAAACAATCAGAAAGCCATACGTGGTTCAAAGGGCAGGGAAATAGACTTTGGGGGAATAACTTCAAAGTATTGTGGCCATTTTTGCAATCTACCACTCTCTGACTTCTTGGACCACATTTTTTTTTTTTTTTTTTTTTTACATTTCTCCATCTTGCAACCCTCAGCCCAGTATCCACATAATGCTCATTCAGTCATGGTACCAGGTGTCTGAAACTTATGACCCAATTCTATGGGTTAATAATGTGAGCTAGGCTCAGTTGGGTGGTTTTTCTGCTGGTCTCAACTGGGCTCCTTAATGCATTTAGAGTTAGCTCAGGACACTGGGAGCTGTTTAGGGGAGGAGAAGTGGGATTGCACAACTAGGACTCTTGTCTTTGCTTCAAGTGGTCTCTCACCCTGCACAGGGGGTTAAGCCATGTGTCGTCACATGGCTGTCCTGGGGTTCCAAAGAAACAATCTCTAGTGCACACGCATATTTCACACATCTGTTTGGTGCATGTTTGATAAAGGCTCATTGACCGAAACAAGTCACTTTGGTGAAGGACAGAGTTAGTGTGGGAGGGGACTGCTTACCCAAGGCTGTGGCCCCAAGGAAACATGGAAGACTGTAGGGCCATTATGGCAACACTCTGCCTAACTAACCATCTACCAATCTACTTAATGATCAGTGCTAACCCACCTTTACCTTCAGTCAGGAGATCAGGTTTAACACTAAACTGAAAGCTAGATTATATGTGTAGTTTTAAATGGGTGGGGGGGGATGAGCCTTTGAAAAATAAGCATTTGCACAACTCAAAATATATGCTGCCATGAACAACACAAACTAGGTCAATTGCTCTGCCTGAAATGACCCTTTCTTTTTTATTGATAGGGAAGCCTATGGTTATATCTAAAATAAACATGATCGCTTCTCGGCCTTTTGGCTAAGAGCAAGTGTAAAATAACCATGAAAGATACTTAATATGCCATACCCAAAATGAACTCCATAGGCTTTTAACCAACATGCTCCAGAGATTTCTCATTAATGAAAGGTGAGATTATTATTTGTGCTATCATCAGCTTTGTTGCAACTTGAACTATTGGAGAGAATAGAAATAGCTATGAAACTCTTCCTAACCTGGGAGTAAAAGCATTTATTATATAACTATGTGGTGATAGTAGACTAGTCTAAGGAAAATGGTAGTGGGAAAAATACTTAGCTCAAATTCATATTCAACTTCTCCATGAAATATTTCGGTTTCCTATGAAATTTATTTACGTTCACTGCTGGGCTTATAATTGTGGGTTTAGGGTAAAATGTAGCTGTACAGGTTGTAGAATGTGAGTTTTGCTCACATAAATATTAGACTTGAGATTTCAAAAGATTTTAGGAGATTTCAAAAGACATTTGAAGATGAAAACAGATTATCATGTGAGACTTGGAAAAGGTTAAAATAAATATTGTTCATATGTGGCACTTTGGATACAAAGGTGAAGGTTCCATCTGTGAACACAATGGCAGAAAATTGTTTTATCATGAGGTAGATGCTTAGCTTGTAGCACCAAAGAATGCCAGGAATAGCATCAAAATGCTTCAGGAAATCCTCTGGGAATTTCTATATACTAATGATTGAAATCTCAATATATGAAATGAAAAGGACTTGAAAAGTCAACTCAGCAATATGGCTTGATACACTGAAAGACAATTCAAGTATAGATTGTATATTTGTCTGCATTTAGAAATCCTGCATGTAGACAAGGTAAATTTGAAAAACTATAACTGAATATGTCTAGGTAATGGCACATTGTACAATATGCTTGACTAAGGCAGAACTAAAAAGGCCAGTCTATCAGCTTGATATATCTAATGACATCAAGCTCTAGTCAAATCCCAAAAACCAGAAGTCTGTTATAAAATGTCATCTTTTATGCATCTAGAAGTTCTTGACAAGCCACTGAAGTCTCATCTAGCATCATAAGCTTCATCTTTTCTATGTCATCAGTCTTACCTACCAATAGTTCTTAAGGTTAAAAGCAGGTAAAATAGTAACATTGAGTTTTAGGATTTCAGGTGCCAGCATCTGCACAACTCTGCTGGGCTCAATATGTCTGGATGATAGGTAATGGCAAGAGAACTTTGTAACAGCTTCCCCAAGACAAATAGAACCTTTGCAAAGAGACTTTAAAAGAATATGTGAAGAGCAATGTCAAAAGAAGAACAACAAAAAGAAGCTATAGATTGCTAATATACTATTATAATAATTGCTAACAACAACTGTGCTAGACCAGGCTGACACTCAGCAAGTGAAATATGAAGACTCTTTAACAGATGCATTCGGAATTAAGTGAGGGAGGCAGAAACTTTAAGAGGCTAAGTTCTAAGGGTGCCACCTGTAGTTAGAAAGGCAGCCTTCCTGTGGACGCAGTGTAGGAAGAGCTACCTATCAGTTATTAGCAGCTTTAGCCACACAAGCTGATCAGTTTATAATATAATAGCCATATAAGCTGGTAAACACTTAGCTTGGTGCTTTGCCATGGTAACCTTATCTTTCAACCCCAAATCTAACTAAGGTTTCCCTTTTTCACTACAATAAAGGTAAATTTATTTTTAATTGTATAAGTAATACATGCTTATTGTAGATCATTAAATCTGCTAAAAGTAGAAAAAAATAAATAAAAATCACTTAGAATTACACTACTTTGAGTTACTCCACCATGAATCTTTATAAGTAATGTTTTCAGGCATTTCTTCAAGCTTGCATAAACACACCTTTTACATAAGGGATCAAATTGTGCAGGCTGCTTTTATTTGGATGACTTTTCCCCTATTTTTCTCCTCCCGTAACAGCTACTCCCAACCCCACATCTATCCCACCGAGTTAAGCTGTTAATAGTCTAACACATGTCCTTCTATATTTTCTCCTGTCCTCCTGTAAACCTAAACAAATTCACTTATGTACAGGGATATTTTTGTCATTGTTTCATAAAAATTGAATCATATTTTATATACTATTTCTGTATCTCATTACTCCCACTCATAATCAGAAATTCCACCATGTCACCTAATTCAGTCTTTTCAATGGTTATATCATATTCTATGTATGGCTGTAACTCAATTTGTTTATATTAATGAATATTAACTTCATTTCCTGTTTTGAGCGATTTATGAACAATGCTATAGAAAACAACCTTAAATATCTATATCTTTATGACTTCATACTTTTCTTTCTATGGGATAGATTTCAGGAATGAATTCAAGGTTAAAGAATAAAAGTATTGTTAATTTGAATAGATGGGGAAGCGGCTGTGGCTCAATCAGTAGGGCTCCCGTTTACCATATAGGAGGCCCCGGGTTCGGTTCCCGGGGCCTCCTGGTGAGGGCAGGCCCGCCCGCACGGCGTGGTTAGCTGACCCAGCGAGCACAAGCAGCAAGGGGGGGATAAATGAATAAATAAATAAAATCTTTAAAAAAAAAAAAAAATTTTGAATAGATGCTGCCAGATTGTCTTCCAGAAATGAAGTAATATCAAACTATACTCCTGGGTGAAAGAATCGTGTAGTAAAAAATCACTCCAGAGGGGCCAAGAGTCTTTGGTCTGGGCGTAGATTTGTCCCCAGTTGCTGTATGACCGTGGATGAGTCTCGTCAGCTCTTGGTGCCCTCATCTACAAAGTGAAGTGCTTAGAGTAGATGACTCAGATATTCCATTTCTCTCTAAAATTCTGTGATTTGGTTAAAGTTTATATCCAAAAACTAAAACCAAAACAATGACCTAGTTATGGGGTCCAATAGCAGTGAAATCATTAATTTTTTTTTTACACCAACCACGGTTCAGGAGGGAGGTCCCAAATCACTTTTTTCTGTATTAAATATTGCGTACCTGCTTGATTCATGGAAGATGTTTCAAAGTCTCACAATGTCCCTAGAATTGGAAAATTCTCAATGTCTAAGGAGTTCCAAACTGGAAAAAAACGTCAAATCATAATTCTTCCCTATGGCTAAGAATATGTTTGTAGATACAATATATTGGTAAGTGATAAAAGGCTCTTCAGAAGCTAAATAAAAACATATACTAAAACCAACAGTTAGCTTATAGATGAGAGCAGTATTCTTTTCACTGGGAAAGCCATCAACATCCCTTATTTTGTATAAACAGCTAAAAAAAATTCCATATGTAATAAAATATTCAAATCTTATCCATGTGAAATCTCAGGACCAAATACATATGCATAGATTACCATTGCTATTATTGTCAATTCACAGGCAGCCCTGTAAACATAATTCTAAACACATTTCTCAAAGACTGTAGTTGAAAGCAATGAGCAGTGTGGTTTCCTAAAATACTGGGAACTGTATTATAGAGTTCAGGGGTTCTTAAGCTTTTTTGTTCCATGGACCCCTTTGCCTGTCGGGTGAAAACCACAGACCCCTTACTAAGTCCACACTCTACTGTGTATCATTTAATAAATATGTCACACCCACACCATTTCCCCGCGCGAATACTGTTTTTTGAATTTCAGTTTGAGCTCATGGACCCCTTGTTAAGAAGCCCTGATTTAGTTACTGTGCGGAGCAATAGTAGAATATGGCCTCATTGAGCTGAAAAAAACTCTGATTTTTATTAATTAAATAATTGGTGGATTCTCTTTCATAACATTCCAAAGCCTCAGTAAGTCTTGTTATTAAAAGTGACTTTTCTCTTGCAAAGTGTCTTGTTCTTACTTTCCAAATGTCAGTTGAATTTGACTGAGTCCTTAACCTTGAACTTTTCATAGTTATTTTTGGATTGATACATTTATTCGATTTGGCCTTTCATTTTCACTGAACTATTCTTCTTGTTTCGAGCTTCGTGGGAAGGTTGCAGCTGTGGCCCACAGCCTAAGCAGTGGATGGAATAGTTCATCTCTTCTGACACTGCTGTGTGTGAATTCCCTAAGGTCTGAGGATTTTTAATGTTGATGTGCATCTTCCTGATTGTGAAAAGCAGCATTGAAATGAATGCTGTGATCCAAATTTCCTTCTTTCACAGCGAGGTGCTCTTTCATCCAGAAACTTATTCCTAAGCATTAGTAACTATCAATACAGGGTTAGCAAAAGAATACTCTGTATTTGTCATTGAATAGTTGAAATAATACAGCTACTTGTTGAAGATTGTGCTTGTGAAAATATTTACCAGTATTGCAAATAAAATGTGATTACATGATACATTTGAATTTTAAGGGAAAATTTGAGGGGGGACAAGCAGAAAGATGGTATCAGAGTAGGCAGGCAGGGCTCAACTTTCTCATAAAAACACAGGAGGAAGGGCAGAAAGTTGTCTGAGGGAGCTGCTTTGTGGATCTGCAGACCAGGAGAGTGCTGTGCATCCTCGGGTTGGGGGTATGAGGGACAGAGAGATGAAGAAACCAAAATGAAAACTGAGTTATTGGCCCCCATGGCCAGGAATGGCTCCATCCCCTACCCTCAAAGCTAAGAGACTGGATAAAACCCTTGGCGCACTTTGCCCGAGAGGGGAACAAACGTCTTCCTCCCTGAGAAGAGGGAGGGTGTGGCAGAGGGCAGAGAGTGGTTTCTTGTCGCTGAATTTGGCCAGCAGAGCCCACATTGATTCTCTGCTCTGGCCAGACCAGAATCACCAGCAAATGGAGGATGAGACACCTCCATGGAAAAATTTGCCTATACGCACCACCTGCTGGCTGGCTAGAAAACTGCAAGGAGAAAAACCACTTTTAGGAGTCTCTCCTCCCAGTCCCTTGGAGCAGAGCTGCACCCCATTAGTGACTCTCTGGCCCTATTTTGATAAGCTTGGAAATTCTAAAGACTTTGAATAAGTTGAACAAAAAAATCATAAAAGAGCCATGAAACAAATCTACTAGGCAAGAGAAAAAAATTGACCATCTGAAAAAATTTACCAACATATTCAGATGCCTAGACATCAGCAAAAAATTATAAGCCATACTAAGAAACAGGAAGAGATGGCCCAGCCAAAGGAACAAACACAAAATCCTAACGAGACACATGAATTAAGACAATCAATTATAATCACATGAATCACTTAAATTAATTCAAGGCGTTGAAGGAAAATAAGACTAAAGAGATAAAATATATTAAGAAGACACTGGGTGAGCATAAAGAACAATTTGAAAGCCTATAAAGAAAAGTAATAGAGCTTATGGGAATGAAAGGCACAATAGATGAGATTAAAATATTTTAGAGGCATATAACAGCAGGTTTGACCTGATGGAAGAAAGAATTAGTGACTTGGAGGACCAAGCATCTGAACTTGAAAAGACAGGAGGGCAGAAAGAGAAAAAAAAAAAAAAAAAAAAGGAACAGTGTCTCAGGGAATTGAATGACAATGCATAATGCACAGACATAGCATTATCAGTGTCTCAAAAGGAGAAGAGAAGAGAAAGGGGGCAGAAAGGTATTTGAGGGAATAATGACTGAAAACTTCCCAGCCCTTATGAAAGACATCAATATCCAAAAAGGGCAATGCATCCCAAAAAGAATAAATCTGAATAGATCTACTCTGAGACACTTACTATTCAGAATCAGAAAATAAAGATAAAGAGAGGATTCTGAAAGCAGCAAGGGAAAAGCAATGCATCACATACAAGAGAACCTCAGTAAGACAAAGTGCCTATCTCTCATCAGAAACCATGGAGGCAAGAAGAAAGTGGTATGATGTATTTAAGGTATTAAAAGAGAAATATTGCCAGTCAAGAATTCTGTATCCTGAAAAACTGTCATTCAATAATAAAGATGAGTTTAAAGTCTTCACAGACAAACAAAAACTGAGAGAGTTTCTTACTAAAAAAACAGATTTACAAGAGATACTAAAGGGAGTACTACAGCCTGAAAGGGAAAAAACAAGGGTGAGAGACTTGGAGAAGAGTGTAGAAATGAAAATTATTAGTAAGGGTAACTTAAAGAGTAAAAAGGCAAACAGTAGTAAGATATGGCAACAAAAAGCCAAAGGATAAAATGGACAAAGTGAGTAATGCCTCTACAGTGATAACATTGAATGTTAATGGACTGTGTTCCCCAATCAAAATACATAGACTGATAGAATGGATTTTTAAAATGAGCCATCTATCTTGCTGTCTACAAGAGACTTGCCTCAGACATAAGGACACAATCAGGTTGAAAGTGAAAATTTAGAAAAAAATATTCTATGCAAATAGTAACTGAAAAAAGATCTAGAGTAGCAATACTAATATTGGACAAAATAGATTTTAAATGCAAAACTGTTAAAAGAAATAAAGAAGGCCAATATATATATATTAATAAAAGGAGCAATTAACCAAGAATAAATAATTATAATAAATATTTATGCACCTAACCTGGGTGCCCAAGATACTTGAGGCACACACTGGCAAAACTGAAGGGAGAAATAGATGTCTCTACAATAATAAATGGAGACTTCAATACACCTTTTTCAGCATTGGATAGAACATTTGGACAAAGGATAAATAAGGAAAAAGAGAGCGTGACTGCTGTGATAAATGAACTAGACTTAAAGACATTTATAAAGCATTACACGCCAAAGTAGCAGAATATACATTCTTTTCAAGTTATCATAGATCTTTCTCCAGATAGACCATATGTTGGCTCACAAGACAGGTCTCAATAAATTTAAAAAGACTGAAATTATACAAAGAACTTTCTCTGAACATAATTGAGTGAATTTGGAAATCAATAATGGATGGAAAAGGGGGGGATTTACAAATATATGGAGGTTAAACAACACACTCTTAATTAATCAATGGGTCAAAGAAGAAATTGCAAGAGAAATTAGTAAGTATCTTGAGATGAATGAAAATGAGAACACAACATAATAAAACCTATGGGATATAGCAAAGGCAGTGCTGAGAGAGAAATTTATAGCCCTCCCTCAATGCTTACATTAAAAAAAAAAAAAAAAAAAAAGCTAAATTCAAAGACCTAACTGCATACTTGGAGGACCTAGAAAAGGAACAGCAAACTAGCCCCAAATCAAGCCAAAGGAAAGAAATAATAAAGATCAGAGCAGAAATAAATGAAATTGAGAACAACAACAAAAAAGAGAATCAACAAACAAAAACAAAATCAGCAAGTCCTTAGCTAGACTGACAAAAAGAGAGAAGATGCAAATAAATAAAATCAGAAAGAGAGGGAGGACATTACCACCAACACCACAGAAAGAAAAGAGATCATAGGAGGATACTATGAAGAACTATACAACAACTCACTAGACAAGGTAGACGAAATGGACAAATTCCTAGAGAAACACAACCGACCTACACTGACCCTGAAAGAAATAGAAGATCTCAACAAACCAATTATGAGTAAATAGATTGAAACAGTCATCAAAGCCTCTCAAAAAAAATGAAAATTACAGACCAATTTCTCTAATGAATACAGATGCAAAAATCCTCAAAATACTTGCAAACTGAGTCCAAAGGCACAAAAGAATTTTACACCATGATCAAGTGGGTTTCATCCCATGTATGCCAGGTGGTTCAACACAAGAAAATCCATTAGTATAATAAACCACATTAATAAATTGAAGAAGAAAAATCACATGATCCTCTCAATTGATATAGAAAAGGCATTTGACAAAATACAATATCCTTTCTTGATAATAATACTCCAAAAGATAGGAATAGAAGGAAGCTTTCTAAATATGGTAAAGTGCCTATATGAAAAACCCACAGCTAGCATTGTACTCAACAGTGAAAGACTGAAAGCTTTCCTGCTGAGATTGGGAACAAGACAAGACATCTGTTACTACTAGATGTTCTAGCTAGAGCAATTAGGCAAGAAAAAGAAATAAAAGGATCCCAAATAGGTAATGAAGAAGTAAACCTTGTACTACTCACTGATGATATGATCCTATATCTAGAAAATCCCCCAAAATCCACAACAAAGCTATTAGAACTAATAGACAAGGGAAAATTTGAAACAGGCACATATTTATTAACTAGCAAAAACATCTTTAGAAATGCTGACATGAATTAACTATTCCATTAGGAATACTATGTTTTGTAAAAAGGATTATGTGTAAAAGTTTCTTGACCATTTTCTTCTTTTATTTCATTTTTAAATGTCTGTCAATATGCTTAGTCTATGCAAACCATATTCTTTCTCATATATGAAAAGAATTCTATGTGCCAGACACCACACTATGCACTGGGTAGTACCTCAAATGTAATAGCAAACATGGTTGATACTCATAGGGTCAAACTGGAGTTTAAAAAGTCTCCAGGTGATATTTACCCAGTAGGTACTAAGGTTATTTCTATTTTTGAGTCTTTTGATGACTCAAGAAGATAAAATGAGAAACAATTTTATTTTTCAACTCAGCAAGTCCTGGGCTGGAAATATTTCCTCTAATTTCTTCCTGAAATGAATAGTATTTTTTTTGTTTTGTTTTTTTTTAGCTCATATCATTCCTCCCATACTTTATCTTAGATAACTGAAAGAAACCAGTCAATCCTTCTTATAATATTCTGCCTGTAAATTTCCTTCATCAGATCCCTAAATTTGTTAGGTACTCTTTTTTATCCTCCACATTAGCACAGGCAATAGTTTTGCTAATTTTTCTGCAAGTACATTACTTAGGTCCTCTTTTCTCCAGCCTCCAGTTAAAATCTCCTTCCTGTTTTTGTTGTTTTGTTTTTTTTCTCATTCTCCATTAACAATTTCTTTGAGACCCTTCCCTATCTTGGACTGAGGGTAAAGATGTTGTTGGAACATGCCTTTAGGATTCTGAAGGATCTTACAGCACACACTGGAGATCTGAGGACATTCTTTATTTGGTAGCACACTTGATTTGATATTTGCTAAGGCCATTTCTTACTTTGATAGTCCTTTGTCATTTGGAGAGATGGGGATGAGAAGCCATTTTGTTTTTAGATCAAGCTAGTCCTGCTTTATAGTTCCTCTATATCCTGCTTGAGAAATTAGCAATTCTCTCTTTTTAGCTCATATCTCTCTGCCCATATTTTATTATACACAGCTAAAAATCTTCTTCCTGAAGATTTCCTTAGCCAAATTCATGGTTTGTGCCCTACTGCAGATAATGTGTTGTCCACATTATCTCAAGTGACAGTTCTGTCAAACTTTCTAACACTAAATGGTCACCTTTTGTCCAGCCTTCATAAAAATTTCCTCAATAGACTTCAAGCCCTTATCAACTGACTCCTCAGTGCTCTTCCAGTGTTCGCTAATAGTGTCTTCATGGCATTTACAGCTTCTGCACATCTAACCCCAAAGTCAGTGTCACATATTTAGACTTTAGCTATATCAGCAGACTACTTCCAGATACAAAATTATTTTATGGTTATCCATTACTTTATAGAAAGCCACCTTAACAGTAAGTGTGTAAAACAACTTTTTTTGTAAAACCATCTTACTCTGATGGCAGTTCTTTTTGGGTCAGCAAATAAGGTAGATCACAGCAAGGATGGCTTGAAACCTGAGGAGGGCTTGAATCTGTTCCACGATGGCTAAGACTTTAGCTGGGGTAGCCAAATGCCTGGAAATGGCTAGTATGTTTCAATGGGTGCTGTATGCCTTGAGGATCAGATCTAGCTGCTAGATGGATTTCCCACTTCTTCTCTGTGTTGCTTCTGCCAGGGCTGGAATGCTCGAGGTGGTTTCTTTATTCATATATCTGGTATCAGGACTAGGATGTTTTAAACAGCCGTGGCTGTCTGGGCTTTTATCTTTCCCCAGGCAGTCTCTCTTTGTAGCTATCTTGGCCTTTTTCACAGCATGGTATTCTCAGAATAATCCACCTTTTTACATGACAGCTGATTTCTACCACAATGAGTGTTCCAAGAGGCCTAAAAAGTTGTAAATCTTATGAGCATCTAGCCACAGGACTTTCAGAATGTCACTTCTGCCACTTCCTATTGGTTAAAAAAAAAAAAGTCACTGAGACCTGTCCAAATTCAGGGGTTAGGAAATCAGACTCCTCTCAGTAGAACAAGTAGCAAAATATATATGGGCATCCTTAATCTATCAGAGTAAACAAGCAGCTAGATTCTAGGCCTAATAGATTATTCAAGCAATACTACATACTAGTGGTATCACCAAAAAGCACAGCAATCAACGTAGTGTAAAGTAGATTGTGAAAGATTCATTTTCATACAGTGTCATGTTTTACCATAATAAGATAGAATATGACTCACCATTGGATCTTAGGACAAATTTTAAATACTCCACAGTACCATGCTTAGATACCTCAGGAGGAGGGAAGGATAGCTGGTAGGAAAGTGGAATAAACACAAGCAGGGAAGAAATGAGAGTAAATGAAGACAAAAATTGAATTCATTTGGAGCACTGAAAATCCAATTCCAACTACTGGCATATATTGTGCTCTAGAGAGAGATTAGGTATCGCCAGACTCAGTGCCCCAGAGGAGTACTAGGCAAGGTCAGATGTGAATTTGGCCATTAGCCAGTGATAGGAGAAGGAGAGAAATGGAAGCAGGAGAAGAGAGCAGATAGGTCCTTTCTAGTTTTGTGGGTCTCAGCATTAGCCTCCCTCTCCCATATGCCAGCAACCCAGGTTGATAAAGAAATTGCTTGGATCCGTGAGCCCCAAGCATAAAGAAGACACACAAACAACTGGCCTCATTCAAGACTTCTTATTAGTGTTTCATGCAAAAATCAGTGAAACTCAAAGTGGCCTCCTACATTCCCAAGACTCTGGATTTATGGCAATATTGGGTCAATGTTGATTCTAACTGATGAATGAGATTAGAGCTAATATATTTGCCTGTCTGGGCTCCACTGATTGTAAAGAAGAATTAGAAATGCTACCGGAGGTGTCTGAGTACTCTTCCATACAACCAGGATGGAACTAGACTTGTATGCAGATATTGACTATTCTCCAGTATAAAAACACTAGCAGAATAAAATTCAATTTACCCTTGCAGCCACTATATGATGGTATTAAAAATACAATATGGGAAGCGGATGTGGCTAAAGCATTTGAGCGCCCACCCACCACATGGGAGGTCCTGGGTTTGGTTCTCGGTGTCTCCTAGAGAGGATGAGCAGGACAGCAGGCTGGCACAATGGGCTGACACAACAAGCTGATGCAACAAGATGATGCAACAAGGAGACACAAAGATGATACACAATGAGAGACAAAGCAAAGCAGGGAGCAGAGGTGGCTCAAGCAATTGGGCACCCTCTCTCCCACATGGGCGGTCCCAGGTTCAATTTCCAGTGTCTCCTAAAGTGAAGACGAGCAGAAACAGAAAGCAGACAGTGAGCGCATATACCAAGGAGGTTGGGGGGAGGGGGAATAAAATAAATCTTTTTTTTTTTTTTTAATGTTAGCCTTAAAGGATAAATTGGAAATATGACAAGACTAGGAAAGAGAACATATATATCTAGGGAAAATGTTAATCCATCAAAATTTTGCATATAGGTTATGTTTTAGTTTCCCAGGCTGCTTAAAGCAAATACCATGACATGGTTCAGCTTGGACAATGGGAACTTATTAGCTTATAGTTTTGAGGCTGAGAAAATGTCCAAATCAAGACGTCATCCGGGTGATGCTTTCTTCCCAAAGACTGGCTGCCAGCAATCCTTGGCTCCTCTGCCACATGGTGGCAACTGCTGGTCTCTCCCTTTTCTTCTGGGTTTCCTTGATTTCAGTTTCTGACTTTGGTAGGGTTTTTTCCTCTGGCTGTATCCATTCTGTTTATAAAGAACTCCAATAATAGGATTCAGTCCCATCCTGAATTAGGTGGATTATACCTTAATTGAGGTAGCCTCATTGAATGTTCTACTTCCAATGGGTTCGTACCCACAGGAATGGATTAGATTTAAGAACATATTTTTGGGGGGTACATACAGCTTCAAACCACCACAGGTTAGGCAAATTGGGCTAATTCTTCCACAAAGCTGTGTCACTCTAGCCTGTACCTGGCTAAATGACGTCATGCCAGCTGAGGGTCAGAGATGGTCCTTATGGTGGGAAACGAAATGAGGATTCTGCTAATGCTGCACAAACAGTGACAACAAGGGGAATGATGGCATGAGCAGATGTGGTTAATGAGCCAAAGGTGTCATCAGAAGGGTGGTGTGGGCATGTCAAAGAGAGTTGCAGCATTTTATGTCCAGAAGTGGCTGATGAAAGGCAGTCATAAAAGAAGGAATAAACCCTATGGTTTATTTAAAGAACTAATTTCTAATGACAGGTTTGTGGCTATTACCAAACAATTTACTGTATAAGTGAAACTCCTTTATTATTTGGACATACTTGCCAAATTTTCCCTTAACAGATGCAGGTGAATCAAATCACCTAGAGGTTTAAACAGAACAAGGAAGGTTCCAAGGGCAGCATAGGAGCCTGGAAAGAGCACTTGACCAAGAGCCAGGCAACGAAGGCTCTAGTCCTGCCTCCACACTTAACTGGCCCTTGGGCAAATCATCTTTAGCCCTCAGCTTTCTCAACTGCCATAGGAATTGGTTAGGCCAGATGATTTGTTGTTTCTCCTTCCACACTAATTATAGTAGATTTTTTATCTCCGTACCAACTCTAGTTAACTGTGTTAACTAGAATCACTGTGTCAAGAAGAATCCATAGGTGGGGACAGAGCTCAGCCTTGTTTGCTAGGAATAGAGGAGAAGGGCATAGTTTCAAGGGTGCTTAGTAATTGTCCTTTCCTCCCTAGACAAAATAGACACTCTAATAAAAGCTTGAAGAATGAATGAACAATTCCAGAGCTGTTGTGCATGTGTTCTCAAGTCTCATAAAATGCAATGTATAGCTACTGTAAAATGTCGTTATTCTAGAGCTTTCCCGGTGGTTGTTTACAAAGCACAACTAATGCATGAATGAACATTTTTTCTGACTAGTTCTATCATCTTTATGTGTCTTCAATGAGAGGTAATTGAAGAAGCATAAGCTTACCTGTGAGATAGGCAGTCTATTCCATTACTAGACAATGATATAATTCACCCTGAGGAAAAAAATTCTTATTGTCTGTCATGATTGTTAACATCTTTTTACCTGCCAGTGTTGCCTCATTGAGCCAACCTATGGACCAAGTGTTATTCCGATTATAAAATATTATTACCAAAGAGATTCCATGAGCAAGTTGATCCATCACGTAGACACTAGAGAGAATTTTCTGAAAACATTAAAGATATGATTTTAAATGCCACTTTTGTCTAGGATTCTCTTAAAACTGGTCTGCCATTGCTCTTACAAAACTACCAACTTCTAAGAGAGGATAAGAGTCCCTCTGGAACCTCTCCCAACTCTAGGACTGTAAAGTTTCAAGGCAATCTTCACACCCACTCTTCAAAGGGTGAGATGTCCTTCTTTAATTGTCACCAACAAACCAAGTGTAAACTGAACAGGTTGAAGCTGACAGAGGTGTGCCATCAATCTTTGCATTTGTATTTAAATTGCATGAATAAAGCAGAAAGAATATTTGGAGAGAATAACATATAAATATACTAATGCCTGGATTGGGCTACACCAAATAATCTGTATAAAACTTACAGTGGGTCCCTCTGTTTTCTAACACAAACCTTAAGAAGATGTAATTTATTTTATTTCTATTTTTTCACACCAATATCCATTGATATAAATACTGCAAGTCAGGAAAGCATAAAAGAGAGGGTACAGACATTAAGGTAGGAGAGGATGAGTGTTTCACACATTACAGAAAGACACATGCCAACTCCTCAGCGTGATTTCCAGGAGCACCATTGTCGAGTATGGACAGTAAATGCCCTGGGAGTCCAGGCAACACCAGCGTGGGATGGAGCGGTCCACAGGACGCAGTTCGTGGGCGGGCACTGGACTTGTTCAGCTGCGCAGGCTCCCACTCCGAGAAGGGTCCTGTGTGTGGAATAATGCTCTGCTCTCATCATTTCGAAACTCTTCATAACCTTGAACAAGGAGCCCCACATTTTCATTTTGCACTGAGGCCCACAAATTATGTAGCCAGTCCTGGACTTGAACAAGGTTTTAACATATGGGATAGGATTTGGAGACTTGGACAGGTCATTTCAAACTAGGGAACTGCTTAAGAAAGGTGAAGACAGTACATTTTCCACAAAAATAAGAGAGCAGGTAGGTTGGGTGCAAAAACCATAATGATATACCATTTCACACCCACTTGAATGACTATTATACATATAAAAAAAAGAACAGAAAAGGATGTGAGGATGTGGAGAAGTTGGAACCCTGTATGTAGTTAACAGGAATTGAAAATGGTACTGCCATTGTGGAAAACAATTTGGCAGTTCCTCAAAAAGTTAAACATAGAATTACCATATAACCCCAACAATTCCACTCTTAGGTATAGACACAAAAGAATTGAAAACATGACTCAAAAAGATACTTGTACACCGATTAGCAACATTATTCACAATTGCCAAAAGGTGGCAATAACCCCTGTCCATCAACAGAAGAATGGATAAACAAAAGGTGATGTGTCTATACAATGGAAAGCCATTCAGCTATAAAAGTTCTGATACATACTACACCATGAATGAACCTTGAAAACATTATGTTATGTGAAATAAGTCAGATACAAAAGAACCAATATTGCAAGATTCAACTTACATAAGGTATCAAGAATAGGTAAATTCACAGAGACAGCAAGAATAGTGGAGGCCATCGGGACTGAGGGGAGGAAGAGATGGGAAGTTATCCATATAGGATGATGAAAATGTTCTGGAAATCGTGGTGGTGGTGGTTAAATAATATTGTGAATATATTTAATGTCACTAAACTGTACATTTAAAAGTGGTTAAAATTGCAAAAAGAAAAATTATAACATAGGTTGAATCCAACCTTAATGCAGGATTAAGAAGTGGGACTGTTGAGATTTTTGAGACGGTAAATAAAATCAGTTTTTCAGGTGGACTAATCTAGTAGTGGCCCATCAGATGGGTCAGAGTGAGAAACAAAGAGGGGATAGCAAAGATATAAAGAGCTGGTTTGAGAGTTACTGTTAAAAATATAAATGCAGGAGTCGCGCTCATAGAATGATTGCTGAAACTAAATGAAAGCACACAGAAAAAGAGAAAAGATCTGGAGTCAGCCTGAGTATCGTGCTCCGAGTTAATGGGCCCATTTCTCACCATCATATCACATCCAAGTCCGGATGCAGGGATGAGGACATCTGCTTCCCACTCACTCCCGATGTTTCTTCCACTGAAGCTACTTTAAACTGGACACTCCATGAGTTCAGGACCTGTACTTTCCCAGAGTTTCAGGGCCAAGAAAGTGCTAAACCAGGGCTAAAACTTAGATCTTTTCATTCCTATTCCAATGACTTTATACTAACCTATACTATCACATTAAAAAAAAAAAAAAAAAAAGCAAGAGGCATATTGGCATATTTTTTAAAATGCTAGATACCTACAAAAAAATTTCTATAGTTGTGGAAAACTTATATGCGGTTTGTTGAAGGAATGAATACCAGTTAAAGAAACCCTCCTTTTGGCTAAGAGTGCAACCCTTGTGCACTTTAACAGATAACATTTTTCCGACACTCACTATGCGCCAGGCTCTGCATCCTCACCTCGAAGCTCTGAGCGACTGAGTGATTTTCCCAAGTTCAAGATCTAGTAAGTGGCCCTCTGCAGGCCGTGTGCACTCTTCCGGCACTCTTTTCCACTGCAGTCTTTGGTGGTCTTTTCCTGTGTTCCTTCCAAACATCTTTGAAAGAGGAAAAAGGGGAAACACTGCCAGCCGTAAATTAAGAAGGGGTCATGCTGTTCTGGGTTCCCTAATGATCAGCCACGGCGCCAGGACCTACCTCCCCTCTGGGAATGCCTCAGTGGACCTCGGAGGGGACCCAAAATGGCCCGTGCTAGTGCAGAGCTGAGAGCTAAGCGCTAGGCCGAGCACAGCTAACGGAGCTTCAGGGGAGCCCAGAAGGTCTTCGCCGAGGCAATGGCCTCCGAGCAGTGTCTAGAAGGACTTTCCAGGCAAAGAAAGGAGAAAATGCCCACAGGGAGGCCAGGGTGCGGGAGGTATTCCTGTGGATGGGAAACACGAGGTCAGTGTCGGAGAAGCACAGGATTCAGTCACGGGAGAGGGGCCCAGGCTGTGAAGAGTCTTCAGAGTCAAAACAAGGAGCTCAGACTCTATCCTCAGGGCACTGGCAGCCGGCAGATGCTTTTGAGCAGCAAAGTAAAACGAGCTTCCGTGTAGGACTATAACTGGCAGGCTGCAGTCAAACGAAAGCTAAGAAAGGACTGGACTTGGGGGGAAAGATAACATTTCCCGTTTGATGTGAGTCATGAATAGAAGTCACGATAATCTAGCAAATGCTCTAATAAATCCATGCGGCCATAAATGTAAAAGGCAAGGCCACACCGCTGCCCTCCCAGAGTCTACACAGCAACTCTTTCTTCAAGAGCTTCATCTGTTCATTCACTCAACACATTTTCATTGTGCTCCCGCTGTGAGAAGGCACTTGGCCAGGTGTCAGGGCCTTGAGGTACACGCTGGTTGTGGGGCAGGTTCATTGGAAGCAACAGGTAACATGATCTGTTCAAAAAGGCAAAGAAAATGCAGAAAATAAAGCAACTGTCAAATTAAACAAGAAAGGAGAGAATAACTCCTAAGAAAGAAAAAGTGAAAATGAGGTTTCAGCTTAAGAAAACAAGCATCTGCTGTAAGTAACCATTTCATTAAAAGTGCACAAAATTGTGGAAGTTCTCTCTCAGGAGCTGCACCCTGTGGGCTAAGCTTAAGTGCAATGGGCTCCCCTGTGAATTCTTCTCATTACTTCACTTGAAAGATCAGTAAATCTACTGAAAGGGTAATTTAGATTTAGTGTTCACGATCCAATCATTTTACTTTCTATCTTCCCTGTTTAGAATTTTAAAAATATGATGCAGATATAATCCAAAAGGGAAGGGATGGGCTCAAAATGAGATGATTTCAACTCCTTGAATATTTTTGGAACCCATAAATATGCAATATCTAGAGTGTGGTTTCTTTGCCTCTGATAGATGTGGATGGAGTTCTGGCCGGTTTATAGAGCATTGCACATTATAAATTGCAGGAAATAAGTAAGGGGCAGCATAGGAGAGATCACCTATACCCTCCCAAATGCCTTGCACCTTTATGTGACTTTAACCAAGTCTCTTCATCCAATTAAGCTTTTCTTTTGCTGTAATTCCCCAAAAGGACAAAGGTTTGGTGTCGTTTGTCCAGGGCAAAAAGAAATAAATTATTTGGGAGAAAAGAAGTCTGGAAAGAGAAAAATGTGTTTAATCACAGGAATGTGAATTTACAAAACAATTTTTCAAGGACGTGAGTCTGAAAATTTACTTTTAATCAGTCCTTTTCCTGCAGTTAAACTGCCACAATATGGTCTGTGGCATTAACAACAACAACCAAAACAAATAAAACATAAAACGAAACAAACACACAACACCAAGCACAGCGTTTCAGACAGTACTATTTCTAGAAGTAGTTTAATCCTTCCTGATTTTCTGAGACCTAGACACATTGATTCCTGATTAATTTAATTGAGTACCCCATTAAGAGAGCTGCCAAGGAATCCAGTGGAAAAAGGAGTATTTCACATCCAACGTAGGCGCACACTCCATAAAGTGGTATTGAAGTTCTTATGCATAGTTTTAAATTATGTTGATTTAAAACTGAATTTCAACTTATGTTTACAGTCTCCTTCCCCCTCCCCCCCAAAAAATCCAAGGGATTTAAAGTTTCTTTTTCAGATTCTAAAGAAGTGAGCACTTAGTCTGGTGGAGATGAGAAAATGAATTTTATTTGTATTTAAGACTAACAATTTATCCAAAGGAAATTAGCAGTGTAGGACATTAAATGGACAAATATCACATTCCTTGAAATAATTTTGACATTTTAATGCATTCTCACCATGAAGCATTTCCTTATAAGTCACTAAACCAGATCCTGTCTTAACAATTATTTCATTACAGAAAACTTCAAGACCCTTAGAAATTCCTATGATAAGACTAACAGGAAGGAAACAAAACAAATGAAATACTGGGGGGGAAAGTGGTCTAAAACATAGTATATAGTTAAGTAATTCGTTGAATGAGCACACATCATTTGAGAGATTAAAAGCTCACAACGAATTTCTTCATATCCTTTCTGTGAATACTAAGGGAAAACAATGAATTTAAAAGATTTCTAGAAATTAGTCCCACTTTTGTGATTTTCTTCTAATCCCTTGGGTCTATTTTGAAGTAAAGGCAAACAGTTAGACTCTTAATCATCAGGATACTGGCCTACACATTTTTTTTTTTTTTTTAAGATAATTTGCCTTCATTCCATAAAAAAAATGAAAGTCCTCTAATCTGGGGTACTTCTCTCTGGCTTGCATTAAACTTTCTTCCATGTGCTCAGCCATTGTTGAAGAGAAGTTTTAAGTTCTTTGAATCTCTCATTTCAAGCTGCATACATCTGCTGTCATTCCAGTCAATTGTTCTTTGATTGCAAGAAACTAAAGGGAATATTGGCGTATTGCTATGTCATTATATGGGGAAAAACAAAACAACAACAACAAAAAACCTTATGAGAGTTGTAAATACCAAAACTTCACCTATACTTAGTAAAGGAAATCCATTCTTCCTAATAGAGTAAATGAAAGATGAGATGAAGTAATGAAAGGTTTTTACTAGTCCTTCTAAAGTGTAGGATCATCACTGATCTCATGAACTGATAGATCAAAAAGATGTTCTCCCTGGTACTCACTGATCTCAACTGCAGTTTTTTTCAACTATGTCCTAATCATCTTGCTCCCAACAAGATTCCGGTGTTTTGAGCCTCCTCTGTGTTTTGTGACTGCATTGATTAGCAAAACTTTAGGCAGACCCTGCCCCTGACGATGGTGGTTATGGGAGGAATAAATCTTTAAGACCTACAGCTGTGGGTCCAGCAGTCTTTCGCCCAAGCACTGTCTCGTTCTGTTGCCCGCAGTGTACTTACAAAAGGAACCATTTAACAAAGCAGCACGAGATAGTCTTTTGACAGCTATCTTCTCATGATCAATTTCCCATAAGGAGCGATTCCTTTCAAAACTATGTTCCCGCCACAAGAACAGGCCTTGCTCTGAACAGGAAAGCAATGATTTTTACTCACTGATTAATTTTCCTGTAGTTTTAAAGATATGAATTTGTGTGTGCATACTTACATTTTCTTAACTATCTTAGCTGCTAATCACTCTATGTGATATTAAATGTTCAAGCTCTTTATTCGCAATGGTTGAAAACATAGCTTCCATGTGTTCCTTAAAATAGGACGGGTTTGGTTTCTGAAATGTTGTCATATAAATTGTAAGGCCAAAAATGGTCCTTTTGACTAAATATGCAAAGTTCCCCCTTAAACCACCTTGACTAGGCAGATTTGCACCGTTTTAAACTGGCACTTCATCCCTCTTTCAGCAAGCATCCTCTGCAGATTTAATGATCAGGAACATCCTTCTGATGCATGCTGGGAGATATGGCTGCAGGGTACAGACCACAGCAGACAGTGTGTCAGCTGAGGCAGAGCTTCTGGTTAGGGGTGAGTATGCTAATAGTGCAGTCTGGAGTCACGATCACCATAAATTATCATAGGAGGGGATGGAATGCATGCACTTGGAGCACATCAGTACTGTGCATCTGACTTTCAGTTTCACAATCTATGTCATTTTTGCCTAACCTTTTGCCTTTGAAAAGATTACATGGAAAATTGCTCCTTAGTAACTGACAAAACCTACATATCCCCACTTCAGGATCTAAAACACCTTCAGTAGTAAGCGGTCACTAAGTGTTTAACAAACTTAATGCCAAACAGAAATTTTAGAGTCGAGCTACTAATACACTTCACCTACAGACGTAAAATTTGTTGCATGTATCTGTTTTTCAAATGCAAAGCTGATGCAACCCCCAGGCATATTATTTCCCCCACTAACTCCAAAAACAGGAAAACTGCGTGCCTAAGATGGTGACATTTGTAACTGTTAAATGACAGGAATTTATTTAAAGTCTGAAAATGCCAACACACAGCCTCTCTGGGCAGAAATGACAGTTCAGTGGCTTCCAACTCTGAGCCACACGGCCAAATTCTGCAGCCCTGCGAAGCTGCGTCTTATTTGAATTAAGCAAATGTCTGGCCACCCATTTCCTTTAGCACAGCATTCCCCCGTGTGGGAAATGCAGATGCTAGCATGCATTTTCTTGCTCTCTTTCTTTTCTTTTGGCTCTTTACTGAAATACAATATACATTTAGAAAATTTCACAAATCGTAAGTGTACAGGTGTACAACTCAATGAGTGATCACGTAATGAACACACCACGTAACTGCCATTTAAGGCAGCAACCATTAGAGCCCTGCCAGAATCCCACCTAGCGCCCTCTCTCTCTTTTTTTTTCTTTTTTCTTAAACAATTATATTTTGAGTGCTGTAAGTATTGCGTGCCCGACCACTTATACAGTCTCTGCAAATAC
The DNA here is from genome assembly GCA_026826555.1 of Tolypeutes matacus. Lineage (NCBI taxonomy): Eukaryota > Metazoa > Chordata > Mammalia > Cingulata > Chlamyphoridae > Tolypeutes > Tolypeutes matacus. The sequence goes on from JAKSZT010032012.1 coordinate 5,923,253, forward strand.
AAATTTCACAACCCATAGCGAGAGCTTACATTTTAGATGAACTGACCTTTCATCCAAGTGGAGTGTTTCCCACCAATTCTAATTTTAATAATTTATTGATATTATAAAAATTGACAGCAGGAGGCATATACTGAGCTTTGTCACCTCTTTGTTTGGGTTGTGTATGTCACCAAAGGTTTATTGATTTCTGGTAATGCATCCATCATTAGTCCAATTAAAATGTTGTTTTGAAAAAGAGGTGTATCTGGGTGAGTGGCAGCTTGTTCGTTTTTTGTGTGTTTGTTTCTGTTCAGGCTATTTGAACTTTTTTCCAGATTTATATAAAGAATGTGTATCTGTATTGCCCTATCATAAAACATCAACTTTTTAAAGTGCTCATCCTCTCATAATATTCCATTTGACTAAGAATTTTCCTTTGTGCCAAAGTTACAAAACTCATGGAAATGCAAACCCAAAATGCAGTCAAATTTATAGAAAATTGCTTTGGTCTATTTTAGATTATGCATATTTATTGTGTAACACTTGCCTAGGAAATTTAAAATGATGCTCCTAAAATTGGAGCTTTCCAAATGAATAACACAATTCAGAAGCTGATAACAAGAAACTAGGCTTTCATAGGGCTGTAAGGGGCAAATTTAAGTGGCAAGCTCTCATTCTGCTTTGTAAGTAAAATTAAACTCAACAGCATTTAGAACATAATTCAGGTTCAGCTTTTTCATGTTCTGTTCCTTTATCCTTTGGCTTTATGCCTAGGAAATGATAGAATGCATAAATTTTGGAATTATACTCAATAGCAATTTCAAACACGTTGCTATTGTCTGAATATTCATGTAACATTCAACTCAAGCTTTCACATGAAGTGAGCTTGATCAAGTTGCCAATTTTTTACTGTATATTTGCATTACTTTCCTAAAATTAGCAAAAATAGCTTGACTCTTCTGCCTGGTTGGTCTTAAACAGGTTTAAAAACTGGACTACAGATTTGGGTTCTTCTTTTTTGTTTATTTTATGCTTTTTTCAAGTTAACCACTCCTGGTGATTGAAGTGACTTGGATTCTTGAAGATAGCTGTTTCTAAGGTTGGCTTTTAAAATGAAATTCAAAATAGTTGTACCCTGTCCGTCTCTTTTCTCCCACTTCATTCACTGGTTTTGTAAACTCAGGGAATTCTGGTTATACAGGTCATAGCACCAAAGTTGAGCATTCTAGATTGAACTTTTCTAATGTTAGCTATAATTCCAGCAGCAGAATCCTTAAAACAGATGTATGCCATGTAAAAATGAGAGCAGTAAAGATGATTCCACCATCCACTTCCTCGTGGAATTCCACCATTGGATTGTCTGGGCAGTTCACTTAGACGTGAGGAACACCCTTGGGTGGGAAAGAATATATGTGTTTTCATCTGGGATTCTATTTCAGTGGAGATTTGGTGGGCGCGGGAGGAGGGGTCTATTTTCTCCAAGATTAAGGAAAGCTACTTTTTCATCATCTTCTTTTTCATTCAAGGCAAGCTGTAAAATTTTTTGGTGCATCTCACTAAAATTTGCAATTCTTTACCTGGCCCCACCAGGCCACTAAGTTGGAATGCAGGGTTGTGGTTCCATTACTTCACCATTGCCTGTTTGGAATCTGAGTGTTCCTCACTGGTAATACTCTTTAACTAGGGGCGCCTAGTCACTATTTTAAGGTACACATTTCCCCCCAAATGCTTGTTTCCATTGTTGCTTTATTTTGCCTGTGAGCGTCAATGCTATTGTTCACCTCTATCCCACCATTAGCGTCATGCTCCAAAAATTGAATTTTCCCATAAATAATCATCTGAAACATAAAATCACTTGCTCTCACATTTTTAATATTCAGTGAACCAGCATTATAACAGCAGCATGCATAATTTGGAGAACCATAATACAAGTAATGAATATGTTAGAATAAATTATTTTGCTGGAATATAAAAGGAAATTAAAGCCACACCTAGACATCTGTGCACAATTTGAGTCACTTAAGTGTGATATAGCAATGATAGAGAAAGGAAGCCTAGACAATGCTATAGCGAGACGCTTTAAAGAAGGATGGGACTGTATACTCCTGTCCTGGGAAAGAAGCGTCGACCACTAAGACTTAACCTCACCGAGGGGAATACGCAGTAAAGAACACAGTCTCCCAAGCAGCAGGAGAGTGAACAAACAATAGAAAAGACTCCAGAGGAAGAAGTGTTGGTGTTTTGTTATTTTATTTTACAGAACTTAATGTCAGAATTATGTTTTCCAAAACAAGTACCAAGATAGGAAGCAACCATGGTTTAAAGAATAAAATGTGCGCAGCTAAGAAGGCCGGGAACTCCATCTATTCTGCCCAAAGGCAGAGGAGGCAATAAAATGCTCACTTTTTCACACAACTTTTTATTCTGGTTGTCCTGCTTCTTAATGCAAAATAGTGTCAGGAAACTCTTGGGATGTCCTGGGAGAATAAAAAATGAATGGGTTCCTCCTACATGAGCAGCCTGTATGCCCACCTGTCCCCAGACTGGACAAGACCTTTCATTTCCTGAGCTATGACTTACAACATAAATCCGGTGTGTGTTAAATTGAATTTGAGAAGAATGGATACCTTATGATATGACTTGTGAGATACCTAACTTCTACCCCCAGCCATCACTTCTTATTCCTGAGTTCAACCTTTCTTTCCATCTAACTTGCTTTAACCAATGCTTTTTCCAATCAGTTCAATTCATTTATTCTTTCCAAGAAAGAGTCTTTTTCCTGAATTCTTTTACCTTTAATCTCTCCCAGTCCCCTTAGTCGACAAGTATTTGTTGGTTTGCTATTCATTTATTCCCTCACCCATTCGTTCGTCACTGAACTCAGCACTTGGAATGGAAAGATGAAGTTAAGTCTCAGCCTCTGAGAGTATGCAGAGCCCCTTGCTTGAAATTTTAAGAAATTAAGACAGAAGCATCAGAGCATTAATCTAAGCCCAGGGCCCCTCTAAGCCTGGGCCCTGTGTGACTGCAAGGCCACACTCCCACGAAGCCAGCTCGGCATAGCTATTGAATCACGTATTAATCTGCAGAAACAAAAGAACTTTAGCAAAGGGAAGGGATCAAATGCAACAAAATAGTCTAGGTCTAAGTTTTCTCATCTGTAAAATTAGAGTGTTAGAGCCTTCATTAGCTTTTGTTATTTTACTCCACGAGCCTTATGTTTTGAAAGATTTTTTTGTTGTATTTAATCATTGATTCATATTTCTGTTTTAATTCCGACCAATGCCTCCCATCATATGAGGTAGCTGGTGTTACCAAAGTACAGTATTTAAGTCTACTCAACAGCACAGAGACATTTTAGCTCATTGTTATCTGATTTTTTTCAAATAGTTGAAAGTAACCTAAAGATACCAATTATTATTGGATGGAACCAGTTTGGGAACCTTGTTAAAAACTCTGCAAATTGTCTCCACACTCTAATTTTTAGTGATTCTCTCTAGCAAGAGATAAGTTTGAGAATTTTCTGCCTTTTGTCCTTGGAAGGATACGAGTATTCTTGCCTTCCTGACTGCAAGGGAGACGCAAGCTCGGTAAAGCCTTGCAAGTATTACTACGTTAATCGACTTGAGAGTTAGGCGTGTTAATGTGCACTCTATTCAGATCTCTTAAAGCACTACACGTGTGAACCATGTCGATTTTAAAATAAGTGCCTACCTTCAGCATCTGGTCACTTCTGAAAGTCTCCAAGCTTTAAAATGCCCAAGTATTTAACACAACCACCTTATGGAAAATAGAGTTTGCACAGTTTTTCTTTCCAACCATTGGTCTAATGTGCAATGAGTTTATTATACTTGGAGATTACATAAGCCTTCGTATGGTAGAGTAATGACTTAGACTCAGAAGCGTATCCAGTTAAATGGGGGGAAAAAGCCAATAGGAATAAAAAGCAAAGGGTAGTTTGCCAGTACACTCTAAATCGGGTTCTTTACCTTTTTTGTTCCACGGACCCCTTTGCCAGTCAGGCGAAAAACCACAGACCCCTTCCTAAGTCCACACTCTACTGTGTGTATTTAATAAATACGTCACACCTGCACCAACACGTCACCACAAGAATAATGTTTCTTTGAATTTCAATTCAAGTTCAAGCTCACAGATCCCTTGTTAAGAACCCCTGATTTAAATACAAACAAAAAGAAAATGACAAATATTTTCAGTGTAATTTTAATATTAGTTAATATTGATAGTAAATAATTTTTCAAATAATTCATGTTTTATACACAATAGAAGTTAGTCAGATAATACCTTTGCTTTTACCATTTAAAAATAACTTTAAAATAGAGCTATAATATGTCCTCTCTCGTAGAAAATCTAATCTTATTCATGCATTGTTTTACTGGAATATCCCACATCATTGTGGAAATGTTAGATCACCAGCATCACTGTTTTGAAATCATAGTTTTAAAAATAGTTTTATTTTTCTTTTTTCCTAGCTGAAGCTTCTCCTACATTAACGAGCATTGTGGACTTTGATCAAATTTCTTTTAGACACTGAAGAGCAATTTATATCCTTTTTTCTTATACTTTTTATATGGTGGCTTGCTGATTTGTAGGCCTCTTTAAAAATTGACCAAAAAGTACTATTTTTGTCAGTCACATGTTAGTTGAGGTAATTTAAATGATAATTGACTGAAAGGACATGACTGACCCCAGTGATTGAAGAAATCAGCATGTTTATAGCTGCTAAAAAAAAAAATAAGCAAATGAATGAATTGCCGTGCAATAAATTAAGCTGATGGAAACATAATATCTTGTATTTCATGCATTCAATAAATATATTGAGTGCCTGATGGAAGCCAAGCTCTCTCCTAAGCTCTGATATTTCAGTCAGCTGGCCTTGGCCTTTATCTGGTTTTCTGAGGGAACATTTTGCCATTTCTGAAACAGATATTCGCACTTCAATCTTCTATTTTGAGAAAACCTCGAACCAACTGGGTTTTAGATCATTCATATTTTTGAGTCAGAAATTGTAACGTGATCACATTTTTTATATATTTTGTTCCTCAGATTTAACTCATTTACTTACACATCCATCCCAATATCAAAATAATGATATATATTGTTGCTGCATACTGATGTGACACATGGTCTGTGGGGTTATGTTTTAAATGCCAGGTTCAGTCGTTGCTTATTGAGTGCCTACTGCATGCCAGGATAGGGCTAGAGTGCAGCAGGGAGACAGGAGGTAAGGACCCTCTGCCGTCACGGGAAGCAGCTTGGCGTTCCTCCTGAAAAGTCACGGAGATTCATCAAAGGACCAAAGCAAGAAAGGCATCTGATCAGATTTACACTCTAAGAAGATCATTCTGGGAACTTCAAAGAGTGTTTTAGAGGAGAGGGGAACTAGGGCCCTGCTGGTAGAGCAAATAGGAGGCAAGAGCAAAAGTCCTGTCAAGAAAGAAGAGGCTGACATAAGGCAATAACCACAAACGGGAAAAGTGTGTACAGATACAAGACATAGGAAGAAGGCAGACCCTCCAGGATCCAGTGATCTACTGGCTGTGATAAAAGAGAAAGCCACTCGTAAGGCTTCCGTGAGCAGTCATGGGGAGGGGAGCCATGCATTCTGGTCAGACCGAGACTGCAGGTTACGCTTGGTACAGAGTGTTATCAAGAAGGCCCCTTTCATTCTCAACATTGTCCTGGTTTAGGTGATAAATTATGTGGTCACCCTAGTGAAGAGTGATCACGTGATCAGGAAGATTGGGAGAGAAGCGGATTGGGAATGAAAGAGCAGGACTTAACGTAAGGCTCTCCAAAGAGAAATATCCAGTAAGCAAATAGATTTGTGGCCATGGAGCTGAGGCCAGAAACTTCGGAGTTGAGATGTAGGTTTGAGCACTACCAACATGCTAAAGTCAGGTAGGGATAAAACTGCAGCCATTAGAGTGTGAAGAAGGAGAAGGGAAGAAGGCTCAGCACGGAGCCCAGGAAACGCTAGTGTGGAAGCAGAGGAGGAATCTGCAGGGGCCGTTGGAAAGTAGGTGCTGGAGACAGAGCTACTAGGAGGAAAGCCAAGGAAACCAAGGCATAGAAACAGAGAAGAGAATTTCAGAAAGGAGAAAGTGGGCAGCGATGTTAAATGCAAGTAGAGTAAGAGCCACTGTCTGTATACCACGGGACTGAGCAGTTTGGAAGTGAGAGATGACCTTGGCAAGCCATGCGTCATTCAGTGCTTGACGGGTGTAGTGATAGCTCAGTTACCATTGGCTGAGGAGAGGCGAGCAAGAGCACGTGAAAGGCGTGGGCCTCGAGGTCAGAGAGGCAGTCACAGCCCCACCGCCTCTAACTAGGTGTATTAGTCAGCGAAAGGGGTGCTGATGCAAAATACCAGAGATTGGTTGGTCTTTATACAGGGTATTTATTTGGGGTAGAAGTCCACAGTTACCAGGCTATAAAGCATAAGTTTCTTCTCTCACCAAAGTCCATTGCCACGTGTTGGAGCAGGACAGCTGCCGACGTTTGCCAGGGTTCAGGCTTCTTGGGTTCCTCTCTTCCCGGGGCTGCGTTTCTCTCTGGGCTCAGCTCCTCTGGTTCCTCCACAAGGTCAGCTGTAGACTATGAGGCTCTCCAGGCTTTGCCTCTCTCCACAAGGCCAGCTGTAAACTGCCAGGAGAACGGTCTCTATCCCGGGGCCTTCTCTCCTTCCTCACCAGAGCTCCAGCATGAAAACTGCTCCAACACTGTCCTTTGCCGCGTCTTTTATCTTCGATTCCCCCATCCACCAAGGGGTGGGGCTCAATGCCTGACTGACATGGCCCAGTTAACGCCCTAATCATAACTTAATCATGCCCAGATTAGCAGACCAGTTTACAAGCACAATCCAGTGTCTATTTTTGGAATTCATAACTACATCAAACTGCCCAGCGGCTGCAGTAGGTGTGTGACGTTAGGCAGGTTTCTTCATTTTAACCTCTCTGGCACTTCGCCTTTTAACACCTGATCATCAAACGTTTATACAGCACCTATATGTGCTAAGAACTAGCTACCCATGACCAAACCATGTCCCAGCCCTTCCTGGGGACACTTCTTACAGGGAAAGGAGGCTTCTTTAGAGTATAGTTCTTACAGGCACGTTTCGCTCTCTGACTCTGATCTCCATGACTAATAATTAAAATGGCTAGCGTTGATTAAGTACCTCCTCTATGCCAAGCACTGTGCTAAAGGCTCCACGTGAATTATTTCACTCTATCCATTTAGCATAGTATACAATAACCATATGAGAGGGGTACCGTTTTTAGTTCCAATTTGTAGATAAGGAAACTAAGACAGAGAAGTTTAAGAACTTACTGAATGTCATATTAACAAGGAAAGAATAGTGAGTGGAGTTCAAACTTCAAAACCAGTGTATTTAATTACTATACTTCCTTCTATAGCAATTCATCAGACTTTTCTCTCACTTTATTCATCATTGTATTTCCTGGATCTACTCAGTTCCTTACACATTATAGTACTTGAAAAATATTAATAAATATTTGTTGAAGAAGGGAAGAAAGGTAGGGAGATAGGGAGGAAGGGAGGGAGGGACGGAGGAAGGAAGGAAGGAAGGAAGGAAGGAAGGAAGGAAGGAAGGAAGG
>JAKSZT010032012.1:5930875-5941448 GCA_026826555.1 Tolypeutes matacus
AATCAGAGAATCTTTATCAAGAAGTTAATATATGGGGTAGATCTTAAAGTACAAATAGTCACTTGCTTAGGCAAAAAGAAAAGAGAAGAAGATCCTTTGCATCAGCTTCCAAATACTATTTTAAATCCTGCCTACCTCTAAGGATAGGTTTCACGTGCTCCAGTCTTCTGAAGTTCCTTATCTTTGGCCACATGGCCATAGATTCCTAACACTATTGTTTGCGTCTTTCTATCTTACCAGCTTGGTCTAAATGACCACTAGTTGTACAGAAAGTCTTAACTCCTTCTGACCTCCATGCCTCTCCAATCATCTGAAATATCAAATCCTAATGACTGTTTTCTCAGGAAATCTTATGGACTTCTTTACCACACTCTTTAAATTTTTCTTTTTTATTTGTTTCTTTGTTTGTTTGTTTTCACCTCTTAAATTTTGATGGGAGGAATCACTTGAGGACAAACCACCACCAAGAATACTAAGCATCAATAAATAATCGATCTCTTTCTACACAATCTCTTCTCATTCTCTCTTGAACTTCCTTCCAATAGCCACCATTATGGGGCAAGGACAGAACTCCCAGTTGCTTTTAAAAGTATCTGATCTTCATTCCAATTGCTGATCCTGTCCTTTCAGCCTGTGGATTTGTTTCCTGCATTCCAGGAGCAAACTATACCAAGAGCATAGAAAGTCAGTCTCTATGTTTAATGTCAAGAAGGGCATTCCTCAACTCCCCAATATTATTTAGGCAAAGTATTGGGAATACATTTTATCTGTCTGTTCATTTGTTTGGAAAAAACATCCCACTGATTGACTTTTCACATACTTTGTATAGACACAGCCTAAACCAACCAATCACTTCTATGACCTAACCTTCTTGTTTTCCTGGATGCATTGTTTTCTGTGTCTGTCACCTACACTGTTTTAGCATGTCTTTTAAGTATGGAGCAGTAATTTGTTTTCATGTAGAAACTGAGAATAGACAGTTTTGCAGGGCATAAAAATATTACATGGCCCATTAGCAAAAGCCCAAATGTGGTCTCCAAAAACTCAAGCTTCAAGCAGAAGTTCAGTTGAAGTCAGCCCAATGCCTTATCATATCTCCAAGGAAAACAATGGAAAACTGGTAAGTTCATTTTAGTCTCTACTCCCAAAATGTTGTTTTATTTCAACCTATGTTTCAAATTATTCAACTCAATTATTTTCTTGATTTTGTGGAATATAAAACCCCATATAGGTAGTGGGCCTCTGAATGAGTCTTCACTGAACAATACAAAATCCCTGCCAAGTGGAGAGAAAGGACTAGCATTATTTGGAAATCACTTTTGCTGCATTTTACTGCAGATTGGATTTTGTTCTCCCAATAACACCTGGCAAAGGTAATATCTCCGTTTCACTAAGTAGTCCTTAATTTGGAATTACAAAGACAATTAGCTCTCTAATGAGTTAGAGCAACTGAGGTGAAAGAGTAAAAAAATAAAACTCAACACCAGATGATGGCTGATGCTGCAAAAAAAAAAAGAATAAGTGACTTGCTCTTGGTAAAAATCTTTCAATTATATGTCTCTCTGTTTTCATTTTTTAAACTGAAATGTGTAGACATTATTATTTTGTACCTATGGGGGATGTGATTTGACACAATACTGTAAAAATGGGCAGATCACGAATACATGGGTCTGTATTATTCTTTGAGTGGATCAGTAGATTTTTCCTTTGAAAATGTGTGGCTCATTGCTGAGGGGAGGAGGGAGATATGGATGGGCGCTGGCAAGATGGGAAATAAAAGGCGCAGCTGTCAAGTTATATATTAGAGTGAGAAAAACACATAAATCCAAGGTACACAAAATTTAGTGGGGAAAAGGCCTGCTATATTTTTGCTGACTTTGAGAAAGCAAGATCATTGGGAAACTGGAACATGTGGCTAAGGACGTAGTTCATAGCTGGTGCTCAATAAATATCAATTTAATCTCAAAAGCACGATTTAAAAATGGCTCTAGTTTCTTGAAGTGTCTGTGACAGTGATCTTTCGACCCAACTGACGCAAGGTAGGGTTGCCTGAATAACCCGGTGGAGATTTGAAGCTCCCTCTGGCACCAGCTGTATAACCAGGAGCAAGTCATTTTACTTCTCTTGGCCTTCGTCTCCTCTTTGGAAAGTGGGGATAATAATGCAGGCTTAATAAGAAAATTAAATGAGATTCCACATGGTTGTGTAGCTCTCAGTAAGTGGAAAATAGGTTATTTGATTTTCTTCACTCTAGGAAGCATCTGACTTCCCTATCTTTAAGGTTCCGAGGTAGATCCCAGTACTTCATTGCATGTGTGGGCAGGACAATGGTCTACATTTATCCAACAAGTGATCCTATGTGATTACCCATGGATGAAACATCCTATAGCATTTTGAGTGTTTTGTACATTTTGATCACACTTTTGCGATACACTCTAAAAGTGACTGGAAGCATTTTGTCTGCCTCTCCTTCTTCAGAGTCACAGTGACGTGTTCATAGACTTGGCGTAATTGTATTCTCTGCCTGTTGACTGCCATTATAATAAACTGGGAAGCACCAACAGGGCCATCTCAGTATATTCAGTTAACTGAGCCAATGAAATCTTGCCTCAGTTTCCTGGAGCATGTTGCTTACATTAAAATGTATTTACATGCAATGAAGATTCCACTGTGATGACATCCATTCTTGAGCAAGATGCAATGACTATCTTAGAGTGCAAGGAAGTTTCCTATGTGCAAAATAAACACTGAAATGCTTCAAGTACTGTTACAACAACTCACCAAGAGGCTATGACCGAGTGAAAAAAAGTTAAATACACAAACTACATTTAATTCCAGATAAGATGCATAGATGACACTGTAATATTGAGGTCCTGGCCCTAGGAGTACTGCTTTCATATCAGTGACAAGCATCACCATCTACATATCTAATGGGCACCAAATATATATTATCCAAATTAAGTTCAATCACAGTATTCAATATTTTTAAAGCATAAATATGGATTCTATGAACGTTTACACAGGACTTTGCCATAACTTCAGTTTAATTGTCAATGAAGCCATTGTAACTTAAAGACAAAGAGAAGAAAGTCTTTCCAAATACCGTCAAGAGCACTAAAGGATTTGGAAGTAATTGTAAAATAGAATAGTCACAAAAAGTACCTAGATCAAAAGAATTGAAACAAAATTGCATGAATGATTTTTCAAGTTCCTGTGGGCTTATATCTTAGATTTCTAAACATTCTAGGTCAAAAGTATAAAATCTCAAGCAAAAGCAATGTTTTTTGCAAACCATGTAAATTAATCATCTATACCAAAGTGTCAGCATTCTCATTTGTCAGCCTTCTGATTTGGCTGATGCAAGTGTTCATTCATCACAGAAAAGTATGGTATAAAGTATGTCTCTTTGAGTTACATGTTTTGTTCTGCAGGTTATTGGTTCATATAATTATTTCTTTCATGACAAATCAAGAAATAGAACTGTTATTAGTAAACTTCATTTGAAGTACCTAATCACTGTTGCAAAGACATTTTACAAGCTGATCTGCATCAGTAAATCAAAGTTCATATATCTGTCTTGCAACCTCAACTCACAGAATGTTAAGTCAAGCTAATAAGTAGCATCGATCAAACCCCACTGAACGAGATAGTTTGCGTTAGAGATGCTCTCCCGGTAATCCATCCATTATAGGGAACATCTGTTACAAATTATCCATGCTGCAGGATGCTCTATTTAAGTGCTTCTGCAAGAACCCACTGTCTCCATTTCTCCAAATGAGTTAGACGTACCAAGTTTGCTGTCACCATAGGACAGCGGTCATCTTTCAGTCTGTGCTGAGCTTTAATGGTAAATTGCATAATGGCAAATGTCTTCCTACAATAGTGTAACAAAAATCCTCAGAGGATCAGCCAGCAGCCATGGAGAAACCACTATGACCATTCTTTCTCCATTATATCTAAGCCATTCTCTGATAAGTTAAGTACTTGGGAAGTAATAGCCATTCTTTTTTAAGTCCCCAGGGTACCCTTGATTTGTTCAGTTAGTTAAAATATGAAATTAATCACCCCAGATACATATTTGTCAACTCACATTCTTTTCCTTGACCATAAAATATGTCCTTAGCCCCAGACAGATATCTTGTCAAAAATGTTATTGATATCAAGGAAAATCATGGAAGAAAATCTAAATAAATGAGAATAAGTGCAAATTTATACTGCAGGAAAAAAAAAATGCATGTCAGAGAAGGTGCCCTACTTAAAGTTTAGTCCATAATATTGTCAAGAGTGCACCTGTCTTTAAAAAGTGGTTTTATGAATGTGTTTGCCCTACTGTGCAGTTGAAAATAATAATTCCAAATTTACTTCATGATGTGCTTGTGAAAATTAGTCACAGGACTATCACAAATGAATAGTAAGACTGAAAAATTTTAAAGTCCATATAGTCATACATTATTTCCTTGATCTTAATCTGCATTGCAGAAGGGTTATGAGTTATATACAATAAATCCAATATTGATTTATAGAAAGCTGTACAGAAACTTGGTACTTTGCATATTTTAGAACCCATCGGGTATTTTCCTACAAGGTTTCATTTGTTCTTAGAATTTAAGTAATATTAACTTAATAATTAATTTCAGGACATCATCTGGGTTGCTTGAGTTTTTACATAAGCAAGTTGAATATTTTAAATTATTCTTACCAATTTGTACATTAGACCTCAAATATCTATTTTCCATTTCAGAAAGATCACCTTCGATGGATGGACAATATTACTTTTGTATTGGAATATATAAAGAGTATATAACTTCAACATTTGTAAAACTTTATTAAATTTTTATGCCTACTTCACTGCCTGGAAATGTTGGTTAATTTACCCTTCAACTGAAGTTTGTGAAAATTGACTGGGAAGTATTTGTGTTTTTCTAAAACAAAACATAACATTTCTCAAAATAAACTTTTTAGAAGTCATTTAAAACTTTTCATTTAAAACTTTTAATATGTGATATATTCACATAAACAAATAGAACAGTATTTCCCAACTTATTTGTATGTTTTGGATAAGAATAGCTTTTAGGTATAGTGATTTGGAGGGTCTGACATGGCATTTAAATGCTTCAGCCAGAAAGGGCACAGTAACTTTAGTACTCCCATCAGCCCACCCAACCTCAGTGAGTTCAGACTCCTAATGACAAGCAGTGCTCACAAATTATGCTTAACAGGGTAAATGTCATCAAAGTCTAATTTTACACGACCAGCATGGGGAAGGGGTCCTGCATTTTGCTTCCAATGCAAGTAGGAGAACCATACTCCAAATAAGATTGTAAGGGGCTGCTATGCAAAAGATCCTTGGAGACTACCACTGTCCTTAAAAATCACACTCACAAGGGAAGTGGATGTGGCTCGAGCAGTTGGGCGCCTGCCTGCCACATGGGTGGTCCCGGTTCGGTTCCTGGTGCCTCCTAAAGAAGATGAGCAAGACAGCAAGCTGACACAACCAGCTGACGCAGTGAGCTGATGCAACAAGATGAAGTAATGAGATGATGCAACGGAGAGACACACCGAGGAAACACGAGAGATACCAGTGGGAGCGGAGGTGGCTCAAGCCATTGAGCACCTCCCTTCTACATGGAAGGTCCTAGGTTCAGTTCCTGGTGCCTCCCAAAAAGAAGACAAGCACACAACGAACAGACACAGCGCAGACAGCACAAACAACGGGGGCCGGGGGGGGGGGAGAAATAAAATAAATCTGTTTTTAAAACAATCACACTGACAGCATCTGCCAAGCATCAACACTACAACAAGAAAATATATAAATATATGTATGTATTGGAAAAGCTATTTACTAAATTATCATAATTACATTTGCCAGCAAAACCTTATTGCAAAGAAAAAATGGATGCATTTTTAATGATTCAAATAGATTTTCCCGAAACCTTCCTACTGCCTCCAAAGGCTTCCGTCACACTTCTGTTCTATGGTTTTCATGCAGTTTCTTTCCTATGACTTCTCTCGTGTGTTATCCAATGACTTCCCATCACACTCAGAACAACAGCCAAACCCCTTACCCTAACTTTCAAACCGCTCCTTCATCTGGCACCTCCTGACCTTCCTAACTTTGTCATCCTTCTCTCTTCTCTTCCTTACTAGGCTCCAGAATTTTCTGTTTCGTAAATATACCTCACTTATTATCACGGCAGGGATTTTGCCATTGATGGGTTGTTTGTTTGGTTGTTGTGTTTTGTTTTGCTTTGCCTGGAAAGCCCTTCCATGATAGTCTTGCCGCTGGTGCCATCTTCTCACTGGCCAGCTCCTACCTAGTGCTGCCCGCCCTCCTCCACCCTGCCTCCACCCTGTCTCCTTCTCTGTCACACATGTAGCTATCAAAGGCCTCATTCATTTGTCCATTGTAGAGCACCTCCCCACTAGAATTTAAGCTCACCAGGCAGGCTCCTTCCTTATCTTCTTTGCTGCCTTATGCTCAGAACCTGACACATAGTAGACACTTTCTAAGTATCGTTGAGCAAACGATTAAATGTATGAATGAATAGGTAACCTTTTCCCCCAAACATTGTGATTAATTTTTAAAATCATATAAACAGGGAAGAATGGACAGAGAATGGAGTAATAACTGAATAGGCAACCACCGTAGGCACAATATTAAATATTGTCACATCATATGACACGTCAGCAAGGCAGAGAGGCAGACGTGTTGGGATAGAAGGAAAATGTGTTTGGAAATGGTATGGAAAAGAGTTTGAGGAGTTCCCTGTGGCAACAACCACAAAACATGTCTTTGAAGCTTGGTACTCCCAACCTTAATTAAATCCCTCCGATTTTTCTCTTGACTCCTTCCCGCCTTCCACACCCCATTCTTTTCAACACACACACATTCTCACAAGGAATGTCCATCTAAATATTCAAAACTAAATGCAAATAGCAAAGAATGATAGACTCCAGCTACATGTAGTAGGGGAAAGAAATTAAATAGGAGAGCTAAAGGAAAGTCTTATGTGTCCACTAGGATTTTTTATGTCCAAGATTGGAGTTTTTGTACTGTCAGTTGATACATCAGTCACTGAAGAACCCAGCACCTTATGCCTTGACCTATTTGCATCGGGAAGGTCTCTAACTTGTGGCCTCAATACAAAGCCATGTGTACACCGATCTCAAACTTGGGACCTCTGATGAGCTTCTTTAACCCACTGCAAGAGATGCCTCCCCACATTTACTGAGTCTTCCCCTGGGTTTCATATAGTCTCTACTTAATTTATATGGTCACCAGCTATACCTAATCCAATTCTGACCAGTCCTCTGTGATTTCCTTGGAGCCCATCATGCCAACTTTTAAACTCCAATGACCTCTGTTTCTAGTGATGAGTAAACGTAGTGTAGCTAAGGAAACTAATGGAACAGTGTTGGCTCAGCCTCCTACCATTTGTTTTACATTTCCTATGGACTCAGTACTGTTCAGCAATATTACTGTTCAACAGCTATTGAATCTGCATTACATTGCTCACACTGATTGTTCCTGACCTTTTCAACCCTCTTCAGGACACAAACTACTGTCTTTCAACTTCATTGGCATTGTTTTGAATGGAAATGAATTACATTAAATTGAAAAGATAACTTCTGAGATTCTCTTCCAAGTTTCCCCTTGATCTCTACCACTATTCTTCCAATTTATCCAAGCTTGAAACTTTGGAATAATGTTTCATTCCCACTCCTGATTCTGCCTTTACAACATCTAGTGTGTCATCCCACCTTCAGCTCTAAAGCATTCACTCCATTACCCAAATGATAAAGTCCAAACTTGTCCTGGTGTTTATGATCCTCAAACTCTTTCTTCAACCTCCTTTTCTCTACCTGTATATCTTCCTGTCACTCTAATCAAATTTAAACCATCTTCTCTCCCTTTCTTCAAATATGCCTTGAGTATTTCAGTCATTGGCACATTTGGTTATTTATGCCTTTGGTCACAATAAAAAAGCCACTTTTCCCTCTTTACTACTAGTCCTGATCAGACTGTTTCCTTAGAGTCTTCAAAGTGAAAAACCCAGCAGGAACAAATCCTTCCAGGTTCAATATCTTAAATAATTGTCTGTGTTCCAGAGATATGAAGTAAATTCCCAAGGCACCTGGCTGGAAAGTGGCAGGGTCTGCAGCAGAACCTAAGGCACAGTATTTGCTCAGCCTCATCTTTCAAATCCATGGTTTAATTATTTGTCTTTGTATGGTAGTTTCTCCATCACTTTCAGGCCTTTTAAAACAATGTGTAGCAATGAGAAGCACACAGAATATTTAATCATATGTTTGTAAAGGAGGAATGTTTTGATTTTGTTCGAAAGTTCATTCTCTCAATCTTCCAATACTTGGTTGATGTTTTGGTTACAGAGTTTCACTGATTACATAGTACATCTACAATAAGTCTCCAGTCTCTACTCAAAAGTGATTTTCCCATTATCCTGTAGGTAAACTTTTCATCGTTCTTAATATGTCATTGCATCATGTGTTTACCTCTCTGGCTGTTTGCTTCCGCACTTACTAGGTGTTCTTTCTCCTTTTCCCAGATTACTTGGCGTTTTTCAATTCAAAGTGGTTTGTTTGAAATAATTAGATCTAATTGGAGATCCTCTTTTCAGGTTAGTTATGGTAATAAAACCAGTCTTGGCACCAGTCAAGGAATCATTCCAATTTTAACTCTTCATAAACAAAACGGGCGCTCAGTTACTCCTTGTAACTCAGGATGCTTCTGGTTACAAGTGACGGTTAATTTCATGTGTCATCTTGGCTAGGTTATTGTTGCCCAGTTGTTTGGTCAAGCCCTGGCCTTCTTATTACAGTGAGAGTATTTTATAAATAGAATTTGCATCTGTAATTAGTTGATTACATCTACAGTTCAACAAAGGAGGTTGCCATCAGCAGTGTGGGTAGCCTCCTCACCCCAGCATTCTAAAAAGCCAGAATTTAGGGTTTAAGAGGTCAGGGGAAGATTTCTGCCACAACCTCAGCACTGTCTCTTGCTGGAATTTCTACCCGGCGAGTTTCCCCAGAGGAATTCAGACTAAAGACTCCACCACCTTTATCACAGATTTCCGCTTACAGCCTGCCTTATGGGGTTAGAGCTAGCCAGCCCCCATGGTCGTCTGAACACGTTTCTCATTCTCTCTCTTAAGTAAACAACCATACTAGCCTGTTGGGTAAATTAAAATTATTCTTTCTATTATTTATTTTAAATCTATATTGATACACTGAGTGCTAACTACTATCCTAGGCACCGTGGATACAATAGTGAATGCATTATAGGTACAATTTTAACTCTCCTCTACCTGAAATCTAAAAAGGAAAGCAGCCACTAATAAAATAGTCACAGAAATAAATCAAAAGTTTCAACTGTGATTTCAACTACTAGTACATGGTACAATGGATGTAAATAGTGATTTTACCTAGGTAGGGCAGTCAGAGAGGCCTTCTCCAAGGAATTTAAGCTTGAGCTAGAAATTTGATATTTCTATTTCTATTTAGCTTGACTAAATATTAACTTTTTATTGAAATGTTTTATCATTATTTACCCATAATCTCTAAATTGTGTCTACCCAAAGTGGTCCTTTGTATTGTGATGGTTCATTGTATGTGCTTGAACTAGACAGTTAAAGTAAAAGTTACTCTTTGGGGTCTGCATTATTGAGTTCCTTTCTCTGCATTAATATAACTTACCAGATAGGAGCTAAACCTCACTTCAACTGGTTTTAGAAAGGCAGGGGTAGGGCTTTGCTTCCAGAAATGATTGCCATGCTTGCTTTCCTTTCTCTGCACCATATTCTGGCAATGTGTCTGAAAGTAGGAGGAGTCTGTCCAAAATAAAATACTTATAAGCTTAAAACGGAATTAAGTTAAGATAACATGGCATAGCTGGTATCGAGGCTTTTGTTTTCATTTTAATGGATTTAGAGCAAAGACTTATTTAATATTTTGAATCTCAGAAGTTAGTTAGTTTTTAAACCAAAAACTTCTTCGTAAGAAAAAGAGTGGGAAAGCCCCTCAAATCAAATAAAAATGAAAAAAAAAAAAAAAAAAAGAAAGAATATATTTACAACATAAAAAGTAACATAGCAATAGTCATATTAGTTGAATCAGTAGGTCTCAGAATCAGACAGAGATTGTGATTTTGTCAAGTGAAAGCCAGGAAGGTTGCTTTGGTGTGGTAAGTCAGTGCCAACTTTAAGAGGATTTTTCCTCACTAGGAGCTGGGCAATAACCACAAGGATTCCAAAACTATGAGAATGGACATGATTTTGCAAGAGGCCAGTTCACAACTTCCTGTTTGTTACCATACTAATTTGTCATATGATTTGCTTTGAATAGGAAATATCCCTCCACTGGTCGATAGATTAAAGCCAAACCTGCCTTAACGCTCGTCTTTCTCTGCCCAAAGCATAAGGGCTTCTTGAATTATTTATTGATTGATTGATTGATTGAAATACCAGGGCTGGGGTTTGAACCCAGGACCTCATGAGTGGGAAGCTAGCGCCCAACCACTGAGCCACATCGGTTCCCCTGAGTTGTTTTTTTTTTT
>JAKSZT010032012.1:5941548-6017953 GCA_026826555.1 Tolypeutes matacus
GTTTGTTTTCGTTTTTTTTTTAGGAGACACTGGGAACTGAATCTAGGGCATCCCATGTGGGAAGCAGGCATTCAACCACTTGAGCCACATTCGCTTCCGTATTTTTTTTATTTTTATTTTTTGAGGAGCAGGAAGAATTTTCCTATCTTTAGTGTTACTTCCTCATCTGAAAAATGATAAGGTTGAACTTGATAACGCCAATTAACTCAAAAAATCCAAGACTCTGCATAATAATTCTTAACTATTGAATGAAGACACTTGCTTCATATCACCAGCATAACAGTGACAGCTGTAAGAGTTATAAGGTGGTACCTATTTATTTGTTGTTCAGCTCTAAAAGTCAGTGGCTTCTCAAGAGAAGAACATTGTCCAACTGAACATTAGGTCAATGAAATGAGTCGGTCTGATGGCAGTCCCAGGGCCCTTGATGAAGGATGGATGGAATTCTTGCACACATGCCAGAATTCTTGTCACTTGCTCAGCAGCCCTGGGCAGGAAGAAAGGAGCAGACTGTGTCCATTTTTCTAAATTGACTATGTTCAAATAAAAGATTTCCTTTAGTGACCCTATAATAGTGCTTTCCCAGTTAATGCCCATCTGACACTGAATCATTACAGCTAAATATAAAATTTAATGAGAATTCTACAAAATGAATGGCATCTGTATACCACTCAGATTCTAACTACTGTCACACATTTATCATCACTGAGACATTTGTCCCTTATTAATATTTTTTCACAGATGCCTTGTGTTGATTAGCTGTAAAAAGTCTTTTAGGAGAAGTTTAATTCCCTGATTTTTAAAAATTATCAAAAGATGGCAAAAAATAGGGCCATTATTAACAGATCTTAAAAACCAAAGGTATAATATTAACTAAAATTAATATTTATGTAATTTACTCCTGGGTATATATGAAGGAAATGAATTCTAGCGAGCATTCAACAGGTAATGCCTGAAAAGATATTTTTCTCTATTGATAGCATTGATAAACCAATATCAAGACCTAAATCTTGCTTTCATTTTTATAATAATTGCAAATTGTATTTAATCTATTTTAGAAGGTAAATCACACTACTAATTGTTCAGAACCTTTACAATAATATATTCATGAGAAATATTTCAGATTTATAAGGATTAGAGAAATTATCTCCTCATAGACTTTCTCTATTTCTGATAATGTTGAGCCTTACTATTAAATCATAGGGAAAGGTTTAATTTCTTCATTAATGGAACTATTCTGTCATATTTATTGCCACCCCTTCTAAACTTGAGTAAAAATAGTAAACTCACATATACACATATCTTTGTTTTATATCATAGTTGTAATATTTTAAACATTTTTTTACTTTTTGTTATACAACATTCAAAACTCAAAGCGGAGCTCCTCCTTTTCTTCCCTTCCTTCTTCCTTTCATCTTCAAAAATTATTTACAGAGGACATAATATTTGCCAAGTACCATGTAAGGCCTGTTAGAAATTCAGACAATTGGAAATTTCAGAAAAATAATTATAGCCAATATAACAAATGCTATAATAAGATATAAAGTGTATGCCCAAGGCCCTGAAGCAGACCATATCTCTTCTGGGCTTTTGGCTTTCATAAGTGATCTGTCTGTCTCATTAGATTTTAACACATATTGGGCTGGAACTGTGTTTCCCTTCTATGAACCCTGTTCCCACCCACCTCCCACCACAGAGCACAATGCTTTACAAATACAACATACTCAGTAAATGTTTGTTTAGTTAACTAGAATATACTTAGGATGTCACATGCATATGCAATATGGAGGTATAACCTTGAAATAATTTCTTTTTTGTTGTTTAATTTTAGAAGTAATACATGCTTATTGTACAGAATCAGAAAACTCAAATAAGTAATGAAGAATAACAAACAAGTTACCTACATCCTCACTATCAAGCAATAATCACTATGTACCTTTTAATGCATTTCTTTCCATTCTTTTCCTTTGCATAATTTGCAAATTACCATTTATACAATTATATTTACATACAATTTTGCATTTCACTTTTTCCCACTGATTACATCATGAGCATTTCCCATGGAATTAAAGTCTTCAATATTAGGTAGTTTAATAGCTGCCTAATATTCCATTATAAGAATTTATTATTTAAACATTACACTCCTATTGGACAATTAGTTGTATATTATATTTTGTAATTATAAATAATTAAACAGCCACAATCAGTATCCTGGTGCATAAATCTTTGTTGCAGTCACGGATTATTTTGCAAAGATAATCATTTGGACAAACAGCCACATATAGAGAAAAGTAGTTGGGATTTATTAATTGCATTGTATTACAAGATGGACAAACAGCCACATATAGAGAAAAGTAGTTGGGGATTTATTAATTACATTGTATTACAAGATGAATATTGTTTTAAATTAGAGTCATTATTACCTATTATTAAAAAAATATGTCTTTCTTTAAGAAGACTAATTTTAAAACATTTTCATAGAGCTTTAATACACAAAAAAGCCAATTATTTTATTTTAAGTTAATAAATAGTTATGTCCCACAGTGTCTCCCATGGGGCCTTGCACATAGGCAATTGTTAAAAATTGTTTCTGAAGAAGTGAATAAATAGAATGGATGGAATGGGACAGAATAAGTGGAACGATACAAACATTTGATAAGTGAATTTGTTGGCAATCATTCCTATTGGAACACATCAGCTCAACTTCAAGGCTTTTTTCAGAGTAACTTGATGATCCTCCTTACAAATCTCATATATGAGCAACTCTGGAAACAAACTACTTTAAAATCTCTTCCAATTAGCCACTGTTGCCCCAAAACTTCGTGGCTTAAAACACCAGTCTAGTCTCTTCTGTCCTGGTTTTGGTGGCTGACTGGCACTGCTGGTCTGCTCTGCTGGGGCTCGCACAGAGGCAGTCAGGTAGCTCTGGGCCTGGAGGCGGCCCAAGGCCTTCTCACTCCATGTCAGAGGCCTGGCCTGGGATGGCTGGGCAGCTGGGGCCAGCTGGAGCTCGCTCGCTCTCTCTCTCTATGGGCCGCTCCAAATGGCTGGCTTGAGCTTCTTCACAGCATGGAGCTCTCTGTGGAATCAGGCTTCTAACATGGCAGCCGGCTTCTTCCATAACAAGGATTCCAGGAGACCTGGGTGAAGCTGCTTATAACCTCACCTCAGAAGTCATGCACTGTCACTTACTCTGTTTTCTGTTGGGTCAGACAGTGACGGGCCGGTCCGTATTCATGGGGGTGAAACGTATAGGAAGAGGAGGAAATCATGGTGGCCATTTTATACAGACTGCCACAAAGTTCTTACCACTTCCTTCAAATACCAGCTCTGTCTCTGCCACGTACTTTCCCTAACACCCACTTCTCTTTGTTTCTTTCCTTCGGTTGAAACCACTTCCCAGATTAACAGTGAAAGGAGGAAGGGTTTGTGGTCTTCTTGCTTCCTTCTACAGATGAGGCATTACAATCAGATCTGAATTCAAATCTCAAATCTCAGCAGCGCCCTTCACTAGCAGAATGTCTTGGCCAAGTATCTTCTCACTAGAATGGATTCTATTTGATTACCAGTGCATCATAACATCTAACATTTAATAAGCATTTGATAAATATTTACTGACTAAATAATCTCTGTGAGGTCCCGTTACCTCATCTCTGAGATGGGGATAATAAAGCCGACCGAGCCCTAAGAGCAACATGGTACATGGGGGCCAATTAAAAAATAAGAATAACCACAATACTTAAGGGGGGGGGGGGTTGTTTTCAATCAAAATGAAGCATTCTTGCGACTTGAATTAGCCACATTATGGAAGAAAAGAATGCTAATAAGAAAACTGGCATTGTTTTTAGCCACTAGAATGCAAACAGTTGTGCTTATTTTTAAATGCTCTTACAAATTACTATTTTAGGAATAAAAATGCAAAGATATGTTTCTCTTGAAATAAAATCATTGTTATTTCTTGAAGCTGGCAGCCCACATACACCAAAGACTGATCATCACTATTCTAAACCTTTCATGATCAAAAGATAAATAACATTCTCTGATTCACATCCCCCCACCAACCCCCACCAAAAAAAAAGGATCTATTCTCATCCTCCTGTGAACTTCGTATAGAGTTTTACCCATGCCCCACTTCTGGTATATGCCCTTCCCTGTCTCTACTCTCATTATTTCTGAGACTTTTATTTCTCCCCTCTTAGAATCTAAGCTACTTGATAGCACACGTCACCATGTTTATACATTTTGGGTTCTCAGAACATGAAAATTCCTGTAACCTTTAGGTTTGTAGTAAGTATGGGTCACTTCTGTTCCTGATAGCATTGCCTGTCACCTTCTGTTGCTATCCCTGGAAACTGGTTGATTTCAACAGACATAGTTAATATTGATTCTAATTATTTCTTTTGCTGTAAAATGTGATACTAATTGGTAGTTGCCTCCAAGCACAAAGTGTCAGAAAAAAATCAAATTAATAATTTACCACCAGATATCATGGAAACCAACTTGCATCCCATGATTTTTGCTGTCAATTTTCATTAGTAAACATGTATTTCATTAAGATGATTACATAGTTTGATTAGATCCTTGTTGGAAATACAGTTTCTCAAGCTCCTCTAGTGGTTTTTACTTAACTTTATCTATTGCCTTTTGCCTATAGGTCCCCCAGGCCCACCTGGGATAGTGATAGTGGAGGAAATCACCGAAAGCACAGCCACGTTGTCCTGGAGTCCAGCAGCTGACAACCACAGCCCCATCTCCTCCTACAACCTGCAGGCTCGCAGCCCCTTCTCCTTGGGCTGGCAAACAGTAAAAACAGGTAAAAGGTTGAGGCAATATCGGGCAAAACCAGAGCAGCTTCCTATCTCGTGAGTTTTACTTGCTGATAATCTCAGAGACATCTCTCTTGAATTCTGGAGTGTTTTTGACCTGACCAGTCCAAGGATGGAGTTGACACCATCAAATATGAAGCGGCTTAAATTGTTGGAAGAGACTGGGATAGGATTGCGGTCAAGAGTTCAGTGTGGGACACGTTAAGATTTGTATATCTATTAAACTTCTAAACTGGGATGCCAAGTAGGCAATCAACTATATGAATCTAGAGTATAGGAGAGAGGTATAGGATAAAGATATAAATTAGGGGTTTTGGCGTATCAATTATATTTAAAACCATGAGACTGCATAACCATCCCTAAGGAAGTAAGTATAAGTAGAGAAGAGAAAATTATGAAAACAAAGAAACTGGATGAAAGCTGGAAGGAAAGGAAAGACTAACAGGGTTTTGTTTTCTGTTGGTGGGGAAAAAAAACACCTGCCTGCTTGTATGCTGATGAGAAAGATCCATTAGAGGCAGCTGTGGGAGAAATAGGGGACACGAGCAGGCCACAGGGGAGTGTCCTCAGAAGGATTTAGGTTTCTATCAGAGTAAAAAGCTGGAGGAATGTCCCTAGAAGAGACTAAGTGTGTAGAGGATTTTGTCGATGATGGATCATGAAATCCAAAGGTCAGGAATTAGGGAGGGAGAGGAGCTGGGGCAGAAGAGAAAATGTGCAGGATTCCATGGGGATTAGAAGGCAAGGACCACAGACGGCTCAGATGTCTATGCCTGCTTGAGGTGACTGACATCAACAAGCGTAAATGAAACAGTGAGGAGGTCCTGGAGGAGCCAAGAGAAATGGTCATGCGGTGTCGGCTGTTTGCCAGGGAAGGTGACCTCTGCTTCCCACCTTTATGCTCTGCAGGGCTTTAGCTCAGCATTTCACCAAACTGCGGACTCAGCAGTGGCCTTTTCACCCCACCTCTCACGCTGCTGGCATGTGACTCAGTTGCCAGTGCAGCAACTTTTCTCCAGGTCTTCATTTCACTGCTTTTAAAAAAAGTCAATTCTGCCGTTTTGCAGTACTTATCCAGTGTCCACACTGCTCACTGATCATTTACCCTTCACAGAGCTGATCATTTAGTAACATTCAGTGACATTTCAGAAGAGATTTTCATGAGAAATCTAAGATGCCTTTAAATCACCATGTCATAGAAAACTGTGTTGACATCAAATCAGGGGTCCCACTCCCACCCCCATGGTTAAACAGAAATCCAGGACTAATGCAAATCCAGAGGAATTGTGCACACCATGAGGGAAGCTCTCCCCTTTCCCCATTTCATCCGTGTAACAAATGTTCTTCTAGAAATATTTCTTAGACAACACAGATGAGTGAATCAGAAAAGCCATCCCAAATAGAGTTTATTTGCTATATAAAAAATACTTTACTACATGGTGTTTATCTTTGACAATTTGGTGCTTTAATAAAATCTAAATGTAGTGCAAAACTTGCTCCAAGGAGAATTCAGAGCTTCCTCCTAGATCTCACAAATTGGAGCTTTTAAATTAGAGAGGTATATTCTTAATCTCAGCCTAGAACTACCAAGCATCTTAACATGTCTGTCAGAACTGGGAGAGGCAAATTGTTCAAGAAGTTTCCTAAGAAATTGAAAAAAAAAAAAAAAAAAAACTATTTACTTAAATGATAGTACTACATGACCTCTTGTTTGGGCCTGTAGGGTTGATGGAATGATTTTTAGTGTAGAGAATGGCAAATTACATGTAAAGATGAGAAGAAAGAGTTCTAATTAACTGCAACAGACTTTGACATATAGAAGTGCTTAATTCCTGAATTTGGTTTTCGTTTTGAGGCCATGACCATGTGTTACACGGAACTGGGCATCAGCCTGCTGATTCTGTTAGTAGATGTGATATCTTCACTGCCATTTAGAGCAGTGTCCCCAGCCCTCCTAATGACGTGCAATCTCTTTCCTCTCTGTAGTCCCAGAGGTGATAACAGGGGACATGGAGTCAGCCATGGCAGTAGAGCTGAATCCCTGGGTGGAATATGAATTTAGGGTGGTAGCTACCAACCCCATTGGGACTGGAGATCCAAGCACCCCATCTCGATTGATCCGCACAAATGAAGCAGGTGAGAATTGAGCCAGAATTCTGAATTTGGCATGCCTCTAATCTCTTTGAAAGCAAGTTGAATGAACCATTATTGCTTGCCTTAGCATACGATTTCCTGATTCATTCCACAAAATCATTTTCTTTAAAATAAATCTTTCATTTGTTTTCAGACCTTTCCCTCATTGATTCCCCCAAATACAGGCTTCTGGATGCTTCAGTTTCCTCCCAGTGCTCACATCCGTCTTTCGAGTTACCATGAAATTGAAGCAGTTAGTTTCTTCTTCTAATTATATACTCATTCAATGTCGCATATCTGTACAATTCATAATAGATCGTTTCACCTTCTTTTTCTCCCTTGACAACACTTACCTTGAATTACAGTGTACTTCCTTAGAACTCTTTTGTGTGGCTCCTACCACCTAACCTAGAATGAATTAACTTTGCAAAGACAAACCTAGTCCTTCCTTGACCTACTACAACCTCCTTAAAGTCCAGGTGTAAAAGAAATACCCATCTGCTTCCTGACTTAGAAAACCTAGCTTTCTCCTGATCTTTTAGAATGAAGTACCTCTGATAAAATATTTCTAATGATACGTAAGGAAAATTAACCACTTTATTTTAAAATAAAGTTTAAAATACTGTTCCTATCACCTGGAAGAAACAGAAGAAAGTTGTTTTGTTTTTTAGTAAATCAGTGATTACTTAGCACCAGGGCATACTGACATTTATCTTTTATACCCCTATAAAATTGTATTTTAAGAAATTACCAAGTAAGACACTTAATTAGGAATATACAAACATCAGTAATGCTGGTGAGAACAATTTTAAAACAATAGAGAAATGATGGGGGTGAGCAGGTAGGGAATGAAAAGAACTGTAAGTTTACACTCAATTATAGCATAGATATAGATATAGAATCATTAAAATATAAGTACACTCGGACTAGCTGTCACTGGTTTGGCCTAAATGGACCTGGCAGAAAATTTAAAAGGATTTGGAATTTTCTCTCTTCCTGACCCATCTCTTTAAAGGGTAAAATATTAATATTTAGAATGGAAAGAAGAATTATTTTAATCTAATTATGCAAGCTTAAAGGAAAGAAACTTGAAACTGGTTTTTTTCACTTCATCCTTCTTATCTGTGTTATGTTGATGGAGATGGTTATTTCATTCTTTAAATACTGCTTTGTTTTCTCCCTTGTATCTGAAGCACCTTTAATTTATTTAAGTTCTGCCATTTCTGGAGTACCTGCTCATTATTAGTATTTATGTGTATCAGGAATGTGCACTCACTGTTTAGTAGGTTTTATTTACCGTAACCTGATCTCCAAAAATTTCCTCTTGTAAACGCCCTTCCCACACTCCTTAATTTTTACATTCCTTATTGCTTTACTAAATACTAAGTGTTCTTTGACAAATTTGATGCTCACGTGTTTGGGGGGACAAAAGTAAAATGAAACTGTCATTATATCACAAAGTTTGTTTAAAACTCACAGATCAAATGTGCCTTAATGAATTTTTTTTTCATTTAGATATCATACAATGATAGGACTGCCATTTTATTACACGGCATCATAGATCTGCTTGTTTGTAAATAGCCTATTGTTCCTTTGGAAAAATAAACCCGTGAACAGCATTTTCCTGTCGTAGTTTCAGGACCATTTTGTGTCATTATCCCTGTTCTAGCTGAAGAATTGCATTCCATTTGGAGAGTAAACAACTTGAACACTGAAAAAGTGTATCTAAGAGCACCGGGAATAGGGGTGTTTCCGTTTTGTGCGCTGATCTGTCTTTGGCACCTAGGATGATGCCAGGCTCTGGTCTTCAAGAGAGCTTTGTTGACAGGTTAGAGGGGAACATTGGTTTTCCTTTCCTTTATACACCCATCCCCACAGGTATACCTAGGTACAGACTCACGGCCATAAATGCCTAGGAATTAGCTACGTCCATTTTGTGTTGTAATTAAAGAATTGGACTGGAAAATGTAATTTTTTACTTCTAACTAACTATACAAAGCTGATAGTAATTAAAATAATCTATTAAAAGAGCCAATCCTTTCTCTAAAGCATATGAGGTCTGGTCTAAACAAGAAAGAGAGAATGAGAGAAAGAGAGGGAAAAGGAGACAAAGGGAGGAAAAAAAGAGAAAGAAATGAAGGAAGAGAAAAAGAGACAGATAAGAAAGCCCCAAATTGTCAATTTAGTGCATTAAGTGCAAATAACTATACAAAAGATGTTCAGGGAATGTCCAGCTTTCTAAGCAACCAAGAAAATAAAAGACATAAAAATAACCTAAATGTTGGAAAAGATCCATCTACAGAAAACCCAACTTTTCTGCTTTTGTGATTTGCCCAAGTTGTTTTTTCTGCTACTTTTTCAGTTACATGAATTCTAAATTGATCATTAATTGCCTGGTTGGGTTTTCAAGCATCCATAAAATCAGCCAGGCTTCCATTGAGTACAGGTGTTCATTAATTAAGAGCATATCATGTTAGTCCCTCCTCATTTGATGTATTCACTGTGCAGATATTGAAATGACTGCCAACACTAGCACTTATTCTCACATATTTTCTAAAAAAGCAATGCCTTACT
Source organism: Tolypeutes matacus (assembly GCA_026826555.1). NCBI lineage: Eukaryota > Metazoa > Chordata > Mammalia > Cingulata > Chlamyphoridae > Tolypeutes > Tolypeutes matacus. Next base: position 5,951,082 of record JAKSZT010032012.1, read on the forward strand.
TTGCATACTGTTAATTGTGTTTAAACAAAGGTGAAGATTATTGCCTAATTCAGAGGCTTTCTATAAATATTCATTTCCAAAATAAATCATCTATTTGGAATGAATAATCCTTTTACACTTTTTATAGCATAAATCTCCTTGTACTATTAGAAAGGATTTTAGCACACTTTTACTTTTCAAGCTAAATTGTATTCAGAAGATGCATTTTTAAAGACTTCTGCCTCGTCGATTTCTGCACCTACTTCAATGGATAGTGCCCGTCTGTCCATTTTATCATGAGTTCTATATACATGACATACTTTAGTCCATTAAAACCTAATGGAAGAGAAGAGAAACAGCATGAAAAATGCATGAAGTGCCGCCCTTTGAAAGCGAGTCGAGGGACGCTTGCGCTGCCCCTTGATGCATCTTGTGCTTTGGCAGCACATAGGGCCGGAGCCACTAATGGTGTTGAGCTGAGTGTTGACTTGGGTGCCTGTTTTGTCAGGCAGCACAGATTGGAAAAGACACCGATAGCCTGAGACATTCTCTCAAGTGATGCGTTCTGACTCTTTAAGCACATGTCCTGTATTTTAAAAGGTGATTTTATTCTAAGGGGCTACTAAACTTTGAAAATTGACAGAGCTGCCTGGGAGAGGAAAGGTCTCACACTCTGGAGGTCCAGTGGAAAGTTTTATGTGCCCTTAAAATCTTCTTATTTACTAGTATATTCTAGATGCCAAAACGTCTTTAGTAAGACATTTCTACCTTTTAGAAATGCTCCTTTCCCACACAGCCAAAAAAAAATGTTAATTTTTCTTTGCAGTCTTCTTCTAGGATATATTTTTAACATCCTAGTCATTGAAACACACTTAGTTGTCCATAGAGAATAGAAAAGTCCAGGTTTTTATTATTAGGATGTCGAAAATAGAAATACAAATACACATTTTTATGTTAATGCACATTTATGTTTATTTATAGTGTAATTTTCTTGTAAGCCTTAGTTTGTCAGAGGTAGATAGATACAGGCATACATATGAAGATAGATTACTCAGTGTTTAACTTTTCTATCATCAAGGCACTGTATAAATTTGGGAAGGGGTAATGGAAATGCTTTCTTTCGTTATTTAAAAAGATGTCACTCAAAAACAGAAAATCACATTTAGGAAATGAATTTGAAAAGTATACAATGGTAGAAATGGAAAAAAAATAGGTAAAACGTGATCATGGGAACAGCAATTCTTTTATTTAATTGAACTTTAAAATTCTATAAGGTACATATTTATATAATGTTAACTGTTGAATGATGAGTAAAAAGGAAAAACAGAGTTAACTATATAATGTGTCATTAAGAAAGGACTAGTCTTCTCCATAGTATAAAACTTCTATTATTATCAAAGCTCTTTGTATAAGTCTCAATATTTGCATTTCATTTATTTCAAATCAGAATGGAATTCATATATACACATATATGCATATACATATATATATAAACATATATATATATATTTGTGTGTGTGTATATGTGTGTATTTTAAAGAAACAAGTTCTACCTATATTAAGAGTCTGTGTTTTTGAGTCAGGCAAATCTGGATTAATACTCTTCTCTAACAAGTGTATTAGCAGTATAAACATAGGCAAGATACATGCATTATTTAGGGCTCCAATTTCTCACTTAAAAGTGGGGAGAATATCACAAGCTACTCCTTTTCATCAATATATTAAATAAGATTAGGCATTTCGAAAGCTTAGCATAGGGCCTGGCATATGGTAAATGCTCAAAATTAGCAGCTATATTTTTATTATTGTTGTGAGATCTTTAGTGAATTATTACTTTATTAAGTGGAGTGTAAGCAATAGTAATTATATGTAAGTGCCTTTTGTCATAGTAAGGACACCTTCTCTGGGTAAACGAGTGTTTCTGGGTCTGGAAGAGCCACGCAGCTCCTGGCTTGCAGCTCTGCGGCTGCCCCCTGCACCCCCGGTGAGCAGTCGCTGCTGCAGCCTGACACCTCTCAGGGCCACTCGGCCTCCTGAAGGCTGGGCATCGAGAACACCCGTTAGGATGGGCACTAGGTACAAAGCACGGCCCCTCTCTAGACCCCCACCCCCGCCCCCCTGTCTGGCCTTCCCATGCTGCCTTTTCATTCTTCATATGAGCTGGGTCTGAGTCTGTGAGTGGACCGTGGCACTGTCCCAATAGGTAGCTATTATCTTTGGTCCTTGTAGCATAGACAAAAGGAGGAGAGAAAAAAAAGTGCCAAATGATAGACCTTGCTTAAAAACATTTGTTCCACATTCAAATAGCTTTCCAGTTGCTTAGGACATTATATTCTCCTCCACCATTCACTTTTTTTTTAAAGATTTTATTTTATTTATTTATTTCTCCCCACTCCCTCATTGTTTGTGCTTGCTGTCTGTTCGTTGCGTGCTCATCTTCCTTTTTTTTTTTTTTTTTTTTTTTTTTTTTTTTAATGGAGGCAACAGGAACCAAACCCAGGGCCTCCCATGTGAAAGGGAGGTACCTAATCGCTTGAGCCACCTCCACTCCCTGCTTTGTTGTGATCTCACTATCTTTTCCTGCTTGTGTCTCTTCTTGCATCATCTTGTTGCAGCAGCTCACTATGCCAGCCCATAGCGCCAGCCCATTGCGTCAGCTTGCTGTCCTGCTCGTCTTCTTCAGGAGCCACCAGAAACCAAACCCGGTACCTCCCATGTGGTAGATGGGTGCTCAATTGCTTGAGACACCTCCACTTCCCTCCACCATTCACTTTTGACTCAGAAATGTAAAATAGTGCACATATATTTCTGGCCACACAAGGGAAAGTACGTTTTCAACATTTAAGAGCTCCATGCTCACCCAGACAAATGCGAGTATCAAGAAAACAATCGGCTGAGAATCTTTCCTAGCCTTTAAGACTTTCTGCACTAAATTATAATAACTGGTTACTACACAGTCTGAACTCTATAGAGTTAAACTTAAAATGGTTTTATTCTTCTCCCATCATTGCTCTCCATTATGCTCCACCTGATCTCTGCCTTCAGCTCCAAACTATATTTCAGGTATTTTTAGAGATTAGAACAGTCTCATTTTCAGGTATTAAAAATCCCAGTTTAATTTAAATTAAAACTTTCATCTCATGTCCAGTTCCATGCTTCTCCCCTTCCACCCCCACACAGGCTTGACCCCAGGGCTGTGCCTCCCAGGCAGACAAGGAAAAGGGGGGACTTCTACTTAGCTGGTGCAATGTGGGGTCCTCGCATGGCTGTTTATCCACCTGCTGCTGCTTTCTCTTGTGGGTGCCTGAAGCTGTTAGAGCCAGGCTGCCCCCAGAGAGGGGACTGTTGACACTGTGCAGTTCTCTGTGATGCTCCTTTGGCCTCCGTTTGAGCTGTGTCCCTGCTCCTCCTTGTTCTGATGGGGCTTCCCTGCCCTCAGATGGCTTTATTGGGCAGAGCCCCAAGAAGTCTGTTCAAGTCTTTCACAGTGTCCACTTAGCCCACAGAAGCTATTTCACGTCCCTGTCCTGCCGTACTGCGGTAGTCTGAGACTTCCCGTAAATTTGTGTTCTGAAATTGGTCTCTTCCTGTGTGCGGGACCCTTTGATTGGCCTGGATTCGGTTGAAGGTCATTTGATTGGATTGCTTCAGTAGGACACAGCCCAGGCCACCCTGGAGTCCTTTGCAAACAGGAGAGAGGAGGCCACAGACACAGAGAAAAGCTCCCAGAAAGTGAAAGAGAAAGCCACAGAAGGAGCAGCCAGAAGCAGAGAGCAACAGCGGCCAGAGAGAAGGCAGAGGCCACCAGATGCTGCCAAGTGCCTCACCATGTGCCTTGCCAGGTGAGAGAGGAATCCAGGACCACCAGCAGCTGTTTGTTGGGGAGCAAAGCATTACCCGATGGAGCCTTGATTTGTACACTTTCATGGCCTCAAAACTCTAAGCTTATAAGTTAATAAATCCCCCTTTAAAAGCCAACCCATTTCTGGTATTTTGACTTGGCAGCCTTTAGCAAATTAAAACACTTACTCTAAAAATACAGGATGCTCTCAAGAACTATAGTGGCCTCTGCTCTAATAGCTCAGTTCAGGGCAGGGCCATCCTACAAGCTTCTGAAACTCAACAAGCATCCAGCCGGGTGGTTAGATCTGAGCCTCCCCATTTGGTAGGCATCTGTGCTCACTACAAACAGTTGCCTTGGTCTTCTCTTCCTTTAGTGTGAGGAAAGAAATGACATCCCCCACTTCCTCATCGACAGTGAGGGATGAAGGGATATGCCACAGCTTATCAATCTACTGGAATGACAACCTCTTACAAAACATCATTCCTCATGCCACAATCCTGTACATATGGGCTGGAGATGGGGGACAAGAAACAGTAGTAAATTTTTGGTGTTGCTATTTCTTTTTTTATTAAAATTTTTTTTTATTAGAGTAGTTGTTAGGTTTACAGCAAAATCATACAGAGAGTACAGAGTTCCCATATATATTCTATCCATCACACACAGTTTTCCCTATTATTACCATTTTGCATTACTGTGGTACTTTGTTTCAATTGATGAACCAATATTATTATAATTATATTATTAACTATAATCCATTGTTTACATTAGGGTTCACTCTGTGTTGTACAGTTCTATTTTTTAAAAATTTTCTCTTAATATATATACAGCATAAATTTTCCCATTTTAACCAATTTCATGTAGAAAAATCAACAGTGCTAATCACATTCATAATGTTACTAACTATTTCTTAACAAGTCAGTGGTTTTGCCTAGCCATCTTCTGCGGTTACATGGAACTCATTAGAAATCCATAAAAGACTCATTTAATATCCTATTACAATTTCTTAGGCTATACATTATCTTCCTACTCCTGAAAGGATCTTGCTTTCTTCATGATTGTATTTTCATGGCTTCTTCTCCATGATATGTACTGAGGAAATTTGGTTGAGTTCAAAAGTTCTGGAAGGGTCAAATAAAATACCACTGCAATATAAAGTAGAGCTGGATTAGTTTCCTCTGGGATTATGGGGATTAACTTTGTAGAGTAAAGGCCTTTAATGGGGTGCTGAAGGCTAAGCCAAACAGGACTCAGACAGAATTATTTACTTGAGATAATTAGAAAATCTAGTTGTCAGGCAATGGTGAATGCAGAGAAAAAGGTATAAGGCTATGGAATTTTTAAAGGTCTCTCCAGTCTGTTTCTAATCAAATATTATCTAAAAAATATTGACGATTCAGCTGAAATAACTGGGAAAATTATTTCCAAAGAACTATTAAATGAACATTATAGTATATTTCAACCTGAGTAAACTTTTTTGTAATAAAAAAGATGGTTCTCAGTAAGATTAAGGGAAGGCAAGCAATATATCTCTAAGACCAAATCTCAGTTATTAGGGGAAAAAAAGAAAAACACAGTAGCAGGCTATTTTTAAATCATAAATTCACTTTGGTCCAGGTAAGTCATTTCTACAAAATATATGCAACAAATAAGGCTCCAGTTTCAGAAGCAGTTTGAAAGCAGAGATGGTAATTGAACAAATGCCTTTCAGAAGGAAAATTGACTGTTAGGCATGTGGATTTCTGACAAATAGCTTCTCTTTGTTACAAAGGTATAGAAGAAGAAGGAAGGATGAGAGCAAAGTGATGGAACAGCAGTTGAAGACTTGAACATGAAAGCCCATAGCATGAAGATAACAGGGCAAAGAGAGGGTATCAACCCAAGAGTGAATGTGAGATGCTCAAGTTAGACTTTTCCTATCTTCCTAATCTCTATAACACCATCCAGCCTTCATTAATCACTAAAGACATTCCAGACCCTGTGCCCTTGCCACTTGCCCCTCATCGTGTCATTTAATTGTCACAACAATTCTATTAAGCAAGGATTATTTATACCCATTTTACAGATTAGAAAACAGAATTAGAGAGTTTATGGAAGTTGCACAAGGTCACCTAGCAAGCAAGTGGCGGAGCTGGAACTCTGACCCAGATCTTTCTTACTCCAAAGGCGCTAACTTCAAAGTTGCTATGTCCTCCCCACTGACTGCTTCCTTCTTCCTCTAGGCTTTTCCTTCTTCTCTTTTTACCACATGAATCAACAAAGCTCATTCGAAGATTACTTTATCCATCCTCTGGCTCCACCACCTGTGGACATGTATGAAAAAAGTTGAGAGTATGAGTTGAGGTGAACACCATTCATTCAATATGCTCACCTCCTACATTCTTGATTGTTGCCATTTATGGGAAAGTACATAAATCAAAGAAACCTTACATTTCCAGAAATATCCTAGCAACCCTTTTGCAAATCACAAAGGGTATATTGCCTGGATTTTCAAATTTAAACACGCTGAGCCAAAACTGAAAGAATAATTCCCATGGTACTATCAAAACTATATTGTCCAAACTTCCATAAAAGGATATTCTACTTCAAGATCAATAAGTATAGACTCAAGTTGAACTTTTAGGGTTTATCATAGAGAAGTTGTCTGCTTCTTTTTCTTTAAATCTAGGTAGATAATAATAGTAGGTAATATTTGTTAATTGTAGTGCCAGGTTATTTTTAAAATAACCTTAAGAGGTAAGTGCTATTATTATTTCCATGAGGCAACTGGAGGAGTTAATATTTTCAGTCAGCCAGCTAGGAAGGTAGAGCTGGAAGTCAAACCCAGATCTTTCTCATTCCCACAAGAACACTTTTAACATTTGTGCATACCACCTTATCCTATTGGTAAGAATAAAAGCTTCATTCAACTTTTTAGGAAACACTACTGGTATTTTTTATTTTAGAACCTCTTTAAATGCAGCTCTTTCTATAAATTGATCCTAAATGATGGTCAGATAACTAAAATATTCATGTGCTATATACTTAATCTCAGGTAGACAAAACTGTTTTTCAAATTCCCCTCTTGGCTTCTACCGGTGCAGTATAAACTGCCTCCCTTCCCTTTTTCCATTCTTCTGAATGTTTCTTTCCAAACCAGTCACTGGATTACCATTAAGCTCCTAAATTACTTGGCCTCTCCCAGGTCTCTAATAAGGTTGTATTATTTAATGAGCCGTATGAAATCATACTGTAGAAGAAATTGGAAATTTTTTAGGGAAAAAAAAAAAGATTGATAAATGATTTCATCCTGCCTTTTGTTTAATTGCATGCTAATTTAAGCATGTTAGTGTGGCTGAATTACTCAAACAATTACACTTAGAGTTTTTTCATAGTTAAGCATGCTTAAACTGAGGTAGTACCCCCTAATTTGGTCACTTTATATAAAGTTCCCTATGTAGAAGATGGAAAGAGACAACATATTCCATATTTCAACATGCCAGATAAGACACTAAGATAATTACTTGCAGCTTATAGGCAAAGTACTAATTACATTATCTATTCATGGAGGAGCATTGCCCACAAAGAAATTCAGAAGAAACAGAGTTTATCCTGCTAAGTACATGTAAACTCTATTCTCCAAGCTAATAAACTCGTGACATTTATCCATAGCAGAGAGAGGGAGAAATGGGGCTAGCTGCTTAATTCTAAATCAGGTTTTCATTAACTTTATTGAAAATATATCCAGTTTTTGAATAAACATATATTTCTCTGAAATCAGTGGAAGCATCTATTACATGTTTTTTTTAATATTTTAAAAGATGCTTAAATTACATAAATGTTACACAAAAATTATAGGGATTCCCATGTTCCCCACTTCCCACACCTCCCACAACCTCCCACATAAACATCTTTCATTAGTGTGGCACATCACCTGCAATGGATATACACATCCTGGGGCTTTGCCACTAAGCATGGACCATAGTTCACATTGTAGATCACACTCTCTCCCACACAGTTCTGCATGTTATATGCTGATGTAAAATGGCCTATATCTGTCATTGTAATGTCACTCAGGATAATTCCCAAGTCCTGAAAAAGCCCCGGTGTTACAACTGCTTTTCCCTCTCCCTGCCCCCAAAGCATACAGTAGCCACTGGCTCCACATCAATGTTGTAATTTCTTCCATTGCTAGAATCACAATATGTCTACAACAGAATACCAGTAAGTCCACTCTAATCCATAGCTCTTCCCCCAATCCTGAGGAGTCTGGGATAGTGATGTCCACTCCACCTCCAAGTGAGAGGGAGCTTATATCCCATGGATACGATGGATGGGATTATCCTGCCTGCAGCTGCAGACTCTCTCCATTCCCTGGGATGGCCGTTGTCCATCATCATCTCCCCGCCAGGTGTTTTGGGTGAGTCCATTGAGCTATAGAGTAGGAGTTGCAGCTCCACCAAGATTCCAGGCACAGCTGGCACATGGGCAGGCCAAAGGCTCCAGTCTCTGGAAGTATACCTACAAACTCCACATATAGATTTGAATAGAAGGGACTAATGGACCATGTGCAGGGAGGAGTTATTTGAGTCCAAATAAGATTCCAAAATAGAGCCCACTGATAGGGCATCAATCTCTGGAGCTATGCCCCCTTATCTAGGACCTGGGTGTCTCCAGAGCCCTCAGCAGCCCCTCTGTTTGGGGTGATATCCACTTTGGTGTTCTATGAGATCCTACTGAGGTGTGCATAAGCATTACCTCTGGGATGACCTCCCGATTCTCTTTGAAGTCTCTTAGCTATGTGAACTCCTTTGTCTTTACCTTTTCCCCCTTTTAGTCAAGGTCTTTTTCCAATTGTATTGCCAGTTGGCATTTGGTAGTAATCCCTCGTTGCCAGGGAGGGTTATCCCCGGGAGTCATGTCCCATGTTGGGAGGAAGGTAATGCATTCATATGCTGAGTTTGGCTTAGAGAGAGGCCATATTTGAGCAACAAGGAGGCTCTCAGGCGGCAACCCTTAGGCACCCCATAACAATAGGCTAAGTTTCTATTTCAAGAGCAAAGACTCATAAGGCTTGTCATCAATAACAAGGGCCCATAAGTGGACCGTCCTCCTTAGCCAGACACTGCCCCTGCACTTGGGGGACTGTTGCTGTCCCCTTGGAGAATGTGGCAGAGCTCTCCAGGCTGGGAATTCAGTATTCTCTCATTTATTGAGTGATTCTCTACCCACTGTGACTATGCCCTGCCCCTTGATCATTTGAACAAATTTTATATATCTTTTCTGTAAATTCAAGTGAACTTCCTCCCATGAAACCTCCATCCATGACACCCCCCACCCAACAATCCTCTCCTGCCCCCACTGTAACCCTTCTGTGATCCAAACCTTCCTTAAAGATGAAGCCCATATAATAGCCAAATACAATTAACAGGAAAATGAAATAATAATGATAAGTTTAAATGTAAGAGATAAAATACATGGAAACTTGGAAAAAAAAACACTAAAAATAAAATTAAATTAAAGGATTTGGATATTAAAAAAATGGGGAAAAAAATTTTTTTTGACATTTTTCCTTTTATCACTGCATTATTGTGTGTCCAGTCTGTACCGTGGCAACTTCCCACTCTCACTCCCCAATGTCTTCCAAATTTTCATTTAATTTTCAAAGAAGTTTTAGGTCACAGCATAGTCACACACAGAATACTAGAGACTCTCATATACCCAATCTCCTCCCCACTTCCTCACCCATATTAAAACCTTTTTGTATGTGGATGGTAGCATTGTTATAACTGTTATACAGATAGTGAAACATAGCTACTAAACATTGTCAATGGTTTACACCATTTACAATAGTAACTAAAAGAATCAAATACCTAAGAATAAATTTAACTAAAGATGCAAATGACTTATATACAGAAAACTACACAACACTGTTAAAGAAACTCAAAGACTTAAATAAATGGAAGAATGTTCCCTGTTCATGGATAGGAAGATTAAACATCATTAATATGTCTATGCTACCCAAACTAATCTACAGATTTAATGCAATCCCAATAAAAATCAACACTGTATTTTTTAAGGAACTGGAAAAACTAACTACAAAATATATTTGAAAGGGTAAGAGGCCCCAAATCACCAAAGACATATTGAAAAAGAAAAATGAAGTTGGAGGTATCACACTACCTGACTTTAAAACATACTACAAAGCTGCAGTGGTCCAAACTGCATGGTTTTGGCACAAATATAGACATACTGACCAATGGAACCAAATTGAGAGTTCTTATATATATTCTCACATATACAGTCATCTGATATTTGACAAGGCTACCAAGCCCACTCAGTTGGGAGAGAATGGCCTCTTCAACAAGTGGTGCTTGGAGAACTGGATATCCATATCCAAAAGAATGAGAGAGGAATACCATCTCACACCTTATACAAAAATCAACTCAAGATTGATCAAAGATCTAAATACAAGAGCCAAAACCATAAAGACTTTGGAAGATAATGTAGGGAAGCATCTACAGGACCTTGTAATAGGAAATGGTTTCATGAACTTCACACCCAAAGCACGAGCAGCAAGAGAAAAAATAGATAAATGGGATCTCCTCAAAATTAAAAACTTCTGCACCTCAAAGGACATTATCAAGAAAATAAAAAGGTAGCCTACCCAATGGGAAAAAATATTTGGCAACCATGTATCTGATAGGAGCCTAATATTCTGTATATAAAAGAAATCCTACACCTTGAAAATAAAAAGACAAACAACCCATTTAAAGAATGGGCAAGTGACCTAAAAAGACACTTCTCCAAGGAAGAAATACAAATGGCTAAAAAGCACATGAAAAAATGCTCAACATCGCTAGCCATTAAGGAAATGCAAATCAAAACTACAATGAGATACCATCTTACACCCATTAGAATGGCGGCTATTAAAAAAACAGCAGATGATAAGTGTTGGAGAGGAAGTGGAGGAATAGGAACCCTCATCCACTGCTGGTAGGATTGTGGAATGGTCCACGCCACTGTGGAGGACACTTTGGCGTTCCTCAGAAAACTAACAATAGATCTTCTGTATGATCCAGCGATTCCACTGCTGGGTATATACCCAGAATAATTGAAAGCAAAGACACGAACAGATATATGCACACCAATGTTCATAGCGGCATTGTTCACCATTGCCAAAAGTTGGAATCAACCCCGGTGCCCATCCATAGATGAACGGATAAACAAAATGTGGTACATACATACAATGGCATATCACTCAGCTGTAAGAAGGAATAAAGTGCTAACACATGGAATAACATGGATGAATCTTGAAGACCCTGTGTTGAGTGAAGCAAGCCAGGCATTGAAGGATGAACAGTACATGACGTCACTGATAGGAACTGAGGAAAGTGAGCAGTCTCTGAGAACTATTGTCTGAAAGATAGGTGTACAAGAGAGAGAAAGAGAAGAGAAAGTTGTGAGCCATCACCCATATGGACGTAACCTATGGTAAATTGATAGAGTGTAGTTGCATATTGAAGGATAGGACAGGTGGGTAGTGATATTAGATGTTTGATATTAATTTTATGCTTCTAACTAGAATTATAGAACTTTTACACCAGAAAATCTCTGAAAGACAAATCCTTTCATATCAAGAATATGCTGTTTTATAAATTTTAAGGGGAGTAATTAGAATCAGCAAACTCCAAACTGTTGAATGCAGATATAATAACTGTGCACTTCCAACGTGAAAAGGAAATGAGTGAGTGCCAGTGATCATCTGCATGTAATTAGGAAATTGAAGTGAATTAGAATTACTCAGTTCAAATATTGTGATCCTGACAACAAAACACAATGACTGGGCTGCAGCTATTAAAGTCATAAGTTTTCTTTAGCAGTTTCTATTACGTCTAGTAAGCTTTTTTTGTTTGAATGGCTGGTGCTTAAGCACATACACTATTAAAACACAATGAACCATGATGACTGTGTCCTTATCGTACGTTAAAACTGGAGGTAGGGTGAGGAAAGGCGGATCTTGCTTCTTTACATTATGTTGAATAGGGGCCATCTTCTCTTGAAAAGACCTTAGCAGCAGTGGGAAAGCCTCAAAAGTTGATTTCAAATAAAAGAAATTTTACAGAACTTTGGTCATTTATGGATAAGTTGATATGGAAGTTAACGGAAATTAAATCATAGAAAGCCTTTTTTTTCCCTTAGTTCCTCAAATGAAAATTTTCACCAAATTGTTCCCTAGCTAGGTTTGTTTTTATTGTTTTTCCTCAGAATATTAAAATTTTTTGAAAAATCTAAAAATATCTTCTAAAAAGTAAAAGCATTAATGGACTCTGGAGAAACACTGCCAAAACTTCAGAAGAAAGGTTTTGACTTGCAATAGACATAAATAATCTCTTGTATTCCCTTGTGTCTATGGGGGCTGCAAGAGGTGCCCGTTAGAGAGCTACAACCTACTGTGCGACTCTCCTTTAGACATAGTGAGCTTCTTCATTTCAGATGATGTGGAGGGGTCGATAAAAAAGCAAAGCATCTTCAATGTCTAGTCTTTTCACAGAAGTCCATGCTCCTAGGGATGTTATCCTCAAAGGAGAGAATTCAGAGTCCTAAATTGAGGGTATAAGTTAGGTATTCCAGTACAGTGTGTGTGTGTCTACACATTTAAAAAATGGTACTATAAGGAGCCATATGTCATGATATCAACAAATTAACTTTCTTCCACCGTTTGCCCGACCGTGCATTGCTGGTCACAGTGTTCAGAACTCTGAGATTAGCAAGTGTCCTTTGACACATACATCAGGCCTTCCTGTGTGCCTCGCACGAAGACCAGACAATGAACACAGAGCTGGTGTACGTAAGAATCGCTTTCAGACATCGTGGGGGGACACGGTGGGATCGCAGAGGTCGTTATCTGTAACAAAAAGTATGACTACTAACAAAAAACTCCTAATAAACTGAGTTTAAAATAGATTTAATAAAATAAAAACTAATGATTTATGGTTCCTATAAATTAGGATGTATTGATTTATTCCTCTGAGACCGTTTTTTTCTCTCAGTTGAAGCCCGTGTGGCTTCCTGACAGAGAAAAGGCTTACCCTATCCTGTGTAATTCAGAGGAAGGCCCTGAGACTCAATTCCACATGGGAAAGTTCTTTAATATGTGTGGAACTATATTGTCCACAATATAGAAAAATAATGGTGGCTATTGCTATATGTAGACTTCTACGCATGCAAGTATGAAAGAACTCATGTTCATGGAAAGAGGTACCAAAGGACACTGACGTTCAGACCCTGGTAAATAAAAGTCATTTATTTCAGTGGAGCCAATTGTGTATTCACAGGCTTTACTCTCTTACCAACCTTCCCAGAAGAGAATTTTTTTTTCCTTTTTGGCAGTATACAAAGCCCACCTCAGTTTTTCTGGTGAATAAAATGTGCTGTGAATATCTACCAGTAATTAATAGCCTTTCGTCGAAGTACATAATATATAGGAGTGAATTTATTGTTTATGAGCATATCAATATCATTTAAAAACCGTGTGCTGGGATATAAAGGCAATGCTGAAGTGTAAAATTGCTAATGCAAGCTCATAGCCTGGAAAATGATTTCTTTTAACAGTTTTCTTCATTTAACAGTTCTTCTTTTGAAAATGTTCCCTTTCAACTGCAGATTTTGTGGTTTGGTGCAGTGAAGGGGAAATTTATTACTATGACACATTTATTCTTTTAACAGTTATTCATTTGAAAAAGTTTCACCAGATGCCTACATATTTCGCAGTTTGCAGTAAACTTCATTCTTGACTTTTTTTTTTCTTTAATGTTTATTCATTTAAGTAGGTTCTCACTCCATGAACTGTTGCTAAGATTTCTTTAAACTGCATCTTCCTGGGGTTCGGGTAAAGCAGTAATATTAGCAACAATCTGTGAACTTCCCAGGGGATCTGCCCTAGGCGGAGACAGAAAAGATGCCATGTCTGTAGCAAAGAGAAGAGCCGTTTGCAGGATGAAATTTAACCAACCATTATTAGATGTCCTTAACTATAGCATTTATTATAATTTAGAAATCACAACCACAGAATTTTTACAACTAGTTTGGGGGTGCAGTACGTGGCCATGAAAAATGTCTATCAAACTGTTCCACATAGATTTGAAAGCAAAGGGTATCTGTCACAAATATTTTGTTTTAATATTTAATAAGACCAATCTGCTTCAAACAAAACTTTTGACTTGCTTATTTTAGGGATTTACCCAACCCGAGGAGGTGATAGGTCATTCGTAAGTTCACTTAAATAACACAGCTATTTATTCCCTCCTCTCTCCACCCATTTTTATCCCTAGTGCCAAAGACAGCGCCCACCAACGTAAGCGGAAGAAGTGGAAGGAGGCATGAGTTAGTCATCGCCTGGGAGGTAAGGAAGCCTTTACTCAAATGTCAGGACCGGTTGATTTCGTAGAGAACAAAGCTACACATAGACCATCTGTACAGATGGGTACAGAAGGCCCAAGTAATTTCGGTGGAATTGAAGTTGAGAAACACTTTGAGCATGTTTTACGCAGAGGAGAATTGTCAAAATAAGCCGTCCTCATTTTCATAAAGTCATTTCCTGACTTTAACTGAGATCAAATTCTCTAAATGGAATTCCCCTTCCCTATAAGCTTATGTAGAACAGACTTTGTATCTCTTCTTCCACTCAATACACAGTTTTTCCTGTAATCAAAATTCAGAAGGAAAAAGTATTTAACAAATATCTACTGACTGGTCTGCTATGGGTCAAGCTCTGTGTGAGGCAGTGACTGGTACCTTTGCTAGTTCTACGGCTTCTTTCTCGGTGTACAGTTGATGCTCAATTTCAGGAAACTTACCCCTCTGTAGTCAATCCACATGTTTGTGATGAGTGGTGCTTTGCTTCTTTTCTACCTATTTTCAACCTCAGCCTTGCTATTTTTTAGTGTAAACTTATCATGGGTCCTGCTACTGAATTTTAAATGTGCAAATCTTTAAAAACAAATTTAAATATAAACTATATAGCCAGGAAATTTCTTGAACAAATACCATAGTCCAAATTTTTTCACATGTTAGGAAAACACAAAAATACCAGAAGAAGGGTTTCACATTATTCTCTCCTAGATATGCTGTGCAAAGGGCTCTGTAGAGCATTCTCTAGGCAAGACTTTCCCAACCACCAGCCATATGACAGTTTCCCCCAACATGTCTAGTTCTAGCGTGGAATCCAAGGACTTTTGTTTCAGGTACACGACTAGTTGGAGGTACTCTTGATAGTTTTCTTAAATGACAATTGATATCCTTTAATTTTTTGTCTCTTTCCTTTAAAACCTTTTAGGTTTCCAAGGATTGCTAAAGTGACTTGATATACGTTGGTTTCCAATTTACGATAAATATTTGAGATTCTTCTTTTCTCTAGTATCCCGAATAAAAAGGAATTGATGATTTAGGGGAAATTTCTTTAAATACCATTTTGCAGTAACCAGTTGCATCTTGTTCTTTAGCCAGTGTCTGAAGAGTTTCAGAGTGGGGAAGGCTTTGGCTATATTGTGGCTTTTCGACCCAATGGAACGCGTGGCTGGAAGGAAAAAATGGTGACATCCTCCGAAGCCTCAAAATTCATTTATCGAGATGAAAGTGTCCCTCCTCTTACTCCCTTTGAGGTGAAGGTGGGCGTTTATAACAACAAAGGAGATGGGCCTTTTAGTCAAATTGTGGTCATCTGTTCAGCAGAAGGAGGTCAGTTTTCTAATCTCTCTTATTCTTATACACATTTTTAATATTTTGTTTTCTAAATAATGAGGGTTTATTGTACATAAATTAGAAAATGTGGATAAGCCAAAAGGGAAAATAAAAAATTTTAATAGAATATTTTTCCAAGCTTTTTTCCAGCTTTTTAAGTAAAACAATGAAACATCCCATATATGTTGCTTTATGCTCTTCACTCCCTAACTATATATGCAGACATTTTTTCCATGGTTCCATGGTAATACCTATTTTGGTAATACCTGCAGTGTATTCTGTTCGCTGACTGGACATTTGACCAATCCTTTTTAGTGTGAGATTTAAATAACTTTTATTTTAACACACTAAATTTTATGTAAACTAAATTTAAATGAAGACTCCATTCATGTGACCAATAAATATTTACTTCTAAATCCATGCACAAAGTGTCATGCTGATAAATATCAGACAGCACTTCCCGTCGGAAGCTTTTCTTTCACACATGGCATCATCAAATACTCATGACAGACTTTAGTAGGCATTATTAGCTCATTGTGCAGAAGGAGAAATTGAGGCTCAGAAAAAAGTAATTGCTAAATTCATACAGCTTCTAATTTGTAACTAAACCCAGGTCTGTCTGACAATTAAATCCTTGATTTTTCTTTAACATGCTGCCTTCACATGCACGATCTCATTTAATCTGCAGGATAGAAGTACTGCGAAGACAGCACCTAGAAGGCGAAATGTCCATTTTACAAATGAGTGAGCTGTAAAACTGACTCACTCTCGGCTGTAGGTAACAGGTAGTGTAGCTAAAGTGCAAACCCAGCTTCCAACATCAACATCCTGGTCTCTTCCATGTTTTAATACAAAAGGACAGTTTTCTGAGTGAGGGTGATAGAGCTAACTCATTAACATTAGCTTTTCCTCTTACTCCCTTTTCTATTCAAGTTCAGAGTTTCAGTTGGCCCTACAAGGAAAAATAAGGCTTTACATTCCCTAACTTTGACAAATGACTGAGAAAATATTCCACCGAAATTATCTCTCATTTGACCTTCCAAATAAGCATCGTCAGTATAAAGCTTTTTTCCATTTCTAGTGCCCACCTGTGTGGTTTGAGTAACTCAAGATAATTATTAATACTTAGGGTTCTGCGAAGTTCGTGGAAGGAAATAAATAAGGGCATCTGGATATTGAAGAGCAAAGTTAGTGTTTGATTTAAGGAAAATGTAGATTTCCATACAAGCTGGCTTGTATTTTTTTAAGTAGAGCCAAATGTTGGGGCCGTAGAGACAGTTCATCCTATTAAAAGAATGACCAGGGACGGAGAGTCAAGTGATGACCAGGAATCAGGGGTTCCAGGGAGATACTCAGGCAGCAGCTTTCTGTGGCGCTTTCAGATAGAGCCAGCGTACTATATCACTTGTATTATCTAATTTAAGTCTTATAACCTACTTTGAGGTAGGCATCTGAGCCCCATTGTACCTGTGACAAAACTGAGGGTCAGCGAGGATAAGTAATATGCCCAAATTTATACCACTAGTAAGTGACAGAGCTGGGATTTGAACCAGATCTCTATGACTTCAAAGCTCACGCTTTTAACCACTATCCAACACTGCCTCATTAGGAATGTGAAAATCATATCTTGTATTATGTTTTACTCCAATTATCTATTTTGAGGTACTTGTTTATTTAGGAAGTGTATATGCTCATAATTTTAAAATTGCTTCAACTGAATATTCAGCTACCCCCAAAGGTCCTGTGAGATGAACTGACAATCTGTGAATATGCTTTGTGTGGTGACACCAATGCTGCCTTTAAGAAGTCCTTGTCAACCTCAACCTTTGCTTTTGAATTAAATTTTAGCAGCCACCATGGTTTTTAATCCCATATTCCCTTAAACTTGAAATGGCTTGCCTTTGAGGTTTTTGTTTCAAACCGGATGGGAAATACACATATTTTCTTTCAAAGACACAGAGCTTGTTGCTGTAACATACTTCATAGTAACACTTCATTTATTTTGGTAGGCTGAAAAATGAAAGATACCGGGCAAATCGGACAGAGTGTACATTTGTTCTGACAGCATAATTCAAATATATATTTGACATTTGCACACTAATTAAAGTTACTAACTTGGCACTCTATGTGCAAGTATGAGTAAAGTTTTAGAAACACTAAACTGTGTCTACCAGGAAAAGCAAGGCAATGGAAAGGAAGAGCATTTGCCCGGCGTTGGCAGAATCTGAGTTCAAGTCTGGTCACACTAACTGTGTAACTTTGGGCACTTTATTCGTCTCTCTGAACCTTACCTTCCTCCATTGTAAAAAGGAAGATCTTCAAATAGAAGATCTCTGGAAGCCCTTACAAATTTAAAATTGAATTCTGTCCATTTATTTTATATTCTAAAAATCTTTTAACCAAGTGTCCTAAAATAGGCAGTAAGAGCAAATTAACTTCCCTCTTTAGTCACTTAGCAAATTGCTTTACCTGCAGAGGAGTGACCATTCTGAAGATTAATTTTGTTACAGAGTCAAGGCCGTAATAAACTCATAAAACATATATTGTATTCATTCTCCAGGCCTCTGTGCTCTACCTTTACGGATGCTCGTAGAGTTCACACTCTACCTTTTACCATTATATTCCTGCCCAGAGCCCAGCTAATCTGACAGAGGCTGTGAGGCAGTGCTTCCGTCTTCTTCCATTAACCTGGTCTCCCTGTTTATCACCTCAAAAATCCCTCCGTATTCCTAAAGAATTAGAAAGAGGAGACTGGCCTTCTGTTTCTGTTCACGGGCATAGTTCTTTCTCAACTTATCAAGGACACTAGCAACAAAGTACCGTGGAGGAGAGGACGCCCTTCACAACTGACACCAAGCCAGACGGAAAAATGTGCAAGATGCTGCATTGAAGGCAGCCTCCAAAAGTCACGGTATTTGGAAGAAAGCACAGAACACAAGGACTTATGTGGCCACCTTAGGGTACTACTTCTCAGCTTGTTTTCCACTGAACATCCATCGTGGATGGCATTCACATCAAACACCCTGCCATAAATTCCTATGCATCTACCCCAGTACCCTCCACCTTTCTTTCCCTTTCAGGAAAGTCTACTCGACTGTGAATGAGAATTACATTATTACAGAGGAAACCTTGAATGCAACATGTTATTACCATTTACACATACTGATACTTGGTAAATCACTTGAACTATGACCTATCAGGACTCTGAGGTTGACTATTGCCCTGGAATACTGTCGGAAGAGCTACAAATGGTTCCTCCGTTAACATGCTTAAGCCATGTCACTTTCATGTTCCACAACAGAAGTAATATAGAAGGAGCCATGTATCTTTCAGGTTGTACAACAGAAGTAACCCTAAGAGGCTCTGGCAGTGCCAAGCAGCATCTGACATAAACCTGCAAGAAGGAATATTTGCCCTCAGGATTTCCATGCACACTGCCCTTAAACCAAATATCTATACCCTTTTAACAAATAATTACATGCATTCCGACTCTGATTTGATTTCAGACTTCATTTTGGAAACAATTCTAATTTTTTCAAATTAATAGCCAAGTCCCAACCTAAAGGATATTTTAAAAGTGCATGGTGGAACTGACAAAAAGTAATATCTTTCAAGATGAAAAGATCTAATCAGCTTTCATTTCTATACTTCCAGAAATACTTAATAGTCAAACTTACAACAGTTTCCACTTAGTTCGTGTTACTATAGCTTTTGAAGAACCTGAGTATTTCATTACGGTTAATAGAAAATCAGAGGGAAATGATATACGGATTAATTATAGGCTAAACGCTCTGTTTACTTGTAATCTGCTTTAGCATTTTCTAGTTATGTTTGTTTGCCTTGTATGTAAAAAGTGTGTTGCTTTTACTTTTATTAAAAACCAAAAAGCCTCTCCTCGTATGCAGAAAATGGCCTGCAATTATGCCCTTGAAAATGGAGCTACTGCAGCTCAAATTAAAACCCAGCATTCATGAGATCTTATTCTCCAGATCAGTTCTTAGCTGAAACTGAGCTCAGCGGGATTTATGTGAACTTGAAAATTAATAAATTGGCATATTAGTTGTAAAATACAAGGAATAATTTCCTGTCTTTGCCAGATGATCCGTTTAGATTAGTGCCTATGAAGTTCAACTGCAGCTGTCTTTCCTGAATTTTTAAATAGTGAGACCAAAACCTTCCCCCCAGGAGCTGATTAAACTCTCTTTCGATGAATGCTGGCCCACTCCTCCTGGGAAGTCAGGGGTGTCATCAGCCTCAGAAGTACAGCCCCATATTACTTGAGGCACTCCAGCTGCTGGGCCACTTAATACAACTGTTTCATCTAAATTCATGAATATGGTAATACGACTCCAAATTCTAATCTAACAGAAACCGAAATCTATCCATCAGTCTGTCCACTTCCTATCCCAGGATTGGCATGAAGGAGTTATCCATGGTCTAATTAATATCATCACGAGCAAAGGGAAAAAAGGGACCCTTTGAAGTCTTTGAGTCTATTAGACATAACGCGGGTACGATCTCAGAACTAAGTCCCTGAGCTTTCATCAGATTCCCTGAGTGTCATAGTCAGTAGCGAGAAATGTCCTGTGATTTAGAGATGAGGAGGGTTTTAGAGATGCTTGAACATGACATGATCCATGGGGAGCAGTGCAGCCCGAGTTCAAGATAAAAAGTCTATAAACTAGGAATAAAGGGAATTCATAGTAAGCCCATACGAGGATTAAATCAGTGACGGTGGGGGTGGGGGTGGTTTCTGGCAAGACCTACAAGTAGAGAGCCCAGGTGGGGAAACGCACATCAGTGGCCTTGAGAGACGGCAGGCACGGAGGGGCAAGGGGAAGAGAGGGCCAGCAAAGGAAGCAGTTCTAGGTGTGTACAGCAGACGTGGGCACGGACGCAGAGCAGGATGGTGGCGAGGACGGCCGCCTCTGCCGTGCCCTCTCTCCACTTCTTGGCAGCAGTGCCACTGAGGGCACACCGCCTAGCTTCCCTGCCATCTGGAGAAAGGGGCGGTGATAGCAGGGTTGTCGGGTGGATTAGTTAATACTTGAAAGAATTAAGAATGGGTTGGCACGTAGCAAATCCTCAGTAAATGGAAGTTATTTTATTGTACTCTTCCCATCATCTCTTTTGTCACTCCTTTTTAATTTGTTTGCTTCTAAATGTATTCCACCCATTTCCCTGTCAGTTATTTGGAGGTGATTGGACAGCAAGCATAGTTAATAAATGTTCCCTGTAAAATCTCTCCTGCACCTCAAAACTGACTCTAAGTGATGGAGAATGAGCCAGCTGTCTCTTTGGTGCTAATTTAAAAATAGCAGAGGGGAGCAGGTGTGGCTCAGTGGTTGAATGCCTGTTTCCCATGTATGAGGTTCTGGTAACTCCAAAAAATAAAATAAAGTATAATATAAATAAATAAATAAATAAAGCAGAGGAACGAGCACTTGAGATCTGAGTTCTACGTGGGTCTCTTTCAGAGTCAGGAGCAGAATTTGGATAAATTAACCTTTGTGCGTGTCATCTTTCGCATCTGCCAAATGAGAGCATGTAATTAAAACACAGCGGAATCCAATGTGGCTCAAGTGGTTGAGCACTCGCGTCCCACATAGGAATTCCCAGGTTCAGTTCTGGTGCCTCCTGAAAGAAAGACAAAAACAAACAACAAGCAAAACAAACAAAAAAACCCAGGGAAGCCAATATGGCTCAGTGGTTGAATGTTGAGTGCCAGCTTCACACATATAAGGTTCCAGGTTCAATCCCTGGCCCCTGGTACCTCAAAAAAAAAAAAAAAAAAGTAGGCCCATTATTCAAAAGCCCATGGAGGTCGGGCAGTGTCTTAGTTTTGCCACGCAGCTATGACAAATAGCACACAAAGGCTTGGCTTGAACAATGGGAAGTTACTGGCTCATGGCTTTGAGGTAGGAGAAGTACAGAATCGAGGTGTCAGCAAGGCCAAGCTTTCTTCCCAAAGTCTGTGACATTTTGCTGCTGCCTTGGGGTTCCCTGGCTTGTATCCCTGCCCTCTCCTCTCATTTCTGGGTTCCGGTGGCTTCTGACTTGTGGCTCCTCCCCATGGCTTTCTCTCAGGACATCTGTATTTCTTCTCCTCGGAAGTAACTCCAGTAATCTGGATGAAAGCGCATCCTCATTCAGCTGGGCCACCCCTTAACTAAAATAACATCTCCGAGAGACCCTCTTAACAGTGGGTTCATCCCCGCAGGAATGTGGATTAAGGTGAAGAACGTTTCTAAATTAGGGTACACAATTCAATCCACCACAAGTAAGAAACATAAATTCGGGAGGCATCCCCAGTGTCCTCCAACAGGGAGTGGTAGGCAAAGTGAGGAGCACATGTGTGACTAGGCTGGGCCAACTCTGTGCTCATCCGCCTATTTACACTCAGAATTCAGGCTTGGCATCTTCCACCTTTTTTCAAGAGGAGCCAGAAATTCTTGGTTATAAGTGAAATGCTGGAATTTGAAAGTTAGTTTAAATTAATTTGACACCTTTATGTGGGCAAGCAAAGCATGCCTGAGAACTGGGAATGAACTGCCAGTCAGCCATTTGTGACCCTTGATCCAATGATTTTCTAAAATTCCTTCTACTTGTGACCTTCCATTGTTCAGTTACGACGGAATGTCCAAACCGAGCAGCTAACTCCAATCCAGACCAGTCAGTTGCTCTTGTCTTCAGACAAACATTTTGAGCTACATGAAAATGTCCACTAAACCATAAACAACACATACTGAAACTGGAAGTAAACTGAGGTCATTGTTTTTATGGGATAAATTCCCAATTCAGGTTAGCGTGGCTTTATTTCTGATACTATGAAATCCAGAAGGTGAAACAAATCAGAACTGACTCTTCGGTCACTCGTTAACCCTCATCCAATAAGATGCGACTATGACGCACAGCCTCAAAGAATGCAACGGCGAAATGCCAGCTTTCATCTGGCCCCAATTTGAAGTCCTTGAAGCTTTTAAACAGAAATAAGTGTATTGTTTGGGAAATAGGGTTCTGACGTTTTTTAAAACTTTTTTAACTTTCTTGTTTCTTTTGAGAAGTCCTTAAATTTGTGTAGTGCTAGTGAGAGATGATGGAGAAATAATTCCTGTCTCCAGAAATAAAGAGAGAGAGAAAGGCTGCCACCTAACCATATATTTTGTGATTCTGAAATCATTTATTCCTTTGCAATCTTCTTTGACATAGATGTAATTGCTTCAGTTCTATAAAAGCTGAAAGAAGGCATTTGGCATGCAAATCTCTGCAACGCATTTATTCTAAAGATAAGCAAAACTGCTACTGAACAGGAACTGACACCCAAACTATGGCTCCCTTTGAAATAAACCATATCCTAAATCCTGGAGATCAGATTAGGCACACCTCAAGAACAGCAGCAATTCCTTTCATTTACTTGCTACATCAAGTATTTTAACTCCTATTGAATAGCAATGAAAAAAAAATGTTGCAAGTCTGGTGATCAGAATTCTGGAATGAAATAGAAGTAGAAGCTTTTCCCAAAGTACATTTTTTTAATCAGATAGATGCACAAATAATGAGTTGGAAAGTGGGATGAGAAAAACCACTAAGCAAAATAAAGGCTTTACCAAAGGAAAATCATTACCCTCTGCAAACACATGCCTTTGAAAAAGCCTTTTGTGGGTTTCTCTTACAGTAACAGAGCTGGATATTTTTCAATTAATAAAATAAAAGCCTTTTCCAGATAGAGGTGTGACCACCTTCTGCTACAAAAGGAAAATATCTCAGCAAATAGTTATTATTCTTTCAATGTCTTTAATAAGGCCTTTCGTGGGGGACGTTGGGGTGGGGTGGGAGGGAACATTACTTAGAGCTCTGTCATCACTATATGGTTCCCAGAATCTAAAACATTTTCAACAGACTAGATTGCATTCTTACCAGTGATAGTTCATATCAAAGTCTCTACAATTTTTATGGGGTAGGTTTTGTTTGTTTGCTTTTTAACTCTGTACAGAACTGTTTGAACTAATGTATGGCGTTTATTTATTCTGTCATTTCATTTAATGTGTGTTTGTGACAGTATTTATGATTCGGCAATGTCAGAACTAGAAATACTTTGTTTCTCTTATAGAGTGTAACTTAAAATAAAGCACACCTCCTGATGGATGCCAGTCAGACCTTGTGTTTTGAAAATGTAGTGAGAAAGGTCATTGAAGGTAGAAAACAAATGAAAAGGTAGTTTTGAGTAATAGCACCAAGACTTTCGGGGACTTTCTTTGTCAGCTGTTACGTGGCTTAAAAGCCAATGCATGCCTTTAAATATCATGACTCATAACATGCTTGTTATATAATCATGGAAATATAGTTTTGTGGTTGGAAAAACAAAAGCAATCTAATGAAATTTAGATCTATTTGTGCCTGCAAAGGGTAACAAATATAAAAAAAGAATGACAATAATAAGCACAGTGCTGTGCATTTTATATGTATTATTCCAATTAAAAGTAACTTTAAAAATGTATTAGGTAAGTTCTCTTATTAGCCCCATATTATAACAGATGAGGGCTCTGTGGCTTTTAGAAGCAACTTGCCCAAAGATAAATAAATAAATACATGAATATATAAATATATAAATAATCTTTAAAGTTCAAAAAAAAAAAAGACAAATGGAAAAAGACTGAGCCCGATTCCATAACCCGTTTTTTATGCTTATGTTAAACTGATAGTAAACATCAGACAATTTAACTTCTCAAGATTTGCCCACCTAATCCAAGGATAAGGGTTTGTCTCACCAGATTTGTCATTTGTCATATGTAAGGTATTGTAGACTCCTGACCCAAGTATAGAAATCCAAAAAGGTCATCTTCTTATCTTGTGCTTTTCATAATGACCACAGCACTTCATTCCAAAAGTAAGGTAGAATTAAGTCAACACTTGTCAGATTCAGCTACAGAGCTTTGATAGACACAACTCACTACAACTGAGCTTTATGATTTCCATGTTTCTTCATGTAGAACCCACTGCTGCTCCCGCAGATGTCAAGGCTACCAGCGTGTCTGTGTCAGAGATTCTTGTTGCATGGAAACATGTGAAAGAGAGTCTGGGAAGACCACAGGGATTTGAGGTATGCACAGAATTCTCGAAATAAGCCTTGTTATTTCACTGGTATTGCGTTCTCTTCTAAAGATGGCTTGAGGATGCTTCAACAAGATTATATTCCTTTAGAATGTTGCTCTAGGTTAAAGGAAGTAAAAACTGTACTATTTTACTGACGTATTATGTAGGTCATTTGCTGGCTTTTTTTTTTTTTTTTTTTTCAGTACAGCTGTTTCTATAGCATCATTCAAAGATAAAAAAGAAATTAAAATACTCCTTTAGCTAAAATTAGTAGCTATTACTGGGTATTTACTGGAGTTAAATTTATTGGTGTTTAAAAATGCTTTTGTGTCTTTGTTTTCAGTAATTTAATGCATAAAAACAAAGTTTTCCTTTAATACTTCCTTGACAAATATTACCTCAAATACTAAATTCTCAAAATTTGCCTTGAACTTTGTGAACTACATTTATTTTGTGGAAATCAAATTATTTTTTTGTCCCATAAACTTTGCTATTTTTTTTTGTTCCCCCCCCCCCTTGCTGCTTGTGCTGGCTGTGTCTATTTCAACTTTGCTATTTTTAAACACAGTTTTGCCAGCCTTATGATGGTGAACATTTATCAAATCAATGTCTTCAATGGAATTGTAGCCTCAGCTTGGAGTAGAGAACTATGAGCAATCTTTGAACAGTGGAGAGGCAGTTATTCCAACAGAGGTGACAGTTTGGTCACTTTTCACTAAAGTAGTAGCAGTAAAAAGAAAAAACTAGAAAAAAAAAAGTGGTAGCAGTGGAGTTGATGAGAAGTGGGTCCTTTAGGATACATTTTGAGTAGAGATATGACAAAATTTGATAATGCATTGGATGTAGGGTGTGAAAAAGAGAAGTATTAATGTTAACTCTAAGCTTTTTGATCCAAGAAACTGAGTGATAGGTATTTTCATTCACAGAGATGGGGAACTCTAGGAATTCTCTAGAATTAAAATGGCACACTACAAATATAGAATACAAAAGAAAACAGAAATGAAGGAATTAAGGAAAGAACAAGACATTAGGCAAAGAAAATAATAACAAAATACAAAAATAACAAATCCTTATTATTAATTACATTAAATATAAATGGATTAAACTTCAATTGAAAGGCAGAGATTGACAGAATGAATTTAAGAAAACATGATCCAACTATATAGTATCTGCAAGAGACTCACTTTAGATTCAAAAACACACAAAGTATGAAAATGTAAGAATGGAAAAATATATTCTATGCAAACATTATCCAAAAGAGAGCTGAAGGGGAGCAGATGTAGCTTAGTGGTTGCATGCCTGCTTCCCATGTACAAGATCCCATGTTCAATCCCTGGTACCTCCTAAAATTTTTTAATTAAAAAAAGGAGAGCTGGAAAGTCTGTACTAATATCAAACAAAATAGAGTTTAAGACAAAAATTATTATAAGAGATAAAGAAGGATATTATATACTGATGAAAGGAAAATTCCTTCAAGAAGATACAGCAATTATAAATATGTACTCATATAACAACATTCCATGTACAAAAATTAACTTAGAATAGATGAAATACTTAAATATAAGTGGGAAAACTATAAAACTCTTACTAGAAAATATAGGTATAAATCTGCATGACTTTGGATTAGGCTAAGACTTCTTAAATATGACACTATAAGCAACCAAAAAATAAAAAAAGATAAATTAGTTTTAATCAAAATTTTATGTTTGCTCATCAAAGAATACTTTAGAAAATGTAAAAAGACATTACATATAATGGAAGAAAATGTTTACAAATCATATATTTGATGTGTCTAATATCCAGAATATAAAAAAATACTGTTACCAGCTAACAATAAAAAGACAACCCAATTAAAAAATGGACAAGGGAGCAGTGTAGCTCAGTGGTTGAGTGCCTGCTTTCTATGTATGAGGTCCTGGGTTCAATCCCAGATACCTCCTTAAAAAAAAAAAAAAAAAAATTAGGCAAAGATTTGAATAGACATTTATTTCTCCAAAGAAATGTCCATGAAAATGGCCAATAAATACATGAAAATATGTTCAACATCATTAGTCATTAAAGAAATGCACAACCAAATTACAATGAGATATCACTTCACACCCACTAGGATGGCTATATTTGTTGTTTTTTTAAAGAAAATAACGTGTTGACAATTATGCAGAGAAGTAGGAACCTTTATATGTTGCTACATTGCTGGTTTGAATATTAATTGGTGCATCCACTGGGGAAAACAGTTTGCAGATCCCCTAAAATGTTACACATAAAATTACCATATGACCCAGCTGTTCCACTCGTAGGTATATACCCAAGAGAATTGAAACCGTATATTTACACAAGAACTTGTACACAATTGTTCATATCAGCATTATTTATAATAGACAAAAAGTAGAAACAATCCAAACAGTCATCAACTGATGAATGGACCAAAAAATGTATATGAATAATATGGAATACTATTCAGCCATAAAAGAATGAAGCACTGTTACATGACCTTGGGTGTATATGAAATATATAACATGGGTGAACCTGGAAAACATTGTGCTAAGTGGGAAAGAATGCTAATTGAAAAAATCCAGACACAAAAGGTCATATATTTTATGACTTTATTTGTATAAAATCCCCTGATAGGAAAATCCATTAGAGAAAGAAAGTAGATTAGTGGTTGCCAGGGGATAAGAGAAAGGGAGAATTAAAACTGATTGCTAATGGGTATGGGGTTCTTTTTGGGGAGACGGAAATGTCCAAGAATTAGATAGTGGTCATGATTGTACCAGACAGTGAATAAACTAAAAACTGCCGAATGGTATAATTTTAAATGGCAAGTTGTATTTATGTGAATTGTATCTCAATTAAAATTTTAAAAATTATATTGACTTGGACTAGGGTCACAGCAGTGGAGCTGGAGAGCAGTAGGCATATTTTGGAGGTAGGCTGATGGGTTCTGCTGACTAACCAGATGTTGAAGGTGAGGGAAATGATGATTCCTAGATGGCTGGCTTAGTCAAATGGGTGAATGGTGGTTTCATTTACAAAAATGGGGAAAAGTGAAGGAAGAACAGATTTGAAGGTAGAAAATCAAGATTTCTGTTTTGGCCAAATTAAGTCTCGATGCCTATTAGAAATCTTAAGGATAAGTCAAGTAGGTAATAGGACATGTGAGTCTGGAGTTTGCTTGAGAGATGAAGACTGAAAACATAAGCTGGCAGTCAAATAGATGGTATTTAAAGCCATGCTACTGAATGAAAGCACCTAAGGACAAAACAATAGAGAAGGAATGTAGGGGAAGAAAAGGAACTGGAGGGGTGGGGATGGCAGGGGAGAGGAGGGGACAAAGGACAGGTATTCAGGTTTAGGTGTTAAATAGAGGTTTAGGCAAAGAGGAGTCAGCAAAGGAGACTGTGAAGGGGAGGCCATTGTAGTAGAGGGAAAACCAGCTATGAGAGGCATCAGTGAAACTAAAAGAGAGCTGGTCAAAAAGAAGGAAATGGTCAACTATGTTTATAACTGCTAAAAGGTCAAGTAAGATGAAAGCATAAAAGTTCCTATTGGCTTGAGAGGTTACTGGTAATCATGAGAAAATTTCAATAATCAAAGAAGTAATCAATAGTCCTTGCATCATCAGTTTAGTTACTTCAGGTTGTAGTCAACCAACACCCCTAAAAATCTGCTGCTCCCTAAATAGTCACTAGCAGGAGTAACTTGGCAAGAGGGACCCTCAATTTAAAGCTCTCAGTCCCATCTCCTTTATTTGCTATGGATGTGTCCGAGTCTCTTGTCAGGATACCATATTGTTTTGACACAAGAACCACAACTCTAAATTTTTGGTGTCAGAACTGGTCAAGAGTGGGACTCAGCATCTGAATAAGATGGGTACGGGGTTCTTAGGCTCCCTCCAAAGAGCCTAAGAAGTGAGTCTAATTAACTACTGCAGAAAACTGTTTAGCCTCAAGCAAAAGCAGTTGAAAGAAGTCAAGATGAGTCTTTAAAATGGGAAGTTTTCTCTTGATAGAATGGAAATAGGGGGGATAAGTGAGAAATAAGAAATAATTTCAAAATTCA
Organism: Tolypeutes matacus; assembly: GCA_026826555.1. Lineage (NCBI taxonomy): Eukaryota > Metazoa > Chordata > Mammalia > Cingulata > Chlamyphoridae > Tolypeutes > Tolypeutes matacus. The sequence goes on from JAKSZT010032012.1 coordinate 5,979,775, forward strand.
TGGCTTTAATGGTAAGGGGCTTGAGAACATCTTAGTGACATCATCCTTTTTCATTTCTGAGTAAGTCCATCCATGGATATGTCTAAATGTTACAGCTGGGCTAGAGGAGAACTCAATGGGGAGAAGGACAGAAGGGGTCTTTTCTTTTCAACAAAAGTCTTCACATATAAAAAACTTCTATAAGGCTAGCAACGCAATGCCTTACAATAATGATGAGCAGAAGTAATAAGAAAAACAATGAGAAAAATAAACATCAGTCCATTTAATTTTACTTTAAAATATTTGAACAATTTTATTGACATTCTCTTAGAACCATACATTTCAGAATTTTGGTTACTTACATGGAGTTAACTTGAGATTTTATGGCTGCAGAGGCTGATGTAGAGAACCTTGACATGGAGATGTCTGAGGCCTAGTTTCTGATATGCAGCATGATTAAACACTGAAAACGTACTCTGTCTATTGACCAACTTTGATTCATGAATTACCAGGAGTGCCCCATCTAGACTGCCATCCCTGTCGTTGGTCCTTGCCGGTGAGTTATTAAGTGCAGCTTTGAATTTATGAGCTCACCTGCGCTGAGTGCCCTGTGGATAGTAATCTCTACTAACCTCGAGCAGAGCCCCTCAAGCTTCTCAGAGCATACAGGACATTTATATGCACACAAAGCACAGCAGATGCCAGTCTGGCAAGAAGGGGGAGTACAAAAGCATAAGATCAAATATCATCATCTTTTCTACAGTTTTCCCAGAGGAGGAGGAATGGTGAAGGAAACTGTGTGATAATGGAATGTTTGATGACTTATCAAGCATTTATTTTCAGCTATTTATAATCAGGCACTGTGCTAGGTACAGAAAATGTAAAAATAGTAAGATCTAGTTCCTGCCCTCAAAAAGCTCCCAAGCTAATATTAAAGGAGGTTTAAGAGAGATTTCAGTAAACGAAAGAGAAAGACACTGTACCAATACCATCCTCACGTCCATAATCCCCGCGGGATTCCTTAGCATCCTGAATCGACGTGAGAACAAATCCGTGCCAGTGCCCTGCGTAGTATAAGTTTCTCTGTTTGCATGGCCATATGCTTCTGTCTCTAAAAGGTCCTCAGTGTTCATAAATTAAATTTATCTTCATGTCTTACGTAAATCAAAAAGGTAAAATTTTTCAATAAACATATTTTTTAATATTACATTTTATATTCTGCCTGCACAACGAAGTTCTCCATGACTGCCAAGTTTATAGGGCTTCTATTTATTCTGGCCTTTTGGTAAGAGGGTTATAACTGTATTTTTATCTTCTTAATGACTGGACTCATTTCAACAATAAGCAACAATGTATTTTTGTAGCAGCGAGAAAAGTACACAGTGTCCTAGTTTCAATTCTGTACTTTTTAGTGCTTATCCTTGAGAGGCAATGAAAGACAAAAAACAACTTGTCCCATTTTACATTTCTCCCTAAAAGGCATTCCAGGCAACTCCTTTTCGTGGGAATGAGCAAGACTTGCACATGTCCACTTTTGACCTTCCAGAAGACACGTAACTCAGAAGTTCATTTCAGACACGTCACCAGAGCAGTTTCCATTTACTGAAAAGAGATCATTTGCACTTTGCTCTATAAAATCAGTTGTGGTGGGGATTTCTTAAGGGGAGAAGGAGCTAGACTGTCGTCGTTCTTTACCTTATGATGTGACTCCAGTCATCAGAGCAGGAGATGGAAACAAATGGGCCTCACAGCTGCCCAGCAATAACTCACGCTAGGCAGATTGCATTTAATTTGTGCAGCAGGTTTGAGAGAGGATGTATGTACATGCGAAAAATGGAATTTCAGATATAAATTAAAAGGGGGAAAAGAAGCCAACATAAGGCCAAATTCACTAAAACAAAGACTTTTGTTTTTCATATAGCATGTGGGAAGCAGCTGTTTTACATACAGATTTCTTTGACCTTTTTTATGACTATAAAAAAATAAGAATATAAAAAAGTAAACAGTATGAAGAAAATAAGGTATCAATTTATCCCTTTCTTTCCTAAAATTCTGTGGACTCTGATTTAAATCAAATGGCTTTTGTGTCCCTATCATTAGATTTCCTTCTTGGGTTATTTTCCTTGCCTGTGAGGCTAAAACTTTTTTTATTTTCAAAAATCAGCAGATCAAAAGGAAATTGATGAAGTACCATTTTAGTTGCCCAACCTGTTCTTTCCCTTAACCTGTTGAAAGGCAACTTTGTAGTGTTCTTTCAGAAAGCAATTACTTAGTTGACCAGTGTGTGAGTGTGTGTGTGAGTGTGCATATGAGCATGTGAGTGTGTGTGTGTGAGTGTGTGTGTGAGTGTGAGTGTGTGTGTGTGTGTGTGTAGTTGCTTCTAGATGCATTGCTTCATGGAGGAAAATTCTCTAATGCAAATCACTTTTTAAAATTTTTCAGCTAAAATTTTTATATAAACTATTTTATTTTCAAGAATATAGAATATTTGCCTATATATATATATATATATATAATATATTCTCTTATCTACAAAAAGAACCAAAACTGTGTTGAAGATTTCACATTCAGAAGTCTTTCCCATTTTATCACTCCCCGACACAGATGTGAATTTACCACACACCACTTCTAAAAAGAGATTTTCTCATCCCCTAAACCAAACTCCCATGAGCTCAACATGCATCCAATCACCTTCTTATCCTCTGTTGCAGAGCACACACATGTCCACGCAGAGGTCCATACAAAAAAAATACATACAATAATATACTACAATATCATTTTACCAGTATTTGAACAATGTTATTCACATTCTCTTAGAACCAGCCATTTAAGAAATACAAAATTGCACCAAAATCTTCTTCCTTTTATGGCTGGGGACTATATCTTCAGCTCCTAGCAATGTACTTGTGGCACAAAGTTACTCATTTTATGAATGTTGAACGATAGATACAGAAATGGGCTTGCTTAATATACTAGTAAATGGATAAATTTTATAAAGTGCTTGAACAAAAAAAGAAACTTAAGAAAACACATACTTAGCATTACAAGAATGCCAATTAATAATTGACTAATTGTGATTACTAAATGGCTAAGAATTTATTTTCAAAAAGAGGCAATACTTTTTTAATCCAAGTGAGCTTTTATTAAAGTAGAGTAATGGGAAACTGTACACATCACAAATGGAGAGCTCAGTGAATTACTGCATACAAAAGCCACCTGTGTAACCACATCCAGCTCATGAACTAGACCTCTTATCTCCTCTGGCCCCAGCCTCCTTCTCACCCCACAGAAGACTACTGTCCTGACTTCTAACCTTGATTGGCTTTGCCAACCTTTTGAATCATATATCATATTTGAAGCTTTTCATGGTTTTGTGTTTACTCAGCATGACATAGGTATGATTCATCTATCTTGTAGTCCATGCTTTCTCATAAAATACATTGTATGAGTCCCCGCAATTCACAATTTAAGTACCACTCTACCTCTGGTGGACATTAGGGGTGTTTCCAGTTTGAATCTATTACGAATAGACTGGCTATGAACACTCTTGTCCATGTTTTGTTTTGTTTTATTTTTCAATATACTTTAAAAAATATTTTTATAAAGATACTTAGATTACATAAATGTTACATAAAAAATATAGGGGATTCCCATATGCCCCGCTCCCTCCCCCTCCCACACTTTCCCCCATTAACAACATCCTTCATTAGTGGGGTACATTTGTCACAATTGATGAGCACATATTTGAACATTGCCATTAAGCATGGATTATAGTTTACATTGTAGTTTACACTCTCTCCCACACAATTTTGTAAGTTTTGACAGTTCCAATGTCCAGAAAATGCTCCCATATTACACCTATTTTTCCCTCTCCCTCCCCTCAGAACCTCCGGTGGCCACTGCCTCCACATCAATGATAAAAGTTCCTCCATTGCTAGAATCACAATTTGTAGGTCACAGGGTGTACATGTGCAGTGACGTCAGACACTGCTCAGACTGCACAGGTTAAGGACTTAGTCCTCCACAAGACTGCCTCGTTTTATTTATTTATTTTTCTTTTCATTTTTTAATTTTTTAAAAAATACTTAGATCACATAAATGTTACAGAGAATATATAGGGGATTCCCATATGCCCCGCTCCCTACGCCTCCCACATTTTCCCACATTAGCAGCATCCTTCATTAGGGTGGTACATTCATTGCAATGGATAAACACATTTTGGAGAACTGCCACCAAGCCTGGACCATAGTTTACATTGTAGTCTACACTCTCTCTCACTCAATTCTGCAGGTTATGGCAAGATATATAATAGCCTGCATCTGCCGTTGTGCTGTAATTCAAGAAATTCTCAAGTCTGGAAAATGCCCCCATGTTACACCTGTTTTTCCCTCTCTCTACCCTCAGAACCTCCAGTGGCCACTGCCTCCACATCAGTGATATTTCTTCCATTGCTAGAATCACAATAACTCTATAGTAGAATACTAGTAAGTCTACTTTAGTCCATAGTTCATTCCCCAATCCTGAGTATTCTGGGGTGGTGATGCCCACTCCACCTTTAATTGAGGGGGGCTTCAATCCCATATGGTAGATGGATGGGACTATCTTGGTTGCACTTGTAGACTACTCTTGGTTCCTTGGTATGTTGGTTATCCATCATCTCCTCCTTGTTAGTTTTCTGGGGTGAGTCAAATGAACTGGAGAGTAGGTGATGCAACTTGGTTGAGATTCAGGGCCCAGCTGGCACATGGATAGCCCAAAGATTTAAGTCTCTTAGACATACACCTACCGACTTTAGTACTGATTATAAGTTCAAAAAGGACAGAAGAGCCATTTGTAGGGAAACCACAACTGAGTCCAACCCTGTCACACTGGGGAGCATAAATTCCAAAGTAGGGCCTACTGGCAAGGCAGAAAACTCCTGAGCTATCTGCCCTGACTATAGTGTCTGGGTGTTTCCAGATCCCCCAGGAGCCCCACTATTTGGGATAGTATCTACTTTGGCTGTCAATAAGATACTGCTGAGGCATGCATAAGCATTACCTCTGGAATGACCTGACTCATTTTGAAGTCTCTTAGCTATGTAATCTTATTTGTCTTTACCTTTTTTCCCTTTTGGTCAAGGTCTTTTTTTTTTTTCCAGTTGCATTGCATGTTGGTACTTGGTAGCAATCCCTTGGTGCCAGGGAGCCTCATCCCCAGGAGTCATGTCCCACGCAGGGGGGAAGTTACTGCATGTATGTGCTGAGTTTGGCTTAGAGAGAGGCCACATTTGAGGAACAAGGAGACTCCCAGTAGCTAACTCTTAGGCACCCTACAACACTAGGCTAAGTTTCAATTTCAAGAACAAAGGCTCATAAGCATAGTCATCAGTGTCAAGGGCCCATCAATGGACCCTCTTCCTTCACTAGTCATTGCCCCTGCACTTGGGGGATTGTCACTCTTCTATTAGAGAGTATGGCAGAGCCCCCCAGGATGGGAATTTGATATTCTTTTGGTTATTGTGTGACTCTCCACCTACTTTACCTGCCAGCAAGGAGTTCAGGGGTTACCAGGGCTACCCTCTCTTCTGACCAACTGGCTACAGATTCAAAGGTTCACACTACCCTATCAGGTGTGCTAATTCATTAGAATGATTCGCAGAACTCAGGAAGGTACTATGCTTACAAATATAGCTTTCCTCTAGCAAAAGGATACAACTCAGAACCAGCCGAATAACAACGTAGGGTAAAGTCTGGGCATCCTCTTCCATGGAGTAGAAACCCATGGCCCTCCAAGGTTGTGTACTACTAACCACAGAAGCCCACCCAAGCTTCAGTGTCCAGAATCGTTATGAGGATTTGATTGGATCAATGCCTGCCTGGTGGAACTCAGTCTCCAGCCCCACTCCCCTCCCCAAGTTTGGGCTGATGCCATGTGTCTCAAAGTCTAAATCTTCTAATCTAAGTCCAGACTGGCCAGCCCCACCCTTAGACTACCTGTGGCAGCCCCACCCTGAGTCATCTCAGGTGTGGTCAGGTAGGTCCACCATGAATAACAAAGGCATCCCTATCACTCAGGAAATCACGGGAGCCAGGACAAAGGCCAGCCCTCTATTTGGATGCCAGATTCCTTACTGTACAGCATGTAACAGCTAAACAGCTATCCAAAGTGGCTCTCTAGTTATCCCACCAACAGTGTATTAGAATTCCAATTTCTCCACAGCCTCATTAATACATAGTTATATCTCTCTTTTTCATTTTAGCCATTCTGGTGGGTATACAGTATCTCATCGTGGTTTCAATTTGCATTTCTTTTACACTTAAAGAAGTTGATTAATTTTTCATATTATTTATTGCTCATTTGAATATCTTCTTTGGTGAAATGTCTACTGAAGTCTTAGACACATTTTCCTATTTAGATTGTCTGTCTTTTTCTTATTAATTTGTAGGAGTTCTTTATATAAAATGGCTATAAGTCCTTTGTCAGCAAAATATGCCACCAATATTTTCCATTCTGTCACTTGCTGTTTCATTCTACTGATAGTGTCCTTGGATGAAAGAATGTATCAATGTATCAATGTTCAATGTATCAATCTTTATTGCTTTTGTAACTTATTTATACAATTTTTATCTTAAAGATATTCTCCTATGTTACCTTCCCATAGTTTTCTGATACATCTTGGATTAACGTTTATATATGGTTTGAAATGGGAGGCAGGAGTCAAGATCCATTTTTTTTCCATATACATGGAACATTTTTTTATTTAAAAATCCATCCTTCCTCTGTTATATTATCCACTTTTGTCCTAAGTCAAGTGCGTCTGTTTATGGGGCCTCTACTCTGTTCCATTGGTCTATTTGTCTATCCTTGCGCCATGACCACACGGTAATAATAATGGTAACTTTGTAAGTCCTGATAAACACTCAGGTAGGTCTCTCACATAGCTCACCGTCTCCCAGGTTTACATGGATATTCTATTATTTTCTCCCCCTTATTTCTTTTTAACTTTTTATCTTAAAATACTTTCAAACCTATAAGAAGTTACAGAGATGACATATACACCATATAAAGAAGCCCAACATATCTCTCCTCTCCCTGAGATACCTAGCTGCACCAATATCAACACTCTGCCATCATTCTAGCTAGCTGTGCATTTTCTGAGCATTTGAGTGTAGGTTGTATACATCATGCTCCTTATTAATGTGTGTACATTTCCTATGAACAAGAATACGCACTTATGGAATCACCTTAAGTGCAGTTATCAAGTTCAAGAAATTTAACATGACATAAAGCTTACAGTCAATATTCCAATTTTTTCATATGTCCCAATAATGTCCCTTTGAGCCTTTTCTTCTCCCTTGTAAAATCACATCCAGGAGCATGTATTGTATTTAATTGTCATTGTCTCTTGGCTGCTCTTTCTTTCTTTCTTTTAACTATGGAAATATATATATATATATATATGCAGTATAAATTTTCTGGGGCTCCCATAATGCATACATTGGTATACTTGGTGGTATCCCATGCGTTTCTCAGGCTCTGTTTACTTTTCTTCATTCTTTCTTCTTTCAGCTCCTCAGACTGAATGATTTCAATTGTCTTATTTTCAATTTCACTGATTGTTTCTTCTGTCAGCTCCAATCTATTAAAATGCTCTAGGGAATTGTTCATTTCTGTTACTGTTGTCTTCAGCTCTGTTTGATTCCTTTTCATAATTTCCATCTCTCTACAGATATTTTCTCTGTGTTCATCTATCAAAAAGTTTCCTTTAGTTCTTTATTAATATTTTCCTTCAGTTCTTTATGTTAAATATGAACATTTTTGTAAAGTCTTTGTCTGGTATGTCCCAGATATGGTCCCCCTAATTGATGATTTCTAATGCTTTAGTTTTCTTCTTTACCTGGACCATCACTTCCTGTATGTTTCATAATCTTTTGCTGAAACCTTCACATTTTAATATTTTAAATTAAAATATAAAATTTTATATTAATTTTAAAAATTAAAATTCATATTTTAATGTGTTATCACTGGAATTTAGTCTGAGAGGCATCTGTTCCTTAAGCGAAGGGAAAAAAGAAAACACCTTTCCCGGTCTTTGCAGATTTACCTGTGCAAGAGATCTACTTCAAGGCTTATTCGTATAATGAATTTAGAGAATAGCTCCTGATCAAAGCATAGGGGCTCCCTGATCCTTTCTGCACATGCATCTGGTCTTGGGCATGCATGTGTGGCTCTAGGAATTCCCCTGTTTGCAGTGATACAAATCCCCCTCTTCCCTGAGGAACAGTTTCGTTGGTCCCAGACACTGCACTATATTACCAAAAGCCAGTGATCCCTTGAGCCAGGCAGCATGACTTGACTGCTGTCCCACAGCATTCTGTAGGAGAGTTCGGTGACTGCCTTCTACATGTAGGTTTAGTTCTGGGACAGCGAGTCCCTCAGGCCACCAGACAGACTGGGCCATATGTCCATGCTCCCAGCATGTGCTCAACGGTGACTGCACTTTCTCTGGTTCCAGGACTAGGGATCGAGCCTGGGAGGAGTGGTAGAAGGACCAGGCAGGGCACCACTGGATCCTGCCACTTTTAAGTGGCCTTTGTCTTGATGCAGTGCTCATCTGTTACTGCAGCCCTTTAACTGTTTTCTGCAGCTTTGAGAAAGATAGTTCTGCCAGTTCTAGCTGGTTGTTCAAAGCTTCCACCAGGGGAGGGAACTCTGAAGTGTCTCACTCTGCCATCTTGATCACGATGGAGCCCCTTGGCTATTTTTGGTCCTTGAATTTCCGTCTAAATTTTAGAATCATCTGGTTAATTTTCACACACACACACATACATATGCACACACAAACGTGCCAGAAGTTTAGTTGAGAGTACATTGACTCTATGGAGCTATTTTAAGAGGATTATCCACTTTACAATTGTAAGTTTCCCAATCTATGATCATGGTATATCCCTCTCTTTATTTAGGTCTTTTTTAATCTTTGTCAATATAGGACTTAGATTTACCCCTATTTTCTTTTTTTTTAATTTATTTTTTTGTGGGTAAAAATCAAAATTCTCACAATATATACAAACATTTGCAAAATGATATATAAATATATATGCATATATGTGTATTTGCTTACAAAAATGTTATTTATATATATATATATATACACATATATTTTAAGAGGTGCTTAGATTACCCAAAATATTACACGGAACCCACTGGGATTCCCTATTTTCTTTTTTGATGCTATTGTAACTGTTATCTTTGTTTTTCATTTAACCTAAATTTCTTTACCTATCTATTATGAAATATATAAACATATGTGAAATACACAAAATAGTACAGTGGATTCCTATGTATTCAATACTCAGCTTCAACAACTATGAACTAATGAAAAGTATTTCATGTTTAACCCCACTTATTCAGCCTGTATTAATTTGACATAAGTCTCAGTCATTTTATCACTTTACCTAACATATTTCATAATACATCACCAAAATAAATATATTCTTAAAAATTACCTCCTTTCCACTCTCTAGGCATGCAAAAGTTGAGAAGTACACTTAATTTTAAAAGTGGCAGCAATTTCACCTCATGCAACTTTGTCTTTTTTTATATATATATAACTTTCAAATTTATTTTTTTGATTAAAGCTTGAGTAAAGACTTTCTCAGACAAACAAATCTCAGAAATCACTGCCAAAAGACTTACCCTGCATGAAACATATAAAAAGGATGTTTAGGGAGAAGGAAACTGGTATAGATCAGAAACTTGGATCAACAAAAGAAAATAAAAGTATCATAAACAATAAATTAAATTAAATTAAAATATTTTATTTTTCTTACTCTTAATTGATTTTTTAATTTTATTTTTTTTGTTTTGTTTTGCTTTGGTCTCTGCCTATGTTTTTAATCAAGTCCCCAAGGTCTCTCCTGTGCAAGAATACCCTGCAGCCAAGGATCTGAGTAGAGTTTCTACTCACATTTGGGATCTTACCCTTTCCATGCTTCTCTCATTTCTTGAAATCCCCTTCCCTTTCCAGCTGCTCTTTTTGCCCTGAGCCCTGTCTTTTGCCACCTCCAGCCAGTAAGGCTGCAGTTTTCTGCTCCCATAGCCACAGAGAATGGAGAACACGTTCAGTAAAGCCACGAACAACTCTTACCTGTTGAGGTCTCAGCTTTATCTGCTTTTGGAAGCTTGCCTGGATGTTATCATTCTTATCTGGGGGAGGATTTACATAATGGCTTTCCTAAGTCACCATTTCTATATTATCTTTTTATATCTCTGATCTCTGATATCAGTGTTATTGCTTTCTTTTTCATTTCTGATATTGGTAACTTGTATCTTCTCCCATTTTTAAAATCAGTCTTTTTGGAGATTTATATTTTTGGCCTTTTCTAAGAATTAACTTTGGCTTTATTTGTTTTCTTTTTGTTTGTTTTCTAATTCATTAACTACTGCTCCTGTCTTTATTATATCTTTCCTTCTACATTATTTGGGTTTAAAATATACATTTCTTTTTTAAACCTTTCAAGATGGACACAGCATTGATTTTTGGCTTTTCTTCTTTTTTAATATATACATTAAGACTATACATCCCCTAATATTTTAGAATATTGGTATTCAATGCATGCAATATTCTTCTACCTGAAAGTATTGTTTCAGATCTAAACTCAGTTAATATGTTTTAAGAGCCTATCGTGTGCACAACTCATCTCACAAAACATATTCAAGTACATTAGTTATAATAAGATGCTCCCAAAATGTTTTCCTTTCAGTGTGCTATCTTTTAGAACATTCAAAGAAAGAAGAGAAAGAAGGAAAGGAAACTAACACTTGTCAAAAACCTAACTCTGAAGTACATGTGTTAAGAACAAATTTCATTATATTTATAACCAATCATCTTTAGTATGTTTTCTTTAGATAGTAGTGGCAGCTTCTAGGAAAAATAAACACAAAATTACTCAGTAAACTATATCCATTATTATGTTTCTACTGCATTTTAAATTTCCTCACCTCATATCTTCTAATCACTGCTGAGCTGCCTCATAAATATTCAAAAGTTTAACGAGGCATTGTTTATTTACCTTATTTGATTCATTAATTTGCTTCATTTATAATAAAATTACCTTTGGGCACAAAGCAACAAATATGCAGGCAATCTAGTAATCCCTACTGCCGGCATATCTCAGAGCACCGCCAATTTAATATCTAAATATGGTGGTACATTTGGGAGATAGGAGCCTGGAGGCCCCCTAAATGGAGGTAAGCAGAGACTCTCCCCACAACACACCATCTTCCATGAGAGACGCCCCCCAGGCTTAGGGTCTTGAGACTCTCCGCAGAGGCACACAGCTGATCTTAAGTATTGTAAAAGAGAAGAGGAGTGCAAAAGCCATTTTAGTTATTGACCTTTTAGTCAGAGTTCTAAAGTTGATCGGAAAGCAAGAAATTACTCCAGAAAGTGGACAAGTGAAATGTCTGCCTTAGGAACCCTCAGTTTACATTGGTTACAAATTTTGAATTTAGGAAAGACAGTGAATTGAATAAAAGCATGTAAAGCCAGCTTTCCTTCATTCCTCTTAAAATACCCATGAAACTATGGGAACAGAAAGAATCCTTATTACAGCCAGAATGAGTGAAATGAAACAACATAATTAGTACTTTCTCTTTCCCTTCCTTTCATCTTTGTGCAATGACCCAGCCTCAAAATCCCATTTTCTAAGTTCAAGCAAGCATCGAAATAGCCTCTGGCCTCCTCTTCCTTTAGCTTTTTCTTCAATGAAACAAACTGTAGTCATACACATGAAGCTCTATCTCTCATCCCAGGCCTGGGTGGATTTCTCTGTGTTGTCTGCAGAATATAAATGGAGGTTGATAATTAAAACCTACCTGCATAGCATAGGCCACTGGTCTGGGAGAGAGAGTGTAGAAATGGAAGTCTCCCCATGCAAATGAGCCTTCTAGACCTTTTCAGAACACCATTAAGGAGCAGTCAGATAAGATTCAAGGTGGTTAAACAAGAAGAAAAATATCACAAGAAAGAAGGAAACAAATGATAAGGCTTAGCATGAATTCCTTCCCCTCTAAAAGATTTTTTAAATGAATCAGATGGAAAATTTTAGACATATAATTCTATATCTCCATGAGATAAAAGAGAATATTTCTTCATTATTTTAAAAAACAATCCAGGATATGAAAAGAATCTTAAAAAATTCAAAACCAAAGTAACTAAAATAAAATATTCATTGGAAGTAGTAAAATGGAAACTTTGTACTGGTAAATATTTAAGCCAGTGCTTCAGAGTACAAACTTGAGAAATGTTCCCAGAATGCAAAGTAAATTAATAAGGAGGCTTTTTATTTTATTTTAAAGTGAGAGAGGAGATGCAGGCATGAAGGACAGAAGGGATTCGCTCCATAAACAAAGAAGGTAGAATAAATGGGGGAAAGGTAATAAAAAGAAACAAGCCTTTTAAGAGCTTTAAAAAAACAATGTGCTGAAAACAATGACAACCAAAAACTAAATCCCTAATTTTTTTTTTTTTTGAGGTATTGGGGCTGGGGTTTGAACCCCAGAACTCATATGTGGAACTAAACTGCTTGAGTCACATCTGCTCCCAATCCCTAAATTTAAGATGGAGAAATCCCAGTGTTTCAAGAAATATTGAAATTATTTAGTCAATCTTAACAATTCCCCCATTGTCAGCCCAGTAACTAACCCATCTCCAAAGGGTGTTAATTGCTCTTTCTAGGTATCTCTTGATTCCACCCACATCTCTCATGGCTGCCACCATAGTCCGTGTCCAAGCGACCCTCGTTTCTTACCCAACAGCACCCTTTGAGCTGCTCTTCCTGTACCTACTCTAGACCTTTTCCAGGCTGGTCTACACCTCGCCACCGTTTATCCGTGAAAAACATTTTGAGTGCCTTCTCTTTGCCTACGCAAAGCAAACAAATGAACAGATGAATTAGGATAATTTCATATGATAATGCTCATAATTGGCAATAATAGAAGTAGTGGAAATAAACAACTTAGGGTAATATAAGAGAGTGACTAGGAAAAGGGTGTCTTCCTTAGAGCGGTGGCCAAGGCAGGCTCCTCAGTTAGGCCACTTGCAGACCTGTGGACAGGGCTTCCAGTCAGAAGGCAACACAAATCCAAAGGCTATAAACCAGGGAGGTGACTGATCTCCGAGGTCCATGTCCTAGGGCGGTGGAGAGCAGAGTGAGAAGAGAGAGAGGGGAGGAGAAGTACACAGGAGTCACGTGTCAGACCTTGCGAGCCACCCAGCGGAGTTGGGAGTTTATTCTAAGTACAATGGATTCATCAACATATACCTAGCCTTCCCTCCATATTTGGAAGTTTAGGCTATTTACAAATTTTGCTGTTATAAAGAACCTAACATTTGTATACAGTTATTAAAAATGTTTATTGCTATTAAGTAATGTTATTGTAGTATGCTAGAAAATGCTTATTAGTTGAATATATTAAGGGGAAAAAAGCAAGACTGAAATCACATACAATTGTTTAGATCACTTTAAAGAGAAAACTTGAAAGAGTTACACACATCATTGAGTCATTATGACTGTTTATACTAGAGATAGAGTAGTTTTTTCAATTGTATTTCTTTTTAATGAATATTAAAAATAATTATTTTAAAAGAATAAATTATATGTAGCCCAAAAAAAAAAAAAAAAAAAAAAGTACAATGGGAAGCCCATGGCGGGTTTTTAGCAAAGGAATGGTCTTACTTGAGTACTTGAACACAGTGCTTGGTAAATAATACATAATCCAAAAATATTTTTGAACAGATAATTGAATTAAAACTCCAGGCTGGATAAAATACATTTCAATTTGTTTGTTTGTTTGTTTGTTTGTTTGAACAACTGTAAGCTATCTAGCAGAAAGATTAAGTTACTTACAAAGACACTAAAATCAGATTTTTCTTCTGCAGCAATAAATAACAGCATAAAATAGAGTTCTATTTAATCCAGAGAGTATAATGCTGATTTGGGCAGTGATCATTGAGCACAATTAAAGATATAGAAATAAGTGAATACAGGAGCTAAGAAAAGAGTTGTTTAAAAAAAAAAAAAAAAAAAAACTACCTGGTAGCAAAAACAAGATAGGAGAAGACAAAATATTAGGGAGGATTTTCCAATGGTCATATTTATGGCTGAAGACTCAGGGGAAAGTTCACAACTTACCCAATAACAATGGATAACATTTGGCAGCAATCATGGGTTTCAGATCCTATAACTTCACATAAAGGAACTGGATTATGTATGACATGATGATCTTAGAATCATCATGTCAGAAAATCAATACTATCTGCAAAGTAAAAATAATTTTTATCCTAGAGAATCAACCTGGACAAAAATGGAGTATCTACTAGGAAGAGACATCTCAGAGACACAAGCTAATATTTATACTCAAAGATATTAGCTGTCAGAATCCATGCTTTCTTCTTGCCATCAGTAATATCATATACCATTATAATTTTAAATAAAAAGAATTTTGAGAGACAAATTCAGAAAAGCAAAACAGTAAGGAAGATAGCAAGAAAAGGAAATAATAGATGTAATAATTAAAAATCAGAAAAATTAGCGCAGTAAGAAATAAAAAGTTCAAATTGTTGAATGTCAAAAGAGAGGCCATCTAAAAATAATTCCTAAAACTGAAGTAATTGGTATTGTGCTTGTTTCCTAAATAAGGATATAGCGATCCAGTGGCTAAGTAACTTGTCTGATTATATGCAGCTTACAAATAGCAACGATAAGATTCAAATATAGATGTTTTAGTCTTCAAACCCATTTCTGCCCTAGAGTTCGTAAGGGTATAGGAAATCTCCTGGATCCACACATTTTTGTTGGAAATGAAAATGAGAACAAACTATTTGAAAACCAGTGTGACCGTTGTATCAAGAACTATACAAATTTTCATAACTTTAGACCCAGTAATCTCCTTTCTAGGATTTTATTCCAGGGAATTAACCTATCATGTAGAAAACAATATATATGAAGTTAGTCATGGTGCCATTTTAATGAAAGGAGTACAAGTTTGAGTCACTCAAAAGTCCCACAAGAGAACAGTGGTTAAGTAATATATAGTATCAAGGCATATGATGGAATGTTGTTTTTTTTAAGTAGGAAATTATGTGTCACTATGATGTTACATAATGAAAGTACGATATAAAATTACAGGCACGGCATTATCATAATCATATTAAATATATGTAACGAAATTATAGGAAGGGGTACAAAAATAGGAAACACTGTAAAATTAATTAAATAGGTTCTCTACTCTTTCAACTTTTAATATTTACATCTTTATTAATGTTCCTAACCTCTTTTTTTTTTCTTTATGTTTAAAGAAGCTTTAAATTACATAAAAGTTAAATCGAAAATATAGGAGATTTGCTTATACCCCACCTCCTCCTCCTCACACTTTCCCCCTTTAACAACATCCTTCGTTAGTGTGGCACATTTGTACAACTGATGAACACATATTGGAGCATTGTACTAACCATGGTCTATAGTGTACATTATGGTTTACACTTTATACCACAGTTTTATAGATTTTGACAAAATGTATACTAGCCTGTATCCATCATTACAATGTCATGCAGGACAATTCAAATGTCCCCAAAGAGGGAAGTCCCCTCTTCTTCCCTCTCCCTCCCCTCAGAACCTCTGGTGGCCACTGTCTTTATTTCAGTGTTACGGGTTCTTCCATTGCTAGAATAATAATGTCTACTTTGGTCCATAGTGACTCTCCCCCTTATATTTGTTCATTCCTCAATCTTGAGGATTTGGGATGGTGATGTCAACTCTGCTTCCGAATGAGCAGGGGCTGAGATCCCACTGGGCAGATGGGTTGAACTGTCTTGCTTGCAGTTGTAGACACTCTCTGTTTTGGGGGGATGGGCGTTGTCCATCATGACCCTTTTGCTCATTGTCCTGGGTGAGTCTGAATAACTAGAGAGTAAAAGTTGTCTGCAACCCTGCTGAGATTCAGGACTCAACTGGCATATGAACAGAACAAAGATTTTTGTCTCTGACATATATTTAACAAGTATGGTGCTAATTATAGGTTCAGATAAAAGGGACAGAAGAGCAGTGTGTAGGAAAATTATAAATAAGTCAAACTCTTATACACTGGGGAGATAGGTTATCATATCTTGCAATAAGGCCCACTGACAGGGTACCGATTTCCTGGGTTTGGCTGCCCTGCCTATGGTGTCCAGATGTCTCTAGAGCCCTCAGAAGCACCCCTGCTTGAGGCAGTGAGATCCTCCTAAGATGTGCATAAGTGTAACCTCTGGAATGACCTCCCGACTCACTTTGAAACCTCTTAGCTGTAAAAACTCATTTGTATTTAGTATTTGTATTTAGGAAATTAAATAGGTTATCTACTTCTCTGATTTTTTTTTTTAAAGATTTATTTTATTTTTATTTATTTATGCCCCCCTTGCTGCTTGTACTTGCTGTGTCCATTTGCTGTGCATTTTTCTGTGTCTACTTGTCTCCCTTTGTTGCATCATCTTGCTGCGCCGCGCGGGCTGGCTTGCCTTGACCAGGAGGCCCCGGGAATCGAACCCACGGCCTCCCATTTGGTAAACGGGAGCCGAACCAATTGAGCCACATCCGCTTCCCTCTTCTGATTTTTAATATTTACATCTTTATTAATGTTTTTAACCTCTTTACAAGTGATCTCATGTTGAGAGTTCAAAGTTCATGGGTTGATGAGATCTATTTCTGAAAAACAAAAAAATCAAATGAAGAGGAAATTTCAACTTTAGAAGGTATCTGTAATGTGAATATTCTCGCTGTCCTGATTTTGTGATAATCAGGGTAGGCTAAACATTCGCTATACTAGAAACCATGCATGTGTCCTCAGACTTAGTTTTTCTCCCTAGGTCTGGTTTTTAGAATGCTGGTGATAAACTAAGCCTGATTTATTATATGACCATCCTGTATGGGGAAAGACTGTAACTCTGGGTATCTTAAGAGATATAGCAGGGGACGGATGTGGCTCGGGTGGTTGGGCGTCTACCTCCCATATGGAGGGAACTGGGTTCGATCCCCGGGACCTCCTGGTAAAAATTAAAGAAAAGTATAGAATGCATGTGGGCCACCAGGCCCCATGCACAGGGGCCCCGCAAGCAGGTGAGCCCCCCAGGCCCTGTCCGCAGGTGCGCCACCAGGCCCCACGAGCCACACAGCAAGATAATGATGTAACAGGAGAGTGACACAGGGAGAGCCAAGACGAGACACACAGAAAAGCCAAGAACTAAGGTGACACAGGCGGTAGGATGTCTCTCTCCCACATCGGAGATTTCGAGGATCCAATTCCAGTGAAGACAGAAGGAGAAGGATGAGAAGAGAGGGCAGGAAACTGACACAGAGAGTTGCCCAGTGAATGGATACAGAAACAGCAAAAAAAGGGTGGGGTGGGGGGGTAAAAATGGATAAAAATAAATAAATAAGCAAATAAATAAATCCTTAAAAAAATGTATAGGGGAGGAAGATATGGACTATGGTTAGTAGTAATGCTTTGACGATGCTCTTTCATGATTTGTTAACAAATGTTTCACAACAATGCAGGGTGTTTGTAGGGGGTAGATATGTGCGAGCCTGTATGATGTTATGTATGTTTGCTTTGTAAGATCACAATGTTTACACAACACTTACAGTGTATGTATGTTCACGTATGAATGATATATTTCAGTAAATTGTGTAAAAAAAAATAAAATAAAAAAGTCTATTTTGTTTGATTAAAAAAAAAGGTGTCTGTAATTTGTGAGAACTATGCAAGCTCAATTCCAACTTAAGAATCACCAGAGGAGCACTATTTTATACTCCAAATATGTTTTCAGTTTTACCCTTTTCCCCATAAAAAAAAATTGCTAAATAATTATCATTTCACTGTAAAGTAGCAACTGTTACATTCTTTTTTTTTTTTCATTCCAGATGTTGGAAGGAGAATTAATATGTGGAGTTTTAAAATGTTAAAATGTCCCTTCTGGGTTTCAGCTGCTGAAGCTAGAATTTGCTTTTTCCTCAAAATCAGTTATTTAGGAAACACCGTATCTTTTACTTAGGATGTTTCATTTGGTGATTTGTTGGTGTTGAGACAGAATATTAAACATTCAATATTTAGAAGTCCAGACTTTGTATCTAAATCTGTATTTGTATTGAAATCTGCAATTTGTTTAATTATACTCAAGCTCCTCAAAATATATATTTAATTATATTTAAGATAGTCTAACCAATTAAACAAAATTGGAAATTGAATAAATCACTGAAAAGGGAATTTGGTCATTTACAGACTTCTTGGCCAATATTGTAATTTTAAAAATAACTTAGATTTTTTTTTTTTTTTTTTTTTTCCAGTTAAAAATGTGCTCAGAGACCAACAAGAAAAGCCACTTGTTGGAATTGGGAGTAATGGGGCCAGAATCATATAAAAGTCAGTGTTAATCAAACAGATTTCTGCAGTTCAGTCATTCAGCTGTATGCTTGTTCATTTCATTGAAAAGACAGGGCTTAGAAATAGGAATTTGATAATTATTTGCCTTTTATTTTTAATAAGTTAATGTAGATGAATCATGAAGGATTAGTTGCAAAAATCTGAATTGCTCTAGTTTAAGCAGAAATGGTTTTATTACGGGTATCAAATGGTTTACAAAATTATTGAGTGAGCTGAAATAACAAGACTCCAGGGTGATCTTTCAAGAATGACTCATTGCAGAATCAAGCCACAAAGAAATAGGCTGATGTCTTCTAAAAGCAGGAAGCAGGAAGCCATCGGCTTCAAATGGAGCTCAGACTCATCTCACTTCTATTTTCAACTATGTGCACCTGACTGGCCAAATCTAAAACACATCCAGAACCTTAATTGCAATTGTCTTGGAAATACGGCTTTTTAGCTTCCAGCCTTTTCAGTGCAGGAAGAGCCATTAAAATGAAGATAAAAGGATGGTGTGTTCTAATCTATCATACCCCTTCGCTTACTCAACTTCCACACAGACCTTTTCCCTAGGTAACAACTTTGCAAAAGTAACAATTAGCAGCAATATCCACAAAGGCACAATGCAAATGTTTCTTTTACAATTGAAAATGTACTCACATTCTCCCCAGAAGGAAGAGCCCAAGAAAGTCCCATGAGTCAGTTCCCCAATCTCAGGGTGAAAGTTCATTCCTACTTTAATGAACTACTCGAGAAAGTTAACTACCCATAGCACACTATATAAAGTATCAGAAAGAATGTAGGGCCCAAGGTATTTAACACTTATAAATATATACAAACTATTACAAGGGAGAAAATATGGGTAACTGCTAGTCTTCATTGCATAAAAATTTATGGCTTTCTTCCTCCTCTTCTCGAGCCCTTTGCCTTCACCACCACCTATTAAGGGTTGAGCCCTTAATATGGTGTGGTGATTCGAATGCTCACTCCTGAGAGATCAGAGCCTAAAATGACTTTCTGTATTAGGCAGCCAAAGGGGTGCTGACGCAAAGAACCAGAAATCTGTTGACTTTTATAGGGGGCATCTATTTGGTGTAGAAGCTTACAGCTACAAGGCCTGAAGAGTCCAGCTCAAGGTTACTTCCTTACCAAACTCTGCTGCCATGTGTCGAAGCAAGATGGCGGGCGAAGTCTGCAAGGGTTCAGCCTCTCTCTTCCCTCTGAAGGCTCCATGGGTCCAGCTCCTTCTGATCTCAGCTATAGGCTGGCTTAGGGCTCGTCTCTTCCTGGGGCTCATTTCTTTCCAGGCTCAGCTGCTCTTTTCTCTTCACAAGGTCAGCTGTAGACTATCAGGCAAATGGGTCATCTCTCTTCCCGGGGCCTCTTCCGTGTCTACAGAGCTGTCTCATTTGCTCTATGTATCTTCTCTGTGTATCTGCTACTGTGTATCTGCTTCTGTGTGTCTCTCTCCCTGTCTTCTTGATTGAGTGTCCATTTATTCAGCCCACAAAGGGGGTGGGGGCGCAAACTGAGTCACCCTAATGAGGTGGTCGAATCAAAGCCCTAATCTTGATTTAATCAAGTAAACTTAAAGCCTTTAAATTTAAATCACTCAAAGGGAACATGCCCAGAGGAACACACCAGTTTACAGACATAATATCTCTTTTTGGAATTCATAAATAATATCAAACTGCCACACTTCCTATATGCATAGTGGGAAACGGCAGTCCTAGAGATGCTCAAGAATATCTTCCAGCTCCAAACAAACTCCTTGCTGCCATATCGTATAGCAGCCTTAGCGGAAAGAGACTGAGACATGGTGGTGATTGGCTTTCCAGCCTCTACAGTAGTCAAAGCACTTGAAGGGGGGTGAATTGGGGGCAGTGATCCAGTACTTTGAGCACAATAATAAATAGGGAACAAAAGAATCACTCTTCTATGTACTTAAGTACGATTAAGTTCTAGTGTCTGAACAGGGCTAAGCCTTAGCTACGGAGAGTTACTGGACTCACAAAAAATCAGTTTAAGCCTGAAACCAGCCACTGAGCTCACAATGAGGAAAGATCATCTCAGCACAAAGTGCTTTGACAGGAGGCTGTGCCATTCGGCCTCCCCCTCTCCCCGGCAGTGCGCTTTCTCCAGGTTTGAACCACTCTGCCACTTCTCCTAAACTGATACCGCTGTGCTCGCCTCCATGTGGAGGAAACACTGCCCACGCCTCTTAGACAATTCAGTCAAAGCTTCCTGGCTTTAACAGGCAAAGCGTTCTGATAACCCACGAGAAGAGCGTTTCTTCACTTGGGTGATTCCTCCTGGGTGTCAGGATGCATTTTCAGTTCTTTCCAAGCAATGCCAGACCGTAAGGCAGCGCCTTTGGGTGCTTTTCTGCTTACTACACCGGGGTTGCAGTTTATACAAATGCAAATCCGGCAATTTGAAGGACTTATTTTGGCCTCCTTAGTAGGGCCTTTAATTGGAGATATAGGGGTGGTTTCTTCCTGGGGGCAGCAAGGGGGCGTTGAGGAAAAGATCAAACAACAGCCCAAAAAAAAAAAAAAAAAAAATTCAACCAACCCCAGGCACAGGGGATGATGTTTTAATCCGTCGTGTGATGGTTTCTTGACAGGTTGGTTACCGGAAAGACACGGAACAAGACGCAGCAGCAGGCACAGTCAGAACGCGGGGCAATGCGTCGTCCGCGGTCCTGACGGGGCTGGAAGGAAACACGCAGTACCGCGTGTCCGTGCGGGCCTACAACGCAGCTGGCTACGGGCCGCCCAGCAGCGAAGTGAGTGCAACCACCAAAAGATCCCGTAAGTTCTGGGCTTTTCCTTTGTTTCAGACCAAAAGGGAAGCGTGTTTAGCATCCCGTGAGGCACATGACAAGCAGAGTTGATGAGTTTTGATTCATAGTCTGGCCTGAGTGCTTCGACTTTAACTCCAAACCAGCTAGACTATTTGGCATTCACGGTAGACAAAGGTACCTTCCTGTGAGGAAGGCTAAGGGATGCTGACACGGAAGGGCGGGGAAAGGACTGAGGTCCAAACACTCAAACAGCCGTTAAAGTGACGCTCCTGGAGCACAGCCCCCCGTGTGGGACGCCAGCTGGAAGGGAGCTGGGGTGCCAGCCCACTGCTAGAGACAGGAAGGGATTGAAGTACTCACAGGCATTCAATATAGAAATGTTTCTCAGAATCCTGGTCAATTCACTTTCACTGTCTATTTTCCAGCCCCTAGTCAAGCACCTGGCAACCTCAGGTGGGAGCAACAAGGCTCTCAGGTGTCTCTGGTTTGGGAACCCGTCACGCCGTTAGCCAACGAATCTGAAGTCCTGGGTTACAAGGTCAGTGCTTCTCCACTGTCTGGTGTAGACACTCATCTCCAAAATCGTTGCTGTAAGAATGTGCAGTGAGGCATAATAAGACCCATTAACAAACTTTCTGTTTTTTTTTCTTATCATTTTCTACCTACAAAAACAGACTTCCTGCAGGTGGGGAAACCGAGGCAGGCAAAATCAGTTCAACTGCGTATGGCTGAGGACGGGAACGGGTAGGGAGAGCAGGGACCTGAACACGGCGTGGGGATGCCACGTGGAACCTGGGGGCAGAAGCAGCACCAGGCAGAGGGCCCTGGCGCTCTCTTCCAGCAGACAGATGTTAAGGGCGGAATGACTTCGCTTGAGTAAAATGACTTTCTATTAGCAAAGGAACAGAAGAAGCAAAAAATTCTAGAACCAGCACACTAGGTAGGAGAGAGTTCACAAAGAGAGACAGTGGGCTCCAAACTTAGACATAATAGCTCACGTTTGGTCCTTCTGCTATGTGCCAGCAAGAGAGCTAGAAATGTGAAAACATGTACAGTTTGTGTTTGAAAAAAAAAACTTTGTCTCTGATTTTTAAATATATGTGGTCTATGAATTAAATTGGCTGATTTTCAAATTCGTGTTCCACAATGTCAGATTCTATTTATTCTATATATTGCCTGAAATTCCACACAAAATGATTAGTTTAGTGTTATTTATAGTAGGATTTTGGAATATTTCAATGCTAATATTTAAACTGAAACCATTCTTGGGTTTTCAACTACCAGAGAGAGTGGCAGAGCCCTTTGGGTATAAAGTGTTAAAATTCTGAAGCTAAAAACGGCAGAGGTCGGTGTCTCTGCTGTGACGCCCACAAACTAAAAAGGCTCATATATAATGGCTTGTGCTGGGTGGTGGGTGCATGGCATTCATCACAGCATCCGTCCTACATTTGATTATATTTGAAAATGTTCATAACGAACTTCTAAAAAAATTGAAAAAGAAATGGCTCGTACATGTGGAGACTCTGTGGACACCTTGGAGGGTAGATGCAAAGATTAAGCGGCACTCGCAGAAGCAGGCATCTGGAAATTTCCCATAAGCAGTTCTTATTTTCAGCCACCTCATCCCAGCGGCATCTCAGGGCCGCTCGCCCTCGTGGTCTCCCTGCTAATCTTGTCCTCGCTGGCTCCTCCTCAGCCACCCATTGCCTCTGGGACTTCCATTTTGAAGAGCAGGAACCCCCCATTCCATTCCCAAGACCCTCGGCTGGTGACAAGGCCTTGCCTTTGCAGGAGCACCGTGGACAGACCCCCAAGCAGCCATCTGTGATGACGTTCGAGCACACTCCCCTTCCTGTTCCGTGTGTCCATCAGACATTTGAAGACCCCTTCCAGGTCATGTCTTCTAGAAGTATGGCACTGCATTTATTTTTCCCTTAGCATCATCTCTTTGGATGACCCACCGCTCTCGGTTTTTTAAATAGGATTTCAGAATAATCTTGACAATGCATTAGACAACGTCCTTTATGCCAGGCGATAGCTGTCATCACAACTGCCAATCTATAAACGTCCAGATTCTCAAAGAATTCCCTGTCCTCCTTTCTGTCAATAACTATTTTTGACATATCTTGATAACTCCTTAACCTTCTAATATTTCTCATTCTCATTCATATTTTCTAAATCAGGATTTTAAAGTGAGCCAAGATTCTCTGAAGGACCTAAGACTAACTATTAATTTAATGTATCTTTTTACTTACTAGTATACCTACTTACCAACTCACAAAACTTCATCTCTCAATGTATTGGAAAAAGTCACATTTAATCTCAAACTCCTTTTGCTACCATTAACTGAATTTTTTTCCCTGTCTTTAACTTTTGTTCCTAAATCTCAACTGATCCACAAATTTTTCTCTAACTCTGCGTTTTACAGCAACATTAGATATGCATTGTTGGCTACATTTTTCTTTGTCATAAGAATTGTAATTTATTGAACCATAAGAACAGTGTCCTCTAAAATAGTCACTCCCCTGCCAATCCTCACCAATTTACATACTTTCCCATTCCCATAAATGTGCTTTCTAATTATCTCATGTGGATTATTAGAATTCTGATTCATTACACCATTTCAGTCAAATCAGAAGCATAAATTCTGATACATGTATTTTTTTCAAAAGCCAAAAGAACCTGCTATGGGCGTTTTCTAAGAAGTCCCCCAGATCCCCCGAATCTTGGCTCGGTGCTCCCTCTGCAGGATGCTAAGGTGCCAAATAGGCCCCTGTGGGACCCCTTGTGTGCTCAGTGCACTGCTAACTGTCTCCACTATTAGGCTGTAAGTTCCATGAGGGCAGAGTCCGTGTGGCCTTATCCTCTAATAACTCTCCAGTATATAAACATTTGGGATGCTCTTATCACTTTGCATTTACATCGGGACTATGATATCCTTCCCACTAAGGATTTTAGTAGATGCCATTATTGCACATACTATATTTTTATAGAGAAGCCACATCTCTCCCAAGACCCTGAAGTAAGTTTAAAGCCACAAAAGATAAATCCATGAATTAAATTTAAGTCCATGGAATTTAAATCCATGAAAGTGAAATGGAAGAAACATATTAATATATTATGAGAAGCAGAGGCAAGAGGCAGGCATAGGGGGGCTTCAGAATAAGAAAAGAGGGTTTACTTGTGTGTAGGTTAGTTCAACATCCAAATGCATTTTCAACAAGAAAAGAAGGTGATATAAATTTTCCTTTAGCTTCCCAAGGTAATCCCTTCGTTTTCAATGATGCACCTGAAACACTGACCCATTGACAACGAACAAGGATCGCATCAGAGGAAGTGGCTTTCTCTCTAGACTTAGGATGTGCCAAGTCTTGTGTTGGGGATTTTACCTCCCTTCTCTCATTTAACCCTCCTAATAAAACCAGGAGGTTCGTGCTATTTGCCCCATTGTACAGAAAAGGGGGCCGAAAAGGTTAGCGCGCTGCCCGCGCTTGTCTACCCACCATGCTGCAGGAGCTGGCTTTGGATCCAGATCTGCATGACTGCAAAGTCATCGTTATTTGCATAAAAACGCATAAAAACAATGCAAATGAATAAAAATGCATTTTAAGAGATCTTAACTGCTACTACTTAACGATTATTTCTTAAAATGTTTCATTAGAAGCAATGACGCCAAAGCGCTCTGAACTGGTAATCAGAATACAAACCTTCTAGTGAAATCTCTACTCTAACCACTTGCTCCTGTATCAGTCATTTACCTTTACAGCCTTAGGGTTCTGATATGTAAACCCGTGATAATCCCATGTCCCCGTCTGCAGTTCTGAAACTGTTTGCCATGCTGCACATGTGCTCGCTTCTACTCCCATGGACAGATGTCAGAAAAGCCTTGCCTCCGCTGCCCAATATATCCAAACTGCAGTTCACCAAAGAGCAGACAACCACAAAAGTGAAAGTAAAAATAATTAATAAGGCTTTAACTTTCCCAGCCACTTCCTACCTTGTTAGAAATACATTATCAATATATTTAACAAGTTTTCTCTCTGATCCTTTCAAATGGTTAAAGAATGAAGACCTTCAGTCCTCCCACAGGATAGTCCATTTCAATCTCCAGGCGTTGGAAGGCTTTTCAGGCTCTGTCCCCTCATCACCTACTTCTCGGCTTCATTTCTCACTATAACCATGAGTTTTCTCTCTATGCTCTAATAATTATGATTTCCCAGCATAGCATGATCTCTTATTGCTCACCTGTATTTGTTTAAGCTTCTCTTACATCTTCCTGGAATTCTTCTCCACGCCTTGCCCAACTCATGAGCTCTAGTCTTCCTTACATACTGGGTTCCAGCATCACCTCCTGGGAAAGTCTTCCCCGAGCCTCCAGGCAGAGTTAGACTCTCCTGCATGAGCTCCCACTGCCTTTGCTTCTGTCCGTCTAAACGGGGGGCTCCGCGTGCTCAGCCCCGATTCTGGCTTACGTCAATAGATATGTGGAACCCTTAATTGCCTATCAAATGTTTCCGCTTCTGCTGTTGCTCACAGGTTTTTTATAGGCAAGAAGGTCACAGCAACATTCAAGTCATTGAAACTCAGAAACCCCAAGCAGTGGTGCCGCTCTCTGATGCTGGAGTCTACGTCATCCATGTCCGGGTACACAGTGAAGGAGGCGATGGGGCGGCCAGTGCCCAGATCCGGGTACCATCGTATTCAGGCACGTCTTAGCAGAGCAGATGCGCCTCTGTGACCATCGACAGTGCCAGGATGGTGCAAAGGCCATAAGGCTGATATGAGAGATCTCAAGGTTCAGAGCTTTCGAGGGGTTTCTCTTCACACTCTGATGTCTGTTATCTTCTGATTACTACGAGCCACGGCAGTCTGCCTATGATGGCAAACTTTCTACAAAACTAGAAAAGAGAAGATGTTTTCATTAGAATGTCCTGATTGGTGAAGTTCCCTGAAGGGAGTGCCTTTTTAAAGGCCATTTGGGTTTTCCATTGTTGCTTTTAAACTGGCGTTACACATACTTCTTTATTGTCTTTATTACCTGTATTTTTAGATCAACGGGGCAGAGACAGGAGAGTTTAGAGGGAATGCATTATGAAGTTAAATTTTAGTCATGTGAATGACTTCAAAACAAGCTACATTTTATTAAGCATTATTTCATTAGCAATATTAATAATTGCTAGCTTTTACTGAGCCCTTACTATATGCCAGATATAGTCATAAGTGCTTTACATATTTCATCTTTGCCCCAGTCAGGTGAAGTAGGTGGTATTATTCCTGTTTTTCAGAGGAAATTTAAATATTTTGCCTATAATCACACTATTATTAGTTGGCAGAAACAGGATTCAATCTATGGTCTGCTTGTCTGCAAGGCCACATATCTCCACCATTACCATAGTTACTGTACCAGCAAGGGAAAATTGATTAAATAAAGGGAGATTTTAGGAATTTGGAAGAAAGTCACTATTTAATGGGGGTTACTACTTACACTTTCATAAAACACAGTTCTAATAAATATAATGCTGATATATGGCAAATTCTCTGTTGAGTTATCATTCCCAAGCAGAATTGCCAGCTTACAGGGAAGTCTCCAATGATATCTTATTCAACATATTTATCAACTTAGATTGAGACCCAGAAGCATTGCTTGTGAATTTTTTTGATACCACAAAGTGAGATGGAAAGCAAATATAGTAGAGAAAAGAATATAATAGACTCAAAGTTTGAGGAAAAGCTATTGACATTTGATATATTACAAATTATTGCATGAAAATATGAGTTAAAAGTATACTGGGAAAATGGTGAAATTTGAATAAGGTCTTTAGATTATATAATAATATTAATATTAATTTCCTGATTTTGAAAGTCCTTATTTTTAGGAAATATGCATTGGCATATTTAGGGGTAAAGAGCCATCATGCTGCAACTTACTTTCAGATGGTTCAGGAAAATATATATATCTATATACACAGAGAGAGAGAGAGAATAATTAAGGGTAATAAAATGTTAACAGTTGAGGAATCTGGGTGAACTCTTTGTTCTTTTCTCACAACTTTTTGGTACATCTAAAATTATTTCAAAATGGAAAAAAAAACATAAGGCAGGGAAGAGCTGACTTTTTCAGAAATTCAGGTAAAAAGACGGCTTTAAATACATTATTGCCACACAAAAGCCAAATACATGTTATAATTCACCTATAAATGTGTAGTTTCAAAAGCAAGGAGGTAATGATGTCTCTCCATTGATTACTTAGTTCAGAATTGAACTGATCAGATGTGGGTGCTAAATTGTCAAGAGCACCTTGAGACACTGAAGATTACTTCTGAAGAGTGAACGAGATGATGACTCTCTTTGCTTGCTTCATAAGTCTCCAATTTCTAATAACAACCATCATTTACTGAGCCCTGACCACATTCTGGCATAACGCTGGCTGCTTTGCATATATTTCCTCATTTTATCCTTCCAGCAGCCTTATGGATTAGGCATTTTATTATCCTCAGTTCCTTTAAGGCACCAGTCAGCTTGTGTTGTATTAGCACAATCAGATTATGAAGTATCACCTGAATGAGGTCAACCCCAAGCTTGGAATTATTTTGTACTTGGTTCTCCCATTTATATTTTAATTAACTTGTGACTTCTATCCCATGGGGGGGGGAATGGTCAACTTTTATATCTTAGTTAATAACACTTTGGCCAATGTAACCCATTTCCTGGGCTTTAATAAAGTGGAATCTCATAGCATTGCCTACTTTAGACCCTAGATCCAAGCAAAGATTGGGTTAATTCTCATCACTTTCCACAAACTAAAAGCCTAAGATGTTAAATGACATGCTCTAAGCGAAGCAGCTAGTTACCAGTTTTAGCTGGTACTAAAACCTAGTCCAATTTTTTTTTAATTGCTGTACAAAACTATGTGAGATTTGAAACTTAGACCCTGTTTAGCATTCTGAAAGTGAAATGTTTTTGTAAAGGTGTCATGTAGGTTGATTTAACAAAGACACAACCACTCTCAAATCAATAAAGCGGATGTTTTTACAGGTTTTATTTATTAAGCATGCGCATCCTCCTCCATCTTGCTATTTTTATAGCTCACGTGTGGCTACACGCTTCAAAGTAACCCCGTTTTTGTACTAGTTGAAGAGAACTTATCATTCTCCAATATGCTGATAAATGGGTTTTATTAGTGTATCAGCTATAAAAATTTCCCAAGGAAAGAAGATTTGCTGCTTTTTTGTAATGTATGTGTGTGAGATTTACCAAACAAATTCTTCTGCTCTTAGGTAAGCATCTGGAAAATAAATTTAGACTCTATCTCTGTAATAAAAATCACCCCCTAAATCCCCTTAAATTCACTGGCCAGAGAAGATAACCTGACAGAAAAATGATTCCAAAAATTGGGTGAAAGTTATATTATTAATATTAAGGTCTTAACCAAGATTCATGACTCTTTTAAGAGAGACAGTACATGTAAGTATCTGGGTCCATGAACCCCTAGCTCAGTAACTTTAAGTTCCACAGTCTCACCGAGTCCCAGTTCCCTTATCAGCAGCAAGGAAATAAATAGTAGGATTTACCACCTAGTAATATTGTGAGGACCAAATAAGATAATGTTTATCAAGAGCTTAGCACAGCACATGGCAGATGGTATGTGTTCATTAGATAGCGGTGGTGGTGACAAAGACTTCTGGCTGCAAGACCAGTTCCTGAAACTAAAGGTAGTATTTAATTTGTGGCAATGTGGAACCACCAAACAATTTCTGAATAATCAATTCAGATTAGTCAGTTTAACCATAGGACCATTCAAATACATGAACTATGTACAATATCTTGGTCTCAAGAAGAGCTTCTCCTGGGTGTAAGAGTGGTGAAAGATAGCTCTTCTTTGCCAAGTTTGACATGGAAATACAAAATTTAAGCATTCTCAACGGAAACCGTCAAATCAATCAAAGAACCAGTCTCCTTTTTATAATTAAATTGAACAGTCGACAGGAGTAGTTAAATTATGGCTTCATGTTACCACATTCCCCAGTTCCTGAACTATGAACTGTAGGAATTGTTTAATGTTTCATACCTGGAATGTGGGGTGTTTTCCGTCAGTGCATCATTGCTGAAAATTACACCCAATCTCAAGAATAGACGTGTTTGGGGGCCTGCCATGGCTCAGGGGTCCTCTCAATATAGTATTCCATAGAAAACTCTGTCCCTGAGCAACTCTGGGAACCTCGTTTCTAAGTGTGAGGAGTGCACTCCTCAGGAACAAGACCCATGTTTCAGTTGTCTTACACACCTAAAAGTAACTCTTCCCTAGACCAGCAACACCAACATAATGTGCTCCCCGTGATGCTTCTCTTTCTCCGTAGGTGGGAAAATCACAAGCGCTCAGCCGACCCTCCACACTCTGTCCACGGCTTCATCTTCCGTAGCAGTGCTGTTGGCATTGATGATCCCTTCAGCTTCTTGGTGAAAACTGCAGGCTTGATTTGTTTTTCTTTACTTTAGCTTGAAAACGGTGACATGGAGAGTAGTGTAAGTGGAGAAGCAGAACCCTGGGGTGAGCTTTGAAAAGGGGGGACTACCCTGGAGCGCTTACAGAAGCTTGGGGGTGCTATGATGTATCCATGAGGTTTCTCTTTGGGTTTTGTAAATGGGGTGGACAGTTCTTGGTCCAATAAAAATATGCAGATTGTATGTAACGAATTTTTTGTAAGCAAAGATCATTTCTGTCAAATGTATTCTTTACTTTTTTAGTATGTTGGGATTTGATTTTCTATCTGATGACTGAGTGTGTGCCATCCATTCGTTAAGTGGTCTCCAGATCTTTTTCAAAAGTAAATACAAAACTAAGAATGAAAAGTTTGTTTAAGACTCTCAGGCTAGCATTTTTCATTTTTCCCTTCGGCTGACTATCCCAATTGACAAACCAGTGGGAGAAATGAAAACTATTTCAGTTATATGGTACATTATAGGATAAGTATACAAAATATTTTCTGGAAAAAAATATCGTGTGGTTGCATAGCGAAATAGCAAGATTTTTCAATATGCTATTCTATATGCATTCCTAGAGCAAGTTATTAGGGTAGGGGATAAGCCATTTATATTTGTGCAAGGTAAATAGAAAGTGAGTCCAAATGAATTTATGTGCTATTGCTTTTCATCAAGTACTGTGTTATTTAGCTGCAAATACAGTAAATGTTAATTTTTTTATAACAAAAGATGGTTTAAAGTCACAAAAATATATATGGTCACTAAAAACTATGGATATTGACATGCTGCCATGGGTGCTAACTTGAAAATGAAATGAATATGGGACAGATGTTTTCCATTTCCCCACCTACTGCCAAACCTGATGCTGAATTAGGTCCAATGTTTTCTTCTAATTGCACATAATTTAAAGGACAATGAAAACTTGTTCAGCAAATAAATATGCATACCTATAGTTCATGGATTAAAATGGGTCAAACATAAATAAATTTTGATTTTTTAAAAAACAAGTCCATGCACCACGTATCACTTGTAAAATCTTGCCAACTATTAAAACAAACAGACTTTTCTAAATTAAGCCACAGAAACATGGCATCAGTGTAGAATCTCAACTAGTCTAGCTAGGCACGCACTTCTTCACTTTCTGGTTTGAGAGGTGATCCCCATTTGCATTTTGAGGAGTCAACTTGAGCCTAAGTGATCCAAAATAGTTGCTGGAAAGCAAGATTAAAGTTTCCTACATGACGATGTATTACAGAAGTGATAGCAAATATGGGGAATATGCCTGAGTTGCCATTATACCCATGAAGATGTTTGAAGGAATGGTTGTTACAAAGTCTTATGCCAAAAAAGGGCCTAGAAAAACTAGTTTTATAGCTGATGCTAATAGCAAAAGAAAAGATAGCTTCTTTTTTCCATTGATATCATCTAACCTGTTAACTCTATTTGCATCTTAAAGAGCAAGCAAAATGAAGGTAGGTTGAGATCAAAACCGCCGACTCTAGAGTTCAGTCCTCGTAGCATCAGAGCAGAGATTGGAGCTTCTGTTCTAAGCATCCCAAAAGGCTGGTTTGGAAAGCACAGGCTAGCTATGGATATCACTTACTTACTATCTTTGGGAAATGATGCCCAAGATACTCCTAAATTAGAAATTACTTAAAAAACTATTTTAGTTAACAGGATGTTATAGTTAATAATACATGTGGTGAACATTTAAATGTGAATAAAAATGACCAAGTGGCCTTTCTCCAGTGCCTCCTTCTGGACTGGAAGAGGCTGGACTTTGCGGAAAGAGAGATGCTGCCGTTTTAGCTGGTACAATAGGAGCTCTCTCTGATATGGAGTAAGTTGCAGGGTGAAAGTATACATCTGAAAAAAACGCAGCAGGAATAGGGGAGGGTGGGCAATAATCTTGACTTCATATTTGATTAATCAAACCATTTTCTTTTTTTCCCATGGTGTTCTATACCAGATTTAGATTACCACTTACACTTTCATAAAACACAGTTCTA
Source organism: Tolypeutes matacus (assembly GCA_026826555.1). Taxonomy (NCBI): domain Eukaryota; kingdom Metazoa; phylum Chordata; class Mammalia; order Cingulata; family Chlamyphoridae; genus Tolypeutes; species Tolypeutes matacus. Next base: position 6,011,491 of record JAKSZT010032012.1, read on the forward strand.
ATAAATATAATGCTGATATATGGCAAATTCAAGTTAGCCAATATTTTCAACTAGCTGACGGATGGTACATATCTGACAGAATATTTACATTCAGAATATTTGCTGTTGTATCCTTACAGGAATCAGAGCTTTGGGATGTTTTTATTCAACATGCACAGAATATGAATTTTGCATCATAAACATTTTAAACACAGGTTTTAAATGTTTATGCATCATTTATTACATATTTGTTGCTTTATAGAAAGCAGAGCGCCATTCCTTATCGAGGTACATTATTTTCTGCTGCAGTACTTAATAGAGCTTTTTCCTGGATGGGATAGTAACCACACAGTCTTAAGTCACAGAAGAGACTGTATTTTTGTATGTCCAACTACTGAAAAATATAAACACTCCTCATCATTGGAAGTTTCATGAAAGAAAATGTTTTGCATACCAAAATGAAGCTACTGTGGACCCATGTCAAACTGTTCAATATATTGTATACAATCTGTATATAAACTATATATAATGGTATGTACCATGTGGAAGGCACAGTCGGATAATAGTTCTGTGTACTGTTCTTGTAACATTAGATCTTTTTAATAAAAAATTCTCTTTTTATTGACTTTTATCTTCTCTCCTGTCATCTACATAAATTGCATTATTTATTTTCCACAGACCACAAACTCCTATGGTTATTGCAGTATTTCACACACACAATATCAGCGTGTTAGGACTCTGCCTGCTGTTAAGATTTTAGGTTCAAAATCTCCACAGAATTCCACGATAGCTCTGACTTGAAAATTTTTTAAAGCTATATCAAAACAAAAAACAAACAAACAAAAAAAACCCAAGAAAAGAAGCAAGTACAAATAGGGATAAATTCAGAGTGAGATTCACCATTCATTTTTTTCTCTGGAAAGGGTACTTCATTAAATGAATTTTACAAAGACTTTATGAAGTACATCCTTTTGCTTTTATTAGGAATGGTCCTTCCCAATCTACCCCAGGTACAATTCTCAAAAAGAGTTACTCATTCCTCTGTGCTCCCTTTGCATCATGGGTACATCTCTACTGTACCAGCAATCAGATTATATTGTAATGATCTGTTTGTGACTGTTTCTTCCCCATTATCTAGGCTATGAGATGCTTCAGGGTAGACTATATTATGTTCATCTTGATTTCAAGCACCAGGGACTAACACAGTAATTGGCACATATTAAGTGAGCAATAAATTGGATTTGATTTAATGCTGGCCTTAAAATTTCCTTTAGGGGAGCTGATGTGGCTTATATGGTTGAGCACCCACTTCCCACATGGGAAGTTCTGAGTTCTGTTCCTGGTGCCTCCAAAAAAAAAAAAAAAAAAAACACAATAAGCAAAACAAAAAAACCAACTCAGGGGAGCCGATGCAAATCATTTTGGTATCCAAATCTCAGAGTTTTGATTCAGTAGGTCTGAGCCTAGGGAAACCTTATTTTTAAAGTCTTCTCAAGCAGAAACTAGTATCACTCTATTGAAGGGAACTTTATGTATGCACTTACCCTGTGGCCTAGCAATCCCACTTCTATGTATATCTAAGACTAGCGGAAATATGCATTGTTAAGAGTAAAGCAAGGTATAGAAGAGTGCAGCTTCCTTTTGTGTAAGTGAAAAAAATACATGTCCAAACACATATTTGCTAAATTTCTAAAAAAGAATTAATGGGAGAATAAACTAAAGACTAATAAAAATGGTAACCTATTGAGAAGGGAGAGAATGAATATGGAAACAAATATGGAAGCAAGATCTTTCTGAATGTATTTTATTTCAAATTTTGACTTTGGAACTATATAAATATTTTCAATTATTTTAAAATAATTAAACCAAAATGGAAAAAAAATCACCCCCCCACCCCCAAATTGAGAACAAATGGAAACAAATGAACCTACTATATATCAAGCAGTTGATAAAGTGAGACATATATGCCAAGGTCTTAAAAAAAAAAAAAGTTACAAAAAAATTCAAATTCCAGACATCATATAATTTTACCTGTAACATTTCTGTTATAAAAATGGGAAAAAATTAAGTATACTGCCTTTCTTATAAGAATTATGTTTTAGAAAAACCAAATACTTGATGGAAAAATTGTAGCTGACAAATGAAAAGGAATGATAGAATTAAAAAAGATAGTCAATCATATCAATTGCTATTAAAACCATTAATTAGGTAAATGCTGATGGGGAACATCATTTTATTTTATTTATTATTATTATTTTTAGGAGGTACCTGGGACCTCGTATATGGAAAGCAGGCACTCAACCACTGAGCTACAACTGCTCCCCAATGTGCTTGGTATTTTCAAAATTCTTTATGCGTTAGATATACATACTGAAGTACGTTCAAGTAAAATTATATGATGTCTGGAATTTGCCTTAAAAAATTCCAGTAAAATAAAGTTTGGAAAGTAAAATATATAAAACGAGAATAGCAGCGTGTTAATCATTGTTGAAGCTGACTGATGTGTTAGTGGATATTTATTATACTCTGCTCTGCTCTTAATAAAAAGATAAAAAGTTCCCTGCTTTGGGTTACTTGACAAGAATAACAACCAGTAAATGTATCACTAAAACTTTTAACAGGAACAAAGATTGTTATCTGAATCTGATCTTTCCCACTCCAAATACTAGATCATTTTCTCTTAAGGTAACTTTTTATGATAAGGAGAAACTTACACCCAGTATAACCTATTTTAACTTTCTATGTTTTTAATAAAAAATATTGGTTTCAGAAAAAATATTATAACATGCCATATTGGTCTATTCTACTTTTTCACAATATTCATATAATAGTAATAAGGCTACATTGCAACTTTATAAAATAAATGTTCTTAATGATTCATAACTGCAAAAATAAATTTTTACATTGCACTACATTAAATGGAGCAAAATAAATATCACTAAATAGATGATCGCTCCTGCCACGTAAAATTGAACAGTAGTTTTAATGACCAAATTAACCACTGCTTGCTTTTTATATATCTATACTTCCAAAATTTTCAAGGTTATAGAAAAGTACTAATGTGCTCTAGAGCATGGAACAAGAGTTAGCAACCGAGGTTTTATCCATATGTCATTCAGCTATATAGCATGACAGGCCTTGCAAGTCTTCTGAGATGGCCAATTTCCTATCTCTACTGCTTCATCTTCTAATAATTTTGAATTATCCGTGTCAGTTACCAGAAAAATTCTACATCTGGACAAACATCTGTGTGTACACAGTGGCCTCCGTGGCATGTCACCTATAAACCTCAGACAGGGCTGACGTCCCCTTAAGGCACCGTAGCCACACCACCTTAGAAATATTTCAGTGCTGGACCTTACCCAGAAACCGGCTCACGGAGCTTGTTTCCTGCTGCCCTGGGGAATCCTGCTAAACCCCGCTTCCCAGCCTCCCTTGCCCTAGGGGTGGCCCAAAGGCTGAGATAACAGCCAGTGGGGTGAGGCAGGGTGGTGCCTGCTCTCTGGCAGTACCCCAACGCAGATGGCCTTGTTTTAATTTCTAAAAGTAATGTCTTTTTGCGAAAGTCAAAGTTTTGAAGAAATAACTGCACGTACAAATTCTATTAAAAGTTTCTGTAGCGGGCACATCTTACGCACCTTTGCAGACGCGCTCGGGCTCGCGTGCAGCACCCCGGCTGCCACCCAGCTGGCCCACCTAATTCCGTGGCCCGCAACCAGCCGACCCCTTGACCTGGAGCCCTGAGCTGCTGCTGGCTGCCCCTCGCAAAGCCAACCAACTAGCTCTGCCCCCTCTGGCAACTTCTGTTCTCGGGTCAACGTCACAGTGCAGGGCACAGAAGCTGGCTACCCAGCTAGCTCCTAAAAGTATTGTATGGTGTTTAGCAGAAGTGGAAAGAGCTAATTCCCTGAGGCGGGGCTGGAGGTGGGGAAGGAACCTTGACCCGGCCATGGGCCAGGATGGAGCCAGCCAGCTAAATTTACTTTCCTTCTCCTCTCTTCTGGGTGCTCCAAAGCACTGTTTCTCCGTATGGTCTATCTGGAATGTCCCAGAAGGCCAGGAAGATGGATTTGGCCAGAAGGCGACTCCCTCCAAGCTCAGCGCACAGCAATGCATCAGCAGGCACACGTCCGCAATTCCTGTTCTCTCCTGCTTCGCTTTCTTTTCCCTGATTTCAGCTGCCCTGAGATTGCAACAAAATCTTCTTTCTAAGGAGCCTGGGCAGAGACAGACTGAAACACTTTATCCACTCAGGGGAACCAGGGCCTCCTAGAGAAGAAGCTGATTTAAGGTCTGGGCTAGGAAATGTACGAGATGGGCCTGCCTCCTCTGGTATTGCCGGAATGCCCGGAAGTTACAACTCTATCCGGGTCATGATAAAGGGACACAGGGCTCAGTTTGAGAATGTTCATTTTGGCCCAAAATAGGACAATTTAAACATCAATTTAGACTGCAACTAATTGAAACACACTGAATATGCACAACTCAGTGAGACCATAATGATACTCAAAAGGAAAGAAAAAAAAATTTTTTTTAACTCCTTACTCGTATTGGAGGTAACCATGCCGCCAGCCGCTTACTCTGAAGTTAGATGGAAAGAGTTAAGCATTTCTTCTAGAAACCTGTCCTGCATGAACCCAGTAGTTCTAGCTGATAACTGGAAAAGTTGCTGCAAGAAATTCTTCATACAAAAGTTTTGGCTAGTAAATGGAGGCTGGATAAGAGATTTAGAAAATCACCACTTTGCAACCCCTATTAAATACTGAGTCAGGCACAGTTATCAATGGATGCCAAAACAAACCGTCACAAGAATGATTGGTGAGGAGTTTGACATTGGGGTCGGGCTTGCACAAGCTGAACCTACTGATTAATTCTAACATCACTGAACGTGGGGCAATCACACAATTTTGGCCACTTTATAGGATACAAATGTGAAATACATAACACCATTGTGAAGTTTTCTGGGTCAAAAAAAAAAAAACCAATTTATTCAACTTCTATATTTAACTATCAGTTGCAAAAATAACATAAGATACAGAAAAAAAAAAACACGTTATATGAGACCATGAAGAAGCAATTGGTCAAATCTAAAATGTGGGACATTCTTCAGGACAATGGCCCAGTTTGTGTCAGAAGACAATGACAGAAGAAAAAAAAAAAAGAATAGAATGAGGGGAGAAGTGAGGACTCTTATTTAAATGGAACTTAATGTTATAACCCAGGAGATGGACCACACTCAGACTTTAACCACTTTTATGAAGTTTATTGAGCTAAGCCCATGCAGGAGAGAACTGCAGCCCCCAGGTTCTAAAATGGCTCCTTTTTATAGGGGGTTGCTGTCGCAGTTTGCAAGCAAGCGGGATAAACAGAAGCGGATTCTGGCAGTTAGCTAGCGTTTGCCCAGAATGCCCTGATAGCCTGGGGCACAGCTGCAGGGTGGAGATGTCCTTGCAGAATTGTTCAAAGGAGGGGAGGTTGTGTGCTTGTCTGTCCTTGCGAGATTGTTCAAGGGAGGGGAGGGTGTGCTTTTCAGATAGGACACTTAGGGGACAGTGGAAAACTTTTCTACGTTACTCTGGTTGCCGTGAAGGCCTATGGGTAGGCTAATTTAGGGTTCAACATTAAGACCCAATAAAATGCAAGCCCTTATTTGGATCCTGATTCAGATAAATCATTCATAGGAAAAGATGTTTTTCAAACCAGAAACATTTTAATGTAGAGTAGATAGAAGATGGCATTAAGGATTACTAACTTTGCTAGGTGTGATGATAGCATTGTGGCTATTTTAGGTAATTTGAAATGGAAATATATGAAATGACATGATGGCAGGGATTTATTTTAAAACATCATAGAAAAGCAGAGGAAGGGCGGGAGGAGAGAAAACGAGAAAGAAAGGTTTAAAAAGGCAAGAAAACAAGAGAGGGGAGGAAGGCTTTAAAAGGAAGAGGCAGACTTCCGGTGGGCCAGGATGGACGCTGGGCCGCCCCCGGGTTCCAGGCTCCCGAGCATTCTTTAACAGCTGGCAACAAGGGGCAGAGCCACCTTCCTCAGAGCTCCCAAGACAGTGGCTGGAGGGTTGCAGCCAGAGGACGAACGCTGCTTTAAAAGGTGGGAGAAGCTCGCCCTGCCCACCCGCCTCCGGCTGTGGCCCCTGCGCCGCCCTGGGAGCAGCCTGGGAGCGGCCTGGGAGCAGCCTGGGAGCAGCCTGGAGCAGCCTGGGAGCAGCCTGGGAGCAGCCTGGAACAGCCTGGGAGCAGCCTGGGAGCAGCCTGAGCAGCCTGGGAGCAGCCTGGGAGCAGCCTGGGAGCAGCCTGGAGCAGCCTGGGAGCAGCCTGGAGCAGCCTGGGAGCAGCCTGGGAGCAGCCTGGAGCAGCCTGGGAGCAGCCTGGAGCAGCCTGGGAGCAGCCTGGGAGCAGCCTGGAGCAGCCTGGGAGCAGCCTGGAGCAGCCTGGGAGCAGCCTGGGAGCAGCCTGGAGCAGCCTGG
>JAKSZT010032012.1:6017963-6288671 GCA_026826555.1 Tolypeutes matacus
GGAGCAGCCTGGAGCAGCCTGGGAGCAGGGCAGCTGCCGGCCCTCTCGGGCTCAGCGGCCAGAACTTGCCTGGCAGGTGCAAGTAGCTAAAGCAGCCTGTCAAAAGAAACGAAGTCACCAAAACCAGCCAAGCTGCGGTTTATTGAAAGAGAAGCTGCTGGAGCAGGGAGGTGCCAGGCCTTAGGGAGCGCGAGGCTCAGAATGGCCGGCAGGATGCAGCGGCTGAGAGAGGCACCCGGGGGTCGCCAGGGGGACGGGGCAGCGGTGGGCTGCCAGTTAAGCTCTTCAGTGTCAGGAATAGGGAACAGAGACGCCCCGGGTAGGTGATGGGCTGGTCCGTTTAAATGGGCTAGGCCTTGCTAAGCTTCTGGTCTGCTCACCCCTGGCCGGCTTTACCTTCTGAAAGTCCCTGTCATTTCTCACCAGCAGGGCCACTCCGGGCAACTCCCCACGCAGGCGGCCGTGTCGTTTCACTTCACGGCCCCCTCTTGGTCTTTTTGCCAAGGACCTCGTCAGGAATTTGACCGAAACAGTCCAGGTACCACCACCGTCTCGTGTTTGTGTCGGACTGTTGGAGGAGGCTCAGTGGGTGTTCTGTTCCTTTTTCCGTGTTTTTCTCTTCCCGGGTGTGTTTCCTTTTCCTGATTGCAGTGCGTTCCGTGAGGTGGCTGTTTGGTGACATGTAAGGCTCTCGGAGTGGGGTGGCTTACTTAGGTGCATGGATGATGCCCCTGGCCCTCTCCCCAAGGAAGCTTAGTCCTTGTTTTCGTCTCGGTCCACTGGAGACAGTTCCATTCCTATCTCCTTTTCCTTTTTGATTAGCTGTATTATGAAGGTGACAAGGAATCTGAACAGAAATGTGAAATAGTTTGCATAACAAGAAATAAAAACATATACACTGATAATTACAATTAAAATCATAAGTTCAAAGCATACCAGTTGCCCCCATATTCCATTAACCAGGTTCTTACCAAGGGGTCCGTGAGCTTGAACTGAAATTCAAAAAAACATTCTTCTTGTGGGGACGTGTTGGTCCGGGAGTGATATATTTATTAAATAACTCACAGTAGAGTGTGGGCTTAGTAAGGGGTCCGTGGTTTTCACCTGACTGGCAAAGGGGTCTGTGGGAAAAAAAGGGTTAAGAGCCCCTGCAGTAAACCGAGAGCCTGGGTCAGGAAATAGGTCTGACCAGTGAAATATTTGAGGCTGACTGATTAATGAAACAGTTTAACTTGATTCTTTAAAATACTTAGGTTACAGTCACTCTCCTAGATTTATTGATATAAAAGCAACATTGCCTGTGCATCAGAGCACAAGTACCTGCTTAATGGAGACAGTTTTGATGTGGATGAAACAAGGTGTCTTATTCCACATCCTCCTGACCCACCATGGGGAAAAACTTTATTTCTTCTTTTCCACAGGAAATAAACAATTCCATGCGTTCTAAGGTTAGGCCAAGAGAAGATTCAGGTGCCCACCATGCATGTCGCTCTCTTTGGGCCTCTCCGCGTTTCCAGGAGGTCGTATTAGCATTGGCACGTTGCCATGTTCCACAACACTGAGATAGTCCCAGCAAACAGTTATTTAATTGAGGCACAATTCCATGTCTATTACTCCCGGTCACGGATGTTGATTTTCCCTCCCCAATATGACCCGAATATTGATTAAACCATGTGACATTGATTTTATCTGTATTGTGTAAGGGTGTTCTATGAGTCAGTAGAAATTTTGCTAGTTTTAGTGATTTCCTTTGTTAGGTCTAGAAAAGTATCATCACTGTCTATTTTAAATTCTGTTGTTGTATATGGGAATCCAGTCTCCATTATTGACTCTGAATCAAACCAGATTGTTTGGTGACATAACTGGCCTGGAAGGTACCCTAATTCTGGTCTGTTTCACTTAGGTTTAACACACAAAGTTAAAGGAGCAAAAGGCTGGTCTAGCACTTTTATTAATTAGTCACAATGCTAAATAAATTTACCATACCAATCTGTACAATGGTTATGCTGATTTTTAACAGGATTCTAAACCTCTTCATAAACCCATTGACCACTTCATTTTTTCACCATTGATGGATTTTCACCAAATAGAACACTATTTCAGGTGCTTTCTTATTATCTAGCTGTTGGCCCAGCAAGCAGTTAGAGTGACAGTGCTAGAAACCCTGTGAATGCCTGGAGCCAAGGGATAAGCTACGTTTAGACCACTAAGGATGATTAAAAGTAATGTTATTTTGACCAAAGAGTTCATCTTGACATCTAGGGATAGGCTGGCAAATAGACATGTGGAAAGAGTAACAAAAGTATAATAATAAAATTGTGAAGACAGGTAAAAGCTCAAGTACAGGGATCAGACAAGGAAAATTTGGGGTCAACAGATTCTTGTTCCATAATCTTGGGCAGGAACTGTCTACGTGAGATGCGGCCATCTATTTTTGGGGTACTTTGTTTAACTTTGATTTAGTGTAGGTCAGTTTCCCATAACAACCTTGGATGTGGCACCCACTTTAGCTTGGAGATATATTCCCAAGGCTCAATTCTTTTTCATTTGGCAGCTGTATGTGAAGTTAATAAAACCTGGTAAGGTCCTTTCCAGGCTGGTCTTTCTCTGACGTCTTTTCCAGAATACAGTGTCACCAGGTCACAGGTTGTGTGGAATGTTTCCTGACTACAGTTCCAGTAAAATGGGTATCTCTATCACTGGAGAAAATAGTGGGGATTTACCAGGTGGTGAGAACAACGTCTAACCATCTTTTAGGTAGTGTGAGGGCAGCAGACTCACGTGGTGGCTTGAAGCTGTATTTACGCCAGAAAGAACACGTTCTTAAATTCAATCCATTCCTGTGGGTGTGAACCCACTGTAAGCACGACCTTTGATGAGGTTCTTCAGTTAAGGGGTGGCCCTCTCAATCGGGATGGGTCTTAATCTTATTACTGGAGTCCTTTAACAGCAGAATGAAATTCAGAGAGAGAGAGAAAGCCAAAGGGAGGAGCCGGAAGCTGAAGGTCAAAGAGAAGGGAGAGGCCTCCACCTGCCTTGCCATGTGACAAGCTAAGGCGCGGGGATGGCCAGCAGCCAGCCCCAGAACGCCACAGTCTTTGGCAGGAAAGCATGGCCTTGATGATGCCTTGATTTGGGCTTTCTTTCAGCCGCAAATCCATGAGCAAATAAACTCCCATTGCTTATCCTGACCCACTTCATGGTATTGGCTTGAGCAGCCCAGAAAACTAAAACAATTGTGAAAAGCCTCTATCCATCCAGAAAATGGACATACGATAACAGGACATATTCATAGCCCACAGAAAGGGACAGGTGCATAAAGTCCTCCTAAAGATGGTCAAAGGGCCCTGTTAGTTGAGGAACTTGACCCTGTCCCACGTTTATGGGTTTACCAGGATTATGTAATTGACAGGAGTAGATATCATTTATATACTCACCTTAATTTTCATTTAAAGTCCTTTTTTTGCTGAAGACGAAGCTATAACCTGTAGCTAATTGCCAGCACTTTTAGTGGCTGCCTGTCTCCAAGGCCTCCTGCTGCCCACCCTGCCTGGCTGTGCTTCTGCCACATCTCCCCACCTGGATCCTCTGCCCTGGCAGGTTTCCATCCCCCTCCAAGCCTGTGCTCCTCTCAAGGCCTCAGAGACTGCCCTCTGCTACTGCCTATGCCTCGGCAGTTTGCAGGAAGGGTTTGATGCGGCCATGAAGGGCGCATGTGTCATTTGGGTTCAATTAGAAAATACACCTGCACTGGGTAATTTCGGGGGGGGGAAGGGCATAAGAGTGAAACAATGTAACTGACAAGGAAATTTTTGTGGCAATACAACATTTTTTAAGATCAACTGAAATTATGGCTAATGACACTATACTGCTACCTAATATAGGGCACATCAGTACTAGGACATGTCATGGTGAGTGAGGACATTGACATTGACAAATCTCCAGGAACTTCATATAATTTTTTTATTCCCCTTGATTTTTAAAAAAATTTATTGAAGTATATCACTCATACATGAACATACATAAACAATAAGTGTACAGCAATAGTTGTGACCTTACAAAACAAACATACACAGCATCATACAGGGCACCATCCCTCACCCTACCACCAAAACCTTGCATTGATGTTAAACATTTTTAACTAACGATTAAAGAGCATCCTCAAAATATTACTACTAGCCAACGTATTTTTCCCCAACTCACCCTATTATAATTTTTATATCATTTATCCATGAATATACATAAACAAGTGTCTAGTAAAACTTGTGAACTCACACAGCAAACATACATAACATCATACAAGGGTCCCATACAACAACCCTCCACCATTGTCATTGTCGTGAGACATTTGATACAAGTTATGAAAGAATATTGTGAAACTCTTACTGCTAATTATAGTCCTTATCTTATATTTGGTGTATTTTTCCCCCAACCTACCCTATTATTATTTTTTTAATATATTTTTATGACAGAAGTTGTTACCTTACAAAACAATCATGCACATGTGCAGAATTCCCAATAAACACCCCTCTATCAACACACCACACAGTGGTGGAACATTTGTTGCAGATTATGAGATAATATCATCCAATTATTACCAGGTCCATAGCGTACATTTGGCACACATTTTCCATACTCCCCCATTATCAACACAGTACATCTTTGACAGAGATGCAAGAATATTACATTATTACTGTTAACCACAGTCCACAGGTCACTCCAGTTGTATTTTTCCCATGGCTCTCCATATTCCCACCACCCTACAATAGTGATGTACATCTGCTCTAGCTCACAAAGGACACTCTTGCATCTGTACCATCAACCACAGTTCTCATCTACCTCTGGGTTTACTGTGATATTCAGTCCCCAGATTATTCTCTAACTTCCTATCAATTGGCATTTACATCCCTAGACTGCCATTTTCAGCCACATCCCCATTATAAACCAGCTGTTACTATAATGTGGTACTATCAACTCTGTACATTTCTACAGTTTTACAATAAAGCTAATCAAAACTTCTACATACAATACCACTAGTCCATCTCAGTCCCTCCTCTTATGTCCTTTAAGAATCCACCAACCACCAGGTATTGAAGATATTTTCCTACATTTTCTTCTAGAAGCTTTATGGTTCTTGCTTTTATATTTAGGTTTTTTATTCTTTTGAGTTAATTTTTGTATAAGGTGTGAGATAGGAGTCATCTTTCCTTCTTTTGCTATGGATATCCAGTTTTCTCAGTGCCATCTCAGTGGACTGTTCTGCCTAAGCTGGGTGGGTTTGACAGCCTAGTCAAAAATCACTTGACCATAGATGTGAGGGTCTGTTTCTGAACCATCAATTCAGTTCCATTGGTCTATGTGTCTGTCTTTATGCTAGTACCATGCTGTTTTTACCACTGTAAATAGGTAATATGATTTAAAGTTCAGAAATGAGAGTCCTCCAACTTCGCTTTTCCTTTTTAAGATGTTTCTGGCTATTCAGGACCACTTACCCTTCCAAATAAATTTGATAATCATGTTTTCCATTTATTTTTAAAATGCTGGTGGAATTTTTATCAGGATTGCATTGAATCTTTATATCAATTTGAGTAGAACTGATATCTTAATGATATTTAGTCTTCCAATCTGTGAGCATGGAATGGTCTTCTAATTATATAGGACTTATCTTTAATTTGTTTTAACAATGAGTTGTAGTTTTCTGCATACAAGTGCTTTACATCTTTGGTTAAGTTTATTCCTAAATATTTGGGTTTTATCTGTCATATTTTATTTTCACCACTCTTTTGACACTTTTAGTTACTTTTATTGATATAATCTTCATTTCTAGACTCTCTTCCAGGCCTCTCTCTCCTGTCTTTTCTTTTCAGGTTGTAGCACAACCTTCAGTATTTCCTGCAAAGTGGGTCTCTTGGTTACAAACTCTCCCAGTTTCCTTTTATCTGTGAATATTCTAAACTCACCCTCATTTTTGAAAGACAATCTTGCCAGATATACGATCCTTGGCTGGAAGTTTTTCTCTTGCAGTATCTTAAATATATCATACCACTGTCTTCTTGCCTCCATGGTTTCTGGTGAGAAATCAGCACTTAATCTTATAGGGTATCTCTTACATGTTATACATTGCTTTTCTCTTGCTGCTCTCAGAATTCTCTCCTTGTCTTTAGCATTGACATTCTGATTAGTATGTCTCAGAATTGGTCTATTTGGATTTTTTCGGATGGGAGTACGTCGTGCTTCCTGGACATGGATATCTATGTCCTTCAATAGGTTGGGAAATTTTCTACCGTTATTTCTTCAAATATTCCTTCTGCCCCTTTTCCCTTCTCTTCTCTTTCTAGGACACCTATGGCATGTATGTTTGCACGTCTCTTGCTGTCATTTAGTTTCCTGAGATTTTGTTCAGGTTTTTCCAGTCTTTTCTTCATCTGTTCTTTTATATGTTCACTTTCAGAGGCCGTTTCTTCAAGCTCACCAATCCTTTCTTCTGCCTCCTCAAATCTGCTATTATATGATTCCAGTGTATTTTTAATTTCATTTACTGCACCTTTCATTCCCATAGGAGCTGCTATTTTTCTATGTATGCTTTCAAATTCTTCTTTGTGCTCATCCAATGTCTTCTTAATATCCTTAATTTCTTTAGCCATCTCATTGAATGTATTAAGGAGATTTGCTTGAACATCTGTGATTAGTTGTCTCAACTCCTTTATGTCATCTGGAGGCTTATCTTGTTCCTTTTACTGGGTTATATCTTCCTGTTTCTTGGTGCAGACTGTAATTTTTTGTTGGTATCTTGGCATCTTGGCATCTGGATTACTAGAGTATGTATTCTGGGTGCAGTTTCTCTCTTTAGTTTAGGGCTTCTTGCCCTTTCTCTCTTGCTGGTTGTGTAGTAGGAGCCAAGGATGTAGTTGGTGCTATAAGTTGTGGAGGCAAGCTGCCCTCAGTGCCCCAAGGATCAATGAAGCTTCTCCCACCTTTCTCCTTTGCCAGGGGTAGGGACAGAGCCACAGCTGTGTGGAATAATCCAAGTTGTGCAGGCCTAGACTATAGTTGCCCAGAGAGACTGATGAAGCTTCACGTCCTTTTCTCCCTTTCCTGGGGCGGGGATGGAGCTGCAGATGTGGGCAGCAATCTATGCAGTGCAGGTCCAGATGACCGCAGTTGCCCTGGTAGACTTCCAATTATTCAGTCTGTCCCAGCCAAATGTACCTGCAGTTACCTGGATAGGCTGTTGCAGGACCTGCCAGCTTCCTCCCTGCTAGAAGTGGGGCTGAAGCCTAGGCTAGGGCTGCTGGCCAGTCTGGATGAGAGAAATCCATCTCTACCATCACCACGATTTTCAGTCAGCCCGACTTCCCCTCATGCTGGGGATGGAATAAAAATGGCAGCTACTGGCCTCCTTCTGACTTGGACAGGTTCAAAGTTCAGCTGTTCTTAGGGTTATATTTTAGCCCACTGAACTGACTAATCAGTAGCTGACATTGGTGACCAACCGTCTCTCCCTCCCCTGTTCTTGGGAAATGGAGCTTGCAATTCCAGCCACAGAATAGCTCCTGGGGTGGCTTTTGCTGCCAAAGTAGGATTATCACTGGCCTCCGCGGCATGGCCTGTAGTTTCCCAGAGAGGCTGGTGCAGCTCCCCCCAGCTCCCTCCCTGCCTGAGGTGGGCCTGGGGCTTAGGCTAGTGCAGCAATCTGATCTGGATGGAAAGAAGCCGGTCCCTACCAGCACTGGGATTTTCACTCAGCCCCGCTTCCCCTTGTGTCAGGCGTGGAGTTAAGATGGCAGCCACCAGCCTCTTTCTGACTTAGACAGGTTCCAACTTTAGCTGTTCTTAGGATTATACTTTAGCAGCTGAATTTACTAATCAGTAGCTGAAGTTGGTTTACAACCGTCTCTTCCTTCCCCGTTTTGGGAAGTGGAGCTTCCAATTCCAGCTGCGGAACAGCTCCTAAGGCGGCTTGTGCCTCCAGTGGAGGGTGGGCACTGGCCTCCGGGGCGTGGAGGGCTCTACTCATAAATCTTCTCTGCAGATGGGCATCTCCTCCTTCCATTCTTTCAAGGATGCTGCAGGATGCACTTCTGGTCTCCTGGAGCTCCCAAACAAGTCCTTTAGGTAGATCTGGGTGATTACTAACTGCCCTGTAGCAGGCGTTGACTCTAGGAGCTCCTTACTCTGCCGCCATCTTGATGGTTGTTCATATAATTTTTAAAGTATTTATATTAATAACATTTTATCCATATAAATTTTAACTATCAGAAGACTGGAAAATCCCTTTTAATTTGACAACACTTCCCATACAACTCCTATCAAATAAATCTATTTGTAATGCTTCTCTTTTTACAAAGTGAAAGAAAAATCTTCTGTGATTTTTCATTCAGGAAGTAAAAGAACAAATCTGTGATTTTTCAGGGCCCTCTAGAAAATCCAAAAAAAAAAAAAAAAAAAACAACTTGAGATCAAGAAGACATCATTTAGGATATGATTTGGGGAAGGCAATATGACAAAATTTGTCAGGAGGTTTGAACACTTTGTCAAATAGGATCCTGGGTCACTATGAAACAATATTTGACTCCCTATTTAACCAAAGTGACAATAGAAGATTTAAAAAGTAATTATAGGAGGTAACATGATTAAAAGTGAGAAGACTTGATTTTTTAAAACAGTCAGTGTCGTGATAAACTCAACATGAAGTACAGGAAATTGTTTTGATAAGACACAGAATCTCTGCCCTCTACTCAGATTCAAGAATGGGAAAAAACCTTTTACAACCTTGTGGCCGTTTGATATAGTTATGAATTCCAAAAATAGATATGGATTATGCTTGTAAACTGGTCTTTTCCTCTGGGCATGATTAAGTTATGATTAGGATTTTGATTGGGCCACGTCAGTAGGGTGTTGAGCCCCGCCCTTGGTGGGTGGGGGAATCAAAGATAAAAGACATGGCAAAGGACAGAGTTGGAGTTTTGAGTTGGAGTTCTGATGCGGAGTTTTAATGCTGGAGCCAAGGGAAGCAAGCGGGCAGAGGAGCTTGGTCGTGAGGAAGGAGAGAAGGCCCCGGGAAAAGAGACGAGCCGTTCACCTGATAGTCTATAGCTGGCCTTGTGGAGAGACGCAAGCCTAAGCACGGACAGAGGCTAGCCCTGGGAAGAGAGGAACCCAGGAAGCCTGAACCCTGGCAGATGTTGGCAGCCATCCTGCTCCAACATGTGGCAACAGACTTTGGTGAGAAAAGTAACTTTGACTTTATTGCCTGGTAACTGTAAGCTTCTACCCCAAATAAATACCTTTATAAAAACTAACTGATTTCTGGTATTTTGCATCAGCACCCCTTTGGCTGACTAATACAAACCTCTAGCTAAGAGCAGACCAATAATCCAAGAAAACCAGATTCTGGTTTGTAGCAGTATACTATTTGATAGTAAGACTCTTAAAAAGCTTATAGAGGACAGTGGATGTGACTCAAGCAGCTGAGCTCCTGCCTACCACATGGGACGTCCCAGGTTCGGTTCCCAGTGTCTCCTGGAGAAGGCGAGCAAAACAGTGAGTTGACACAGCGAGGTGATGCAACAAGATGATACAGTGAGATGATGTAACCAAGAGGCACAGGGAGGAAACACAATGAGAGACACAAACAGGGAGCAGAGGTGGCTCCCTCCCACATAGGAGGCCCCAGGTTCGATTCCCGGTGCCTCCTAAAAAAAGAAGGAAAAGCAGACAGCAAGTACAAACAACGAGGGGGTGGGGGGCATAAATAAAAATAAATAAATCTAAAAAAAAAAAAAAAAAACCTTATAGAAAAGCCCGTTAAAACTTATCCAGCTTTGACCATGGGAAATAAAATTCCTTTTCTGAAAACCATTTACAACTTTCCATATCCACTCAGGTTTTATCCTACATTTTCTCTAATAACCAGTTATTTTACTTTAAGACAGAATTACTCTCTTTTCCTTGCATACAAAAGATCTCGTAATCTTAGAGCTATCTTACAGAACACAATTACAGTGAAATAAACTTTGTCAGAATAATTACTAAATTTGGTTAAATGCAAACTTTTGTTTTTTATCATCTTAAACATCTAGTAGATATAATACTAGCTTATTTGACCAGCAAACCTATATAAGTTTAGGAAGAAAATCTCCAAGCAAAATAAAATGCATGCTTGTATTTAACATTGATAACTCAGAAGATGTAGTTGTTTTTATTAAACCCTGACATTGGAAGTATTGTAAGTGTAGTTTCTTTAAATCTTAGGATTTTAGACTATTTAATTTATATAAGTGCTTATTTATCCTTAAGCCCATTTGAACAGCGCTCCCTTAAGGAATTCTATCCATTAATTAATAGCTTCTGGAGGTAGGAAAACATCATACATGAAACATATTTAGATAAAAATATATATCCAGAAACAAATAGAGAGCTTATAACTTAAACGTTTCAGCCACGAGTCGGAGACTTACACAGAAACACAGAACTATTAAACTCTCTGGCTTATATAAAAGAGTTGGCCTCTGTCTTTGTCCCATTTGGAGGGCTTTTCTTTTTCCTAATGAATCTTTAAGTGAAGCCATCACGGAAGACATCTGTGGTTTAGAAGTCTCAGCATACCAATCAAAGAATGCTCTACATTTTTGTTTTTCTTTCTGGGAATTCTTGGATCCTTTCTTTTCTAAGACACCTCTCAGATGTATGATTTTATCTAAATCAAATGTCCACCAAAGTGGCCGCTGCAGACTCAAATGACGTTTGGTGAGATTTATCCATGGGTTCAACAACAGACGGGCCTGCAGTGAGAAAAATAGAAGCAGCAGGAGTTTGGGACAGGAGGAGGAGGAGATTTAGAGCCAGACGAGCCCACTATGTTGCAGTCAAACGAGATATTTTTAGAGCCCTGGGCCTTTGGGCTTGGCCATTCAGATACTGCTCTGACCATAGCAGAATCCCCTGGTGAGCGGGACTTCCAAGCGGGAGACGCAAACAGACGTCTGGAGCTGAACACAGGCAGTGTAATGGGTAGGAAAGGAGGTGCAGAGAGTCGTTTAGATTGAGAGGAGCCCATGTTCACCCGGAAGAGTCCAGAGACACAATTAACTATTAGACAAGCCTTAAGGTACCAGAATCGACGTTACCTCCCTCAACTAGACTGGAATTTTACTCACCGAAACAGAAACAAAGGCCAGATTTACCTGGGGGCCAGGATAGAGAGCTCCAAGGAGAGTGGAGCCAGAGCCAGGAGGAGCCTACCCCTTGGGCTCCCTGAGTGTGAGAGGGCAGTGAGTACAATGCCACGGAGGGAACTGCACCTGGCCCTCGCCACGGGGTGCTCAGCAACCTTCCCTGGATCCCACTTCTGATGCCAAAAACTGCCAAGAGAAATAAAGCCACCAATGGCATGGAAGCTGCGGTTTATTGAAAGAGAAACTGCTGGAGCAGGGACATGTCAAACCGTGGGTAGTGAGAGGCTCAAAATGGCGAGCAGGATGCAGCGGCTTCTGAAGGCAAGCAGGGATTTCAAGTGGGAAGTTACAATTGTCGGTTGACATTTAAATGTTTCATTACATAGGGGTGTATTGCAAAGCATGGGACATATATACATTGGTTAGTATACCATACTTGACCATTTTTAAAAGGCTATTCTTACTGGATTAAGACCATCTTATTAAATGATCAAGTTGTAATTTATCAGGAATTCTCTGCTCTACTTTCTGGTCCACATTTGTCTTTGGCCAGTTTTTATCTTCTAAAAAGGTCCCTGTTGGGGAGCAGACACTCATTTGGTTGAGTGCCTGCTTCCCATGTATGAGGTCCCAGGTTCAGAGTCTGTCCCAGATCAGTAAGGAAATACAGACTTGAAGGATGCTCTAAACCAACTAGAACTCACAGACATGTATAGAACATTTCACCCAACAGCAGCAGAATACACACTCTTCTCTAGTGCACATGGGTCACTCTCCAGGACAGACCCTATGTTAGGTCACAGAACAAGTCTCAATAAATTTTTAAATATTGAAATCATACAGTGTGTATTCTCTGACCACAACAGAGCTAGAATTCAGTAACAGAGGGAGAAATGGAAAATTTACAAACATGTGGATATTAAACACAGTATTAACAAATGGATCAAAGAAGAAATCACAGGGAAATTTTTCCTAATATCTTGAGGTGAATCAAAACAAAAACACAACATACTAAAACATACTAAAACTTATGGGAGATAGGAAAGGCAGTGCTGAGTAGGAAATTTGTAGTTCTAAATGCTTACGTTAAAAAAAAAAAAGAAAGAGCTCAAAGCATAGACCTAACATCAAACCTGGAAAAACTAGGGGAAAAAAAGAGCAAACTAAACCTAAAGTGAGCAGGGAAAAGAAGGAAATAATAAAGATTAAAGTAGAGACAAACAAAATTGAGAATAAAAAACAGTAGAGAGGAAAGCGGATGTGGCTCAAGCAATTGGGCGCCCACCTACCAACTGGGAGGTCCCAGGTTCAGTTTCCAGTGCCTCTTGGAGAAGATAAGCAAGACAGTGAGCTGATGTGATGGGCTATCATGGCGAGCTGGTGAAACAAGATGATGCAGAGAGATGACAGCAAGGTGAGGCAATGAAAAGACACAGTGAGGAAACATGAGAGACACAACAAGCAGGGAGCAGAGGTGGTTCAAGTGATTGGGTACTTCTCTCCCACATGGGAGGTCCCAGGTTTGGTTCCCAGTGCCTCCTAGGAAAAAAAAGAAGACAGAGAGCAGACAGCAAGTACAAACAACAGGGGCGGCGGGGGGGGGGGGTGCCAAGTATAAATAAAATAATTCTTAAAAAAAAAAAAATGTATAGAGAGACTCAATGAAACCACAAATTGGTTCTTTGAAAAGATCAATAAAATCAACAAACCCTTACCTAGTCTGACAAAGAATAAGAGATAGGACACAAATAACTAAAATCAGAAATGAAAGAGGAAAATTACCACCGACCACACAGAAATAAAAAGGTTTATAAGAGGAAGCTGGTATAGTGTAGCTCAGTGGTTGAGCACCTGTTTCCCTCATACAAGGTCCTGGGTTAAATCCCTGGTACCTCCAAAAAAAAGATTATAAGAGGATACTATGAATAATCATATGGCAACATTGTAGATAACCTAGCTGAAATGGACAAATTCCTAGAACACTAACTACCTACACTGATTGAAGAAGAAATGGAAGATCTCAATAGACCAGTAACAAGTAAAGAAACTGAATCAGTAATCGAAATCACCCAACAAAGAAAAGCTCGGGACCAGATGGTTTCACTGGGGACTTTACCAACATTTCAAGAAAAAATTTTAAATATATTTCCAAAACCCTCAGCATGTTTAAAAATAAAGGCTTTTAAGAACACATTACCCTTTAATAATTGGATCATAAAATTCCTGAATTATTATGGGTGACAGGGAAATTGAGAGAAATCCCACAGAATTAAATTGAATGCTGAAAATAGAAGGTTGAGAATTCTGTTTAGTTGATTTTGTACTTTTTTTTTTTTTTTAATAAGAAAGGAAATTCACCTACCAATTTGCTCAGACTGTGGGATGGAAAGTGGTTGGGTGTGAGGTATATAAATTTCTTGAAAGAGAATGGAGGAATAAAGCAAAGGCAAATGATAAAGAAAAAAAATCTGAGGAAAAAAAGAACAACTTGATCTTTACTTAAATTGGAGGGGGGAAAAAAGCAAAAAAATAAAATAAAATAGGTAAAAAGGGTCTTTGAAATAGCAGGGAGACAATCAAAATGTATCAGCATACCTGAAGGGAAATTTTTAAAAACCACTAGCATACTTACTGACTCTCCATGAAAGCAAAACTCAAAACATAGGGGGAAAAATGCCTCTTAGATTCAGTTTTATAATTTATTTACTAATAAAGGAGAAATGCCAGCTCATCTAGCATACAGAATACTAGTGCTTTTTGCTTTTTTACTTGTTACTTGCATTGTTCACAGCCACTAGTCCAAGCTACCCAAAACCTTCTTGTCCTTTTTACTCTCAGCAGCTACAAGGCAAAGTGGGTTTTGAAGGCAGGGATAAGGAGATTGGATTTTATGCACCTGTGCAAAGGATAGTCGCTGGGAAGTAGCATGATTTGATTGACAGCCATGCTCACTTTGGTGGAAGCTGTCTCTCCTTTTCTCTGAGGCGAGTTCCTCCTTTGTGATCTGATGCTGTTAGATCATCTCCTGCCTCTTCTAAAACCTACATCCATCAATTATCCCTTCTCTCTTCTATAATTTCAAACATCTCTCCCCTGTCTCCTTTTAAAGGCATCAAGTTATATCTGAAAATGAAGAGCTTTTGAAATCATTTGTTCCTGGCCCTGATTCTTGGCTCTACCAGTTAACAGAGCAGACAAATGACTCCCATCCATAAGTGTCAGTTTCTTCATCTCAAGAGAGAAAAATAATACTACTGCCAAAGGATTGCTACAAGGACTAGATACGCTACCATAAGTAAAAGCTCTGGCACATATTGCTACATCCCTTCCCCACCACCCCCATTTTCCAGATTCCCATATTTTTAAAAAATGAGCAAGAAACAGAACAATTAACCTCGTCTACCTCTAGCAAGAACCGTATCTTCCTATCCATTTACGGCCAAATTTCCTGAAGAATAATCTATATTCACTGTCTACACTCAATTATCTTCCATTCACGCTCCAGCCTTTTCAATCAGGCTTTCACTCCCATGGAATTTGCTCAGAAAAAAAAAAAGAAAGAAAAAGAAACACCAATGACCTGGTATCAGTGTGGATCCTCCAAAACCCAGACACGGAGACAGGATTGGATGTGTAGGAAATGTACTGGGGGCAGCACCTGTGAAGAACCAAGGGGAGGCACAGGATTCGGCAGAGAGAGCCTTCAGACCACAAGGTGGGACCTGGACCTGTGGACGGAGAGGCCCGGCCCAGAAGGAGCAAGAACACCTCTGTGGCTGAAGTGGCGTGAGGAACAGGGCCAGCGGGAGACGGGGCCAGAGCACCTAAGGACTTACGTGTGACCGGGAGCCTCAGAGAAGGAGGCTGGCGTGCAGAATACGCACACTCTTTGGGAGTAGTCAGAAAGCCACTGTATTCTTACCTTCTGCTGCCCTTTAGGTTTATCCAGTGAAGTTGTTCATCTTTTTTTAGGAAGATCAAATGATCTCACGGTAAGCCCTGTGGTCACCTTGACTCCCAAAAACATTGTCTAGATTCAGTCATTAAAATGGTCTAAACTCGCAGAATAATAAAGCCTCCAACTTGATTTAAAGTTAAATGATTCTTCACCCCCAGTAGGGCCATCTGTAAATGAGAAGTGTGTGGTTGGAAAAGGTGATCACGGTCCTTCTCTACTCCCCTGAGCTAAGCTTTCTCCCTTCCCTTCCTATTATTATAACCTGAACTTCTGATTCTACCTGGAACCAAGAAGAAAAATGAGGAGAGCAAGGGAAGCTCTTATTAACTAGTACCCATGTAAGATGACGTCCTGCTCTCTGAGCCCTGGTGCTTACTCAGAGCAAAGTCTTTAGCTCATTGACACTTTCATGTGTTCTTCACAAACTCCACCAGGCACATTTGACTCTCCTGTCTTGTAGGTGGTGCATTTTCCTCTGGCTAATTGTTCCCCCTTGGTCCCATTATCACTCAAGGCAATAAATACTAGCAGGATTAAGAACAGCACAAGGCCAATCTTCTCTCCTACTTGGCCTACAGCCGATCCATGGGAAACACATAAATCCTTTGTCTCATTGAATTTATCTGTGTAAGCCAGACCCAACAAAGTTGACCTAACTCCAGCATCAGCAGCTGACTGCCCAATTTTTGCCCTTTACATTTCCCAGGACAGAGTTTAAAAACATACTGTGTCACCCATTCTGCAGGCTTCACATTTGTGACCTCTGAATAGCCTCACTGAAGTACGAGATAAAAAGGGAGAGGGGCACTCGAAGCCTGGTTCCTTCCAAAGGACACCTTTTCAAAGTTAACCTCTTCATGAGTCTTGCTCTGACTTGATCAAGCTTTTCCACTCCTGATATGGGTGAAGTGTTTTAGAATCATGTAACTGGTTTTGGTTATCTATTTTGAAATTCCTAAAGGTGCTCTGTCTTCCAATTCCCTTTGCTATCTGATGGGTACTGCCTTAAAGTCTCAGCCAAGACATTCTTTTTCACCTCCTTTTACAAAGTTTTTGAGAAGGGAATGAAATGATCCAGATTTATGCTTTAAAAAATTACTCTGGTTTCTTTATAAAGAATAGATTGTAGGGGGTGGAGGCAAACCTGGAAGCATGAAGAAGTTTATTACAGTAGTCTGGGTGAGAAATGATGGAGGCATAAACTAGAGTTGTGAAAAGAAGTTATACGCCAGATATATTTTCAAGGTAGAGCAAAAAGGAATGCACAAGAATAGTATGGAAAGTGTAAGGAAAAGAGATGACACATGGATTACTCTTAAATTTTAATCCTAAACAACTGGGTGATTGGTATTCCATTAACTACATGCAGATTGGGGAGATAGAAGGGTTACAGAGGTGTGTGATTGAGAGTTCTATTTTAGACATTTTAAGATTGAAATGACTGTTAGATACCTGTGATGGTTAAGTTCATGTATGAACTTGACCAGGATATAGTATCCAATTGCTTGGTCAACTAAGCCCTGGACTGATTGTTACTGTGAGGATATTTCATGGATATAAATCATTAGTTATTTGATTGCATGCATGGCTGATTACATCTACAATCAACAAAAGAGATTGCCTTTAGCAATGAGAGAAGTCTCATCCGATCATTTGACAGCCTTAAAGGGAGAACTGATGGTTTCAGCAGTCAGAAAGAATTTATATCTCTACCTCAGCCAGCTTCTCCTAGGGAATTCATTGAAATCTTCATCTGAGTTCCCAACGTGTGGCCTGACCTATGGAATTTCGACTTGCCAGTCCTCACTGTCATGTAAGCCAATCCCTATAGTAAATCTCTTAATATTTACACACACATACATACAACCTGTCAGTGCTGTTTCTCGGGGGAACTGTAATACAGTACCCTAGTAGGAACGTCAATTGGGCAGTTGGATTTAAGTGTGTAGAGTGCAAGACAAGTCTAAACATTAGGGCTAAAAAAATGTTTGTAGATCGTTGACATTTAAGAGCTATTAAAAGCTATGGGACTCAATGAGATTACCTTGGGATTGCGTGTAGCTGGAGGAGAGAAGAGAGTAAAGGATGTAGTAGTCCTTAGACACTTCAAAACTCAGATGTCAGGAAGAGATGGAGACTTGGATGAAATGGCCACTGGGGTAGAACCCAGGGGCCCTGAAAGGAGGAGACCGCTATTGAGGGAGGATCCTTAGGTAAAATGGTAGAAGTCATTACCTCCCATTTCTGGGTATTAGAAACAGAAGCATTTTGGTTTAAGGGAGGTAGCAACATGTAGTTGTTGGTTCAATATATCATGCCCTGCAAGATAGTGGCCCATACCCCTAAGGCGTTTTCTCATCCCTGATGCCCCAGCGGAGGCAGTTAAGGTCTAACCTAGCATTTTATGAGGCCAGCAGGAGACCCCTTACTGCTTTGCCAGTCAGCGCATGGCAGTGCCATCTATTTCAAATAACAGCACTGGGGTCATAGTAGAGTTTCAGATGCTTGTAGGTATGTGTCTTGAGGCAGTACAAGGAGAGGAGTCTCATTTTTAAAAAATGAAGTAGAGTTTCAAGGAAGAGAAAGAAAAAAAAATACACCATTTTGTTTCACCATCGGAATTCATCTGTTTGCCCCACTAATCTGATGGACAAAGTCATTCATTTTTAAAGTTGAGTTACCAGATTCCAGCCTTGATGTACTCTCCAATTAACTCTAACAGTGCTCTCAAAAAACATACTTTGACTTTGCCCATTAAGGAACAGATCCAATCAGCCACCCTCTTAGTGAAAATGGAAAACACACATCTTGGAGAATGATGAATAACTGACTGCAGAGGAAATCCACAAAGCATACTCCTACGGAAGCTCTTTTATATTCTACCTGACAACCTGATTTTTTAAAAATGAATTGATAATGGTTTTACTTTGTCCTATGACAAACTTCCAGCTCAAACTTCTCAGGAGAAAATCCATCGTACTGGAATCCTGTTACCTTCCATCTAAGTTATGTAATCATATTCTTGAGAAAGTAAGTGTCTATTGTTTAAAGTACTTCCATTTGGTGGGCAGCTCGGGCATCATCCACCTGTGTAAGTTATAAGCATGAATTTCTTCTGTGAAATGGCCTTTGCTTTATTTGAGGGGCCTTCTGAATTCTAATACTGGGTGAATAGAAGCTGAATCATCTTTCATGTGTTCAAGTCAATACAGGAACAGTGCATACAGAATCCAAGGGCTAAACGTAGACTCAAACATGGAACACCGAAATCATGTCCTATGGAGCCCTTGTAGAAGTGGCACCCAATCAGCTCCCTAAATACCACTAGAGTCAAAAACCAGTTGTTTGTATATTAGTACTAAGGTACCTGATTGCTCTATAGCGAAGCAGATTTGCCTAAAAACTCCTGGTCATCTCCCAGTTCCTAGCTCAGATGTCACCTTCTCTATGAATTTTTAAACTCCCCGCTCTCCTCTCTTCCTTCTCTCTTGCACAGTCACATCACTCTGGCTGCACACATTCATTTCCCTGGAGTCATCCATGCCCAAGTGCACTGCCCCCGATTCTGCAGATGTGGTCGTCACTCTACTCCCAGAGCAAATGACCTGCACCATAACGGGTGTCCCCGTTATCTCTGGAGTGAATGACCCATGAACATGACCGTGTGGTGAGGAATCACGATGATGTCCTCAGCCCCGGTTCACCTACTTATTTTGCCGATGCCCCCATCAAAGACGCATGTGATCTTGTGTCCTCCGTAGTGCAGTGGAGGCTCTTGGTGTCCCACCTGACCCGCTTTTCCTATTTGGAGCACACACACTCGCTCACTTCTCCACCACCCCCAGCTGCTGTGAGTGCTGGCTGAGACTTTCAGGAAAGCACCGACCCCCCCCGCCCCACTGCAGACCTGATTTTCTGCCAAGGGAGCGGAGGAAAGAAAAGGACATAAGGTGAGACTAAGTTGGGTGCCAGGGTTTTCTGAAGGATCACACGGAAGCTAGTCCCCTCTGAGTTTTTCCCCACCCTACGATGTTTCCCTCACTTACGTTCTCCCCTAGTGATTCACTTAAGCCAGGCTCTCCATCTCAGGTTCTACTTCTAGGGAAGCTGACTCCCCTGGGTGGTCCTGTCTGCAACCCTAAGAAGCAGACCCTCTGGCTGGGTCTCTGGAGGGGCTCACTCACTGGTTGGATGGCCACAAGGACCTATCAGGGGCAGTAGGTTTTGCATTTATAGTTCATGGCATGCTATTAGGGGGAACTGCTAAGCCCCTCATCTTTTGTGAGCTGGGAGGGGGTACAGTTAGAAGGGAAGCACTAGCTGGCGCAATGTCTTAGGGGTCTGAGAAATCAGGGAGAAACAGCAACTCGAAGGGCTGTGACATTTGGTGGCCGTTCTTAAGTGCCATCGATTCCCTGAAGAGGGTGTGCAGACTCTGATCTAGTCACCAACAATTGAAAGCAAGGCCTTCACCTCCTGCAGCAGAGGGCAGGCACAGGAGATCACTCACAGGGCTTCAGAGACAGCGGGTTCTCGGCCAAGGCACGTGTCCTGTGCCGAAGAGAGCTTGGCAGGGAGGAGGTGGCATCCTGAGGCCTGCAGGGGGTGTGTGGGTAGAGGATGATCATACCGCTTACCTAACAGCTCCAAAACAGGGTTAAGAATTGAAGGACAGTCCACAGAAACTATTTAACCATGTTAGGGGTACTGGAAACACTTGAAAAACATGCTGTTAGTATTTTTTTACTTAGACCTATAAGTTCTCGTTTTGTTTTGCATCAGTGTGCTTCGGGCACAGGATGTATGTGCAATCATATTACTCTAAAAATTGTGCAATATATGGTCCCACTAGACCTGCACTGCCCAATACAGTAGGCCACATATGACTACTGAAAATTCAATTTAAATTAATGAACATTAAATACAATTTAAATTTCGTTTCCTCCGTTGCATCGGCCACACTTGAATTGCTTAATAGTCACCTGTGGCTAGTGGCCAAGGCGATGGCTAGCACAGATGGGGGGCAGTTCCCTTATCACCCAAAGTTCCTCAGAGCACCGCTCCACATCAAGTTTAAAAAACGTTCTTCTTTGAGAGTGATTTATAAATTAGTAGCTAAGGGCATTTCTGCCTGCATCAGGGCGTGTGGCCCTTAACTATATTGTCTTCTTATTCCTCTCAGGCTGAAATTTAAATGAAACAGTCCTTGCAGAACTTTGATCTTGTTGAATGTGACAAGAAGTGTTAGTCTACCCGGTTTGCATCACTAATCAGAGTATCACTTACAAGATCTCTATAGTCATTAAAACACATTTACATTATTCTGAGTCTGGTAATTTCCGTTGGGATTTTCCCTAATTATAATAATGCAGTCCTTCAGCTACAATTTGAATATGGTGACAACACAGAGACCGGCTTAGATAGATTTCATTTATTTTCTAATATCATATTAATCCTTTTCCCATTTAATACTCCCTGCCATTAATTTTGAACCCTGCCAATAACTTCCTATGTATAGTTTGAAGTACTTAGGCCAACTTTGCCGATGGTCACACTCCTTCTATGTGTGTAATCTCACCTCAGATTTAATTTTATCAAGAATAATTCTGCCTTTCCTGTCTCTTCTACGTTTATTCACAGCATCTTTAAGAGTTAATGCTCAGTTACTGCTTTTGGTTGGAGGCCGACTCACTCACCAGCAGGCAGGCTCTGTGGTTAGCAATTCTATGAGCTACAGACATGATGCAAAATTTGCTTCTTTAAGGTTGGAAGATGATGGGCTTGATCCTACCTCTATTCTTTCTGCATCATCATTATTTATTAATTGCACAAATTTATATTAAGCAATTATATTGTGCTATTATTATGGCAGTTCTCTTCAAAAATCAAGTCTAGGGATAACTAAGAAGCTGAACCTTTTCCTGAAAAGCTCTGCAGATGCCAATCTTGCTAGGTAACTACACTTTTCATTTCCTAGCAGTTATTTTGGTGTAACATGGGCAGCACAGAGTAGCTGTGATCCTTGCTTTTCATAAGATAATAGGCTCACAGGCAAACACTGATCTATAATGAAAATATCACGAATTTATATGCTGTACTATATAGGAGTAGAGAATTCAAATACAGAAAAGTCTGACAAAACATATAGTGAGAGCAAGTAGAAACCTTGGTCATTCTCATAGCTTGTGGCTCTGCAGGATGGGAATGGCCATGCAAGATTCCTGATGTTTGCAGAATCTCTAAAATAAACCTCCCAAACCCCAGATTAGACTAGAGTTGGCTGAGAGACAGGACACGTTGGTACTTCTGGTCTGAGTGCACCTCTGTCGTGGGTCGGGGTCAGCCACTGCTCGGCTCCACATCCCCTTCACCCCAGGACCCAGGTTTATGGGGTGCCTTGACCTGGGCTGTGGCGGTCGTGGTGGCAGAAACCGTGCCCTGGCCTCACAAGCTCACACCTGCAAGCATCACACGCCAGGTCCACTGCACTTCATCATCCAACGCGAGGCACCTGCTCACTCGAGTTCAGTAGGACATAGGTGGATAAGACTTCCTGGGAGAGGGGCATAAACAGAGGGAAAACAAAACATTTGGCTTCCAGTACTGTAAGCTACCACTACTACCAAGGGGCCAAATTATTCCAAAATGTGCACAGTCCTCCCTTGCTGCTCTGAGTCACTGTTCCCATCTCAGGACATTCTCTTTATGTGATCTCCATTAAATTTTAAATATGCCGCCTTTCAAGCCTGAATAGAAAATGTTCAGTTTTCCATCTTTCTGCAGCAGGGCTTTCCGAGCTCGTTTTTCCAATTCTAAAGCTGGTATATTCCTTTGTCCCTAACTTCCGGGCCTAACTTCTGTTTCTCCTGTGGACCAGGACTTGCAAAGGAGAGCAGAAAGGCTAAATTTAGCTTCAGGCCCCAGCAGGTGCTTCACAGTTCTGCTCACACTTCCTCCTGAGCAGAGAATGCCTTTTTCTAGACAGGAAAGGCATCTGCAAAGATAGGATTTCACATGCTTTATCACACTTAATCCTTATAACAACCCTGCCCAGGAAGTAGCATTATTGTCATTTAGCAAGTGAGGAAACTGAGGCTCAGATAACCCGAGTCAGTTGCTCAGAGCAGGGACTTAAACCCGTGCCCCACCTCCCAGAGCCTCCCTGCTGTCCTCCACTCATGCGTCTCTCTTGTTCAAGACAGTGCGCAGCCATGGAAGTCATAGCCATTATTCTCACTCCTCGGTGGCTGTTTCTTTTAGTGCCTAATGCGTAAGCGTCCTTGAAACCCAGTGTCAGGTCCTCGTGGAGAGCTGCCTCCTTATGCATCTTCCGGCTGATCTGACCGAGGCCCCCATTTCACTGAGTCCCCAGAGCGCTATTCTCCCCACCATTGTATGATTATCTCCTCCACTGGACTGTGAGCTTCTTTAGGGCAAAATCAAATTTGTATTCATTTTTATCCTCAGGACCTAACAAAATGCCTGTCATTGGCATTGACAGGCACTTAATAAACTTGTTAAATAAATGAGTGAACTGTGCATGTAGATTGAGCCTGGTCAAAAATATTCTAATCAATGTGTGGAATCAGATGGGGGCTGAATACAGTTGGTGCTAGATAACACTGAAGAATTTAATAACAGATTGGGAATCCATTGGGCTGACTCTTAAGTGTGCTCAGCCACTGCCTGACATTGTGGTCTTGGTGCCTTAGTTTCTCAGCTCTCAAATAAGGAGGAAGGAATGGATGATCTTGAAGGTCCCATCAGCTCTGAAATCTGGGGTTCTGGGAGGGAACTGCCCTCCTGAGCCACCGAAAGGGACTCCAAGTCTCTATCCGTGGACCCTTCTGCTGCTTCAAGGAATGTGAAGCACAACCAGTCAAATCAACTTCTCTGAAATTCCTTTTCACCAAATACTTCCCTGTTAGCTGGGCCATCCGAATGTCTTCCCATTTAGCTGGACTCACTTTACCCATTCAATCCCCTCTCTCATCTCAGGAAGACAAAAATGGCAGTGATGTTAAACCAGCAAGTCAACTATTGTCAGGGGACCTACAATGAATTCAGGAGCCAGAAAACAGATAGCAAGGGGAGGCCAGGAAATGTGTGGAAGTCAGGAACAGGATGCCAATGGAGGGAAGGGGTGGGGGCATAGTTTGGCAGAGTGGCAACAATTAGCAAGTCTTTGGAGACTGAGATGAGATGGACATTGGGAATTTGACACTGGTGAGGAGGCCAAATGGTGAAAGACTTCCTTTGTGAAGATGCCTGTTATCAGTCGAATATCAATGAGGAGGCAGATCTGCAGTTGGAGCTGCCCCTGGTTGTTCAGAAAGCCCCAGCCCCACCCTTGTCTAGTTGCTCCCCTCCCTCCAGAGGCCAACAGCCCCCTTAAATCCACGTCTAGAGCCCATGCGGGGTCTCCCACCCCTCTCCATCCCCCCAGCACAGTCCACACTGCAGGTGCATGAGGCCTGAGGAAAAGGCAGCAGGCAGCTTTGACCGGCAGGTAGGCTGCAGGTAAAACCTGGACGCCCAAGCATGGAGCAGAGCCAGGGGAGAAGAGAAGGGGGCGGGGTGAGAGCCAGTCACAGGCAGAGGCTTCCATGTGTCCCTCCATCCATGCAAATGTTAGGGACAGTCTTTAGGGAGGTCTCCACTTTTAGCCATTTCACATACTTTTTTGATTAGAAGGGTTACTTTACCCCCTGTATATACATTTTCATAGGGATTTGCACAAAGATTAAAGTCTTGTTGATTTTTATTAGCTCCCATGCCGACTTGGATGAACTGCCCCTCACACACTTTCAAGAAAAAGTGCCTTCGGTCTTTTAAAATTCTGTAAGGACCCAGAGCTCCAAGCCAGCAGGAAGTCCACTCACCTTGCAATGGCAGGGCTTGGCGCCTGGAGAACACACCTCATCATAAACGCGTGAGTGAGTGGATTTGGACTGAACAGATCTTTTCCTGCCGCCCTGACAGATTTTAATCGCGGCTTCCTTCTAGGACTCCAATTCTTGATCTTGTCTCTGCCATATTGGATTCAAACCTTACTGCAGCTGCCTCCAGACCGCTTTAACTTTGCTTTAGACTCTAGACTAACCTAAACTAGGCTTTGGCATGCTCCATGGGCTGCTGCTGTCTTCCTCCCCACCCACCCATCCAGCCTGACCCTCACCCACTCTTTGCAATTTTGTTATTTCCCTACTTTTGGTGACTGGTGGTGCTGCACCCCATTAGGCACGCCGGCGTAGGACACGATCCCACACTGCAAATAGCAACCATCCGATACCACCAGAAACTAAGTTTTTGCAAAATTCAGTATCTTCAACAACTCTTCTATGTTGAATCACACCCTCCTCATTCACTTTCAAAAAAACAAAGGGGCACCTTAATTTTGTCCTTAATTTTTAGAGGACTAAACCATATATTTGGAAGAAGAGAACAGAGTGGTCCCTAACAATGCAGGAACTGTACAGCAGTAACTTCGAAGAAAAAAAGTAGCTAGAAACTCACTGGGAAGACACAGATGGGCTCTGTAAGAACTTGATTTGCTTTAACATCCTCCTGTGAAGCTGTCTCAATTGGCTTTGAAAAGACAGTTGTTGGAAATGTAGTTTATGATTCAACAAAAAGTATTCACTGAAGCATATGTTTCTTGGTTGTTAATAGTTATTTCAGAGGGGAAAATGTGTGTATTCACTCTTAAAATACTTTACATTTGATTGTGGTTGTAATTTTTGACTGCACAATCCATCCGATGGAAAAACAAGACAGATAGCAAAGATGTCTGCGATTTTTATGGCTTCCTGTTTATTCACCAGGCTCCTAATTTCTTTTCGCCTACACAATTACTAAGGGGAATTAGGGCTTCTGCTCAGTCTGGCATGCAGGAATAACTTCTTCAAATAGGTTTTGCTTTGTGATACTGAAAATGCATCACTGGTGTAACTTTTTAATCAAAACTTATTTCCAAAGTCATTTTAAGGCACAAATTAAACCAGTCTAGATAATGGACCAATTTTAACATTAGATTGCCTTTCAGAGACCCAGTGAAATGAAATGGAAGGCCGAATCTTAGCCCTCAAAACAGCATTGGTTAAATGAAGCAGGATCAGACAATGGGAAGTGAGCAGTATTTCACAGCAGGGTGAGTTAGGGAATTCTGTCTTTAAGCTTCCAACCCAATTGTTAAAAATCACTTTGCAAATAAATTCCATGATAGGGACTTGGGAAGCCTAGTGATACTCATTAAAACTGCTTCCTAAGAAGGAGAAGGTGCGGGTTTGATTTGGTTCTTTAAATAAAGAACAAGCACCTTTGAAGAGAAAGAGAAAAAAAAAAAAAAAAGAAGGATTTTTTTAGGTTTCTAAACAAGCTACTGCATTGAGACCTACTGCACTGATTTGTACTTGCTTATGAGGTGCCAGGCTTTAAAAGCTCCAAGTGGTCACGGCGAGTGTCTATATTTATCTCAATTCCAGGCACATGCCCTGGCTTCCCATTTTTGTATTAAAGAGAAAAAGAAATCTTCCCAAATTTAAAACCTGCTACAGCAACAGCTCTGGCTTTGCCACAAAAGCCAAGCTGCTGAGCAGAATATTACGTGCCAAGGCCTAACCCCACCCTAAGGTGGTGACTCTCAGTTCATACTGAATTCAGTTAGATCGGCTTCATTTTCATCATTCGTTTTTATAGAAGTTCTATGGCAGCTAAGAGAAGAGCCAGCCTATATATATGTGTGTGTGTGTATAATATATATATATGTGACTCACAGAGGAAAGTGTCCTTGTTTAGGAAGTCAAGGAATAAATGGAGTTGGAGGAAACCTCAAGCATAACACTTCATCTATCGCTCACCATCCCCACCACCACATCTTGGGCAAGTGGATTTCATTATTCCTAAATCATGCTTGACAAATTGATATCAGACCTCTCTGAGAGCATGTGACCTGAAAGCTTGCAGTTACCAGGGTGTTAAGTGAGCTTCCATAAAACAGAGAGAAAGGAATACCACCCGGTCCTTGTTGTAATAGATGCCTCACCTCCAAGAATGATCATTCAGAAACCACTGGAATTTCCCAATATGCTGGACACCCCACCGTATCTAGGAATTGAAGCCCTTCATGAAGTTATCTGCTGAGCACGGAACATGGCTTTCTCAGGAACTAAAGTCCTCAAGGACAAAGTGGATGTAAGCCCTGCTGGTAGCCTTCGTGAAAAAAGGGGGGTAAAAAGTTTAAACGTCTGTGGCACCCCAAAGGAAATAGTGCTCTCAAGTCTGCAGTGGAGTCAAGTGAGGTAGTGTGAATAAACAAAGGACACGTACAGCAAAGGCCCATTTAAAATACGCCCGGCATTTACTATGAGCCCAGACGTTTCGGTAAGAGTTCTTGAATTTATCTCTCATAATTCTCTCATCAACCCTGTAAGGTAGTTATTCATAATACTTTACAAATGAAGAGGTTAAATGATTTACTCAAAGTCACATGGCTGGAAAGTGATATAAGCAGAATCAGTCCTTCATCTTCTGACATCACAGAGCGTGTTCTTTCTCCTATATATTATGAATTAAGTCAGGCTGTTTTACTTAATTAAAATTAGCCATTTATGGGTCCCCAATTTTCCAAGGATTTAGAAAAATATACTTAAAAATGAAGCCTGTGATAGCTGAAATTGCATGCTGCCTGACGGAGCTTAATGTTACAGAAGGAACAGAATTTATCCTGCTACAGCCCCACTTATGTAGATGGGGCAGAATACTTAAGCTAATAATCAGTACAAGGCCAAGACATTCCCTTGTAATTTGATTGAATGTTTATTTTGAACAAAATCTACATTGCCCACATTGATTAATCATTGGCAACAGCAGAAAGTGTAAGGAGTGCAAATGTTAGAATGTTCCTGTTACTCACATGCTGGGGAAATAGTAAACTGAGCACCTTGTCTTATTGTTCTTTATTCCCTTGTGCCTAGCACAGTTCTAGCGTATAAAAGATGCTAAATAAATATTTATTGAATGAATGAACAAACAAACGCGACATCAATAGTGTAAAGTCTGGTAGGAGCCTAATGCATTCAGTGCATGGACAAACAATATTAACATGGAAAGGAAACTGTATAATCCCCTAGCTCTTGAACATAATTAAAGCTCATTGTAAAAAAAAAAATAATGGCAAACATTTTTATAGTGTGCTCTATTTGACAGGCACTCTTTTAAGCCACTAAGTACATTTATTCAGTTATTTCTCAAAACAATCATTTAAAGCATATATTTTAATTTTGTATTCTCATGTCTCCGCCCTCTTCTGCTTGACATTAGACTGCTTAAAAGAAGGGACTAGATTTCATCTTGTAACTCCAGCCCCACCACAGTGCTTGACTTATAGTATATGTTGGCAAGTCAATAAATTCATGAGCAAACGGTTTCTCTCCACGACACAGACACATTGCAAAAGTCAGGTCACGGCCATGAATGCCTTCTACATTATAACGAGAAGCCTGTTCTTTGAATTGAAGCTACCCCTGCAAAACTCATACTCTTAAAATTCATCCCAGGACTAAGCCATTCAGAATTACTCCCAGTTCTACCATTGTGGCAAACTCTTTGTTTTTGTTTTTTTTTTATTTTTTTATTATGGGTAAAAATCAAAATTCTCACAATACAAACAAACATTTGCAAAATGATATATAAATATATATGCATATATGTGTATTTGCTTACAAAAATGTTATTTTTATATATATATACATATATTTTAAGAGGTGCTTAGATTACCCAAAATATTACACGGAACCCACTGGGATTCCCATGTTGCCCACCTCCCACACCTCCCATCACATCCCACACAAACATCTCCCACAGTGTGGCCCACCACCCTCAATGAACTTACACATCCTGGAGCCTTGCCACCAACCATAGACCACAGTTCACACTGTAGACCACACTCTCTCCCACTCAGTTCTGAGTGGTGTGTGCTGATTTAAAATGGCCTACATCCATTGCCACAACAGTACTCAGGACAACCTCCAACTCCCAAAGAAGCCCCTGTATTTCAAATGCTCATCCCCTCCCTACCCAAAAAATGTCAAGTGGCCACTGGCTCCACCTCATTGTTATAATTTCTTGCATTGCTAGAATCACCATATGTGAGCAAGAGAATACCATCAAGTCCACTCTAGTCCATAGTTCTTCCCCCAATCCAGAGGCGACTGGGATGGTGATGTCCACTCCAACTCCAAGTGAGAGAGGGCTTATATCCCATGGATATGGTGGGTGGGATGATCCTGCCTGCAGATGCAGGCCCTCTCCATTCCCTGGGATGGCCATTTCCCATCGTTGTCTTCTCACCAGGTGACTTGGATGAGTCCATTGAGCTGTAGGGTAGGAGTTGCAGCTCCACCTAGATTTCATGCACACCTGGCACATAGGTAGGCGGGAGGCTCCAGTCTCTGGAAGTATACCTAAGAAACTCCAGCATCACATGTAGGTTTGAATAGAAGGGACTGGTGAACCATGTGCAGGGAGGACTTATTTGAGTCTAATTCTGTCACTCTCAGGAGCACAGATTCCAAAATAGAACCCACTGATAAGGCATCAGTCTCTGGGGCTATCCCCCCTTATATAAGACCAGGGTGTCTCCGGAGCTCTCAGGAACCCCACTGAGTGGGGTGATAGGCACTTAGATGAGCTCCTACTGAGGTGTGCATAAGAGTTACCTCTGGGATGACCTCCCGACTCTCTTTGAAGTCTCTTAGCCACTTGAACTCATTTGTCTTTACCATTTCCCCCTTTTATTCAAGGTCTTTTTCCAGTTGTGTTGCCAGTTGGCACTTGGGAAAAGTTTTCAATTAGCAATAATCGTGCCTGTGGCAAACTCTTTGAATGTGTACTCGGTACTCAAGAGAATCAAAAAGAAAATCTTCCTCTACTATATGCAGCTTATACTTTGACAGGATGAAAGGAGGGTTAACAGGTAAAGCCAAGAAAGCAAGAGCCAAGCTGTAGACATGTATGAAAATCAGAAAGCTAGGCAATACTGAATGATCAGGGGCATGTGGCCAGAGCTTGGTTACTGGGAAGATAAACGAACATATGCCAATGTTTGAGTTGACAAATATTAAAACACAAAAGCCCTGGGACTGTTTGAAGTCAAAACTGAAGCACTATAACACAATGATGGGATCATCAGATTAAACATGAGTAGACTTGGATAATTTCTTTAGGCAGAAGTCATTTGTCCCAGCATTCTGTGGTGGAGGAGGCCAACTAGATGCAGAAATATACCAATTAAAAGGCTACTATGTAGAGTCTATATAGGTGACATGATAAAAAAAAAAACAGACTAATGGAGGACGAATAGATAGGATTTGGTGAATGAATGGAAATGAACATTAGAAACAAATGAAAAATCAAGGATGGGTCCAGTGAAACTGCCAGGAATTTCAAGTCTTAGTGATGTGGAAAATTGGCATTTAGGGAATGCTGGAAGAAGAACTAGTCTGGGGGGAAATGATAAACTCAGACATAATCATGTTGAATATGAGATGATCCATCCAAAAGCCTGTAACGCAGGAGATCAGAAGGCCCAATATTATTTCTTTGAGTCAACAGGATATTTTTTAAATATTACTTTTCATTTTGAAAAAGTTTAAGCCTACAGAAAAGTTGAAAGAGTAGTATAATGAACACTTGTATATATTCTTCACCACTTTCACTATGTTTACTTTCTCAGTCTTTCCTCTCTCGCTGATATATATCCATATATAACTGCTGTTTTCTTTTTAAATATGTGTATAGTTGATTTTGCTCTACATAAATTTTTAGACTTTTTATTAGCATGACATATACACAACTCAAAATTTCCCATTTTAACCACTTTCAAGTGTATAATTCAGTAGTATTGTTTAATGTCATCTAAGAATTTCTCAACTTTAAGCTGAATCTGTTCAGGCCAATAATTCTTTTTTGTAATAATAAACTTTACTTTTAGAGAAGTTTTAGATTTACAGAAAAATTACATGTTAAGTATAGGAAATTCCCATATAACATCCCCACACACACATACCCACACATAGTTTTCCCTAATAATCCCCTATTATTAACATCTTGTAAATTTGTTACAATTGATGAACCAATACGGAAGCATTTCTATTACAAAGTCCATGTTTACATTATGGTTTACACTTTGCGTGGTGTACTTTTATAGGCTTTAACGAAATGTATAATGTCATGTACCCGTCTTTGCAGGATCATACCGAACAAATTCACTGCCCTAAAAATGCCCTGGGGTCCACCTATTCATCCCTCCCTGTCCCTTCTGAATCCCTGGCAACCACTATCTTTATATCAATGTTACAAGTTCTTCCGTTAACACAGGACGATAACCACAATAACAATAAATCTGCTTTCATCCATGGTTACACTCCCCCCTTATGTTTGTTCTTTCCTTACTCTTAAAGGATTTGGGATGCTGTCTGCTCTGATCATTTCAGGCTGAGTGGGACCAATAAATTTTGAGGTGTCCAGATAATGGTCAATAGTATTTTTTCCTTAGTGAGGGAAATTGCTGGACTTCTGTCCCTCTTGACCACACTAATCCCCCTTGCCTCTAACTGGATGTAAGCATACTAGAGTCAACGACTTCGTTCTGTTCTCCATTATATCCCTAACAATGGAATATCACTTGGTATAGAGCAGATCCTCAGCAAAATTTGCTAAGTGAAAAAAAGGTGGGGAGGGATGGAGGAAGGGAGGGGAAAAAAATCACAGAATGATATGAGTATTCAGGAGACCATAAGATTGACAAAATGAGAATTTCTTCTTCAGAGTTTTGCTTTAAGGACCTCTTTATAGGATAAAAGTAATGCTGGCAACATTACACACAAAAGATAAAATAACTCTGACTGATTCCAAAACAGAAACTCATTTGTTTTCCAGATTTTTTCCGTAGATCTTTTTGACCCTCAGAGGTCTGCTGTTAGAAACTGACAAAAGGTGAAGCAGGACACTCAATCCACTTTGAAGCACCTCTCTTCTATCTTTCCTCTTTCCTCTTCCCTCACACAACACTGACATGTACAAATACAGATTCTGAACACATTTCATCCCTCAGCTATTTCATCGTACAATGGGGACAACTTAAGGGGACTTAAAGGTGAAAAATGAATTTTATACTATCATAAAAAGTTAAAGTCAACCCATCCGTGGCTAAGGTGATACAGCTATTGGTAGTAAATATTCTTTTTATTAATCTGTTTAAATGATCTAGAGAGGAAATTGTCCCACAATAATCTTTCCTTTGTTCATTGGATTTTATGATTGCTTCTTTTAGCCACTAGTCATTAAGGTAAATAAAGAATCTATCTGATCTTCCACCAGGAGGACAGTTAAGAAATATGAGAACAAAGGGTTATAGAAAATAGAAGTTTCTCCTTTCATCTAAAATATCTGAAACTTCAAATTCCAAATTACTTTTTTTAATGAAATGTTTAAAACTCAGTTTCAGCTAATGTCCCTTTGTTAGATGGAGGCAGTGCTCACACTTTTTAAAAACATATTGAAATTTGCTGCAGTAAAACCTACCTTTCCCAGAATTTAGAAACAAGGGATTCTCAATATTCCAGGAAGCCCTCAATGTTTATGCTAAAGAAACAAAGAAAAACAAGCACATTATTCAGAATCTCGGTGACCAGGTCCCTACTAAAACTACCCAAAGTCTGTAATAAACAGGAGACTCAAAGCCCAGATTAGAATCTTTTTAAGTTTGCTCAACCTGCAGGTTGCTAGACTTTTTTTTTTTTTCCCCTCTGATTTTTTTTTTTTTTTTAATTTTTAAAAAGATGCTCAGATTACATAAATGTTACATAAAAAATAAAGGGGATTCCCATATCCTCAGCTCCGTAACCCTCCAATATTTTCCCACATTAACAACATCCTTCATTAGTGTGGTACATTTGTTACAATCGATGAACACATTTTGGAGCATTGCCACTAAGCATGGATTATAGTTCACATTGTAGTTTACACTCTCTCCCACACAATTTTCTAAGTTGTGGCAAGATATATAATGGCCTGTATATGTCATTGCAATGTCAATCAGGAAATTCCCAAGTCCTGAAAATGCCCCCATATTACACCTGTTTTTCCCTCTCCCTCCCCTCAGAACCTCCAGTGGCCACTTCCTCCACATCAATGATAAAAGTTCTTCCATTGCTAGGATCACAATAAGTCTACAGTAGCATAACAGTAAGTCTACACTGGTCCATGGTTCATTTCCCAATCCTGAGGATTCTGGAATGGTGATGCTCATCCACCTCTAATTGAGAGGGGAGATCCCATGGGGCAGATGGATGGGACATTTTGCTTGCAGTTGGAAACTCTCTCTGTTCTTTGGGATGGTCATTATCCATCATCATCTCCTTGTTCGTTGTACTGGGTAAGTCCAATGAACTGGAGAGTAGGTGTTGCAACTCTGTTGGGATTCAGGGCCCAGGTGGCACATGGAAAACCCAAAGATTTAAGTCTCTTGGACATACACCTATCAACTCTAGTACTAACTATAGGCTCAAATAGAAAGGGCAGAAGAGCCATATGTGGAGAAACCACAAACTGAATCTAACTCTGTCACACTGGGGGACATAAATTCCAATGTAGGGTCCACTGGCAGGGCACCAAACTACTGAGCTGTCTGCCCTGTCTATAGTGTCTGGATGTCTCCAGAGCCCTCAGGAGTCCCGCTGTTTGGCAGCCAATGAGGTCCTGCTGAGATGTTGCATAAGCGTAACCTCTGGAATGACCTCCCGACTTACTTTGAAGTCTCTTAGCCATATAAACTCATTTGTCTTTACCTTTTCCTTGACCTTTTGGTCAAGGTCTTTTTCCAGTTGCATTGCTAGTTGGTGCTTGGTAGTAACCCTTCAGTGCCAGGGAGGCTCTTCCCCTGGAGTCATGTCCCACACTGAGGGGAAGGTAATGCATTTATATTCTGAGTTCAGTTTAGAGAGAGGCCACATTTGAGCAACAAGGAGGCAACTCTTAGTAGGTAACTCTTAGGCACCCTACAATAAGTTTCAATTTCAAGATCAAAGGCTCATAAGCATAGTCATCAATATCAAGGACCTGTCAATGGACCATCCTCCTTCACTAGTCACTGACCCTGTACTTGGGGGATTCTTGCTGTCCCATTAGAGAATGTGGCAGAGCTCCCCAGGACGGGAATTCGATATTCTTTTGATTATTGTGTGACTTTCTACCGCCCGTGACAATGCCTTATGAATGCTTGAACATATTTATATGCCTTATTGGTATGCCCTAGGTGTAGTTGCTAGACTTTCAACCACCTTCTAGGGGATTGGAGGAGACTTTGACTAGACCAGAGGAAAGATCTAGAAATAATGGCATGTTTTGTTTTTTTTTCCTGCAACAAATGGCTTACCCAATATATTAGATTCCTGTGGCTGTTGTAACAAATTACCAAAACAATATAAATGTGATCTCTCACACTGCTGAAGGTCGTGAGTCCAAAATCAATGCATTGGTAGGGCTGCTCCCCCTCCAGAGGCTCTGGGGAGATCCTGCTCCTTGCCCTTCCAGCTTCTGGCATAGGTTGGCATTCCTTGGCATGTGGCCGCATCTCTCTCTGGTCCATTGTTACATTGCCTTCTCCTCCGTGTGTCTGTGTCTTCTCTTCTGACTGCATCAAATCTCCCTTTGCCTTTCTCTTATAAGAATGCTTGTCATTAGATTTAGGGCCCACCTGGATTTTCCAGGATGAGCTCCCCATCAGAGGATCTTTAACTTAATTGCATTGTTCCAAATTAACATTCACAGGGTCCAGAGAGTAGGACATGGGCATATCTTTTGGGGGGCCCCCATTCAACACACTGCATGCAGATCCTCCTATGTCAGAGAAGCTCAAAGTCCACAAGCACTCCCTACATGCCAGAAATTCCGATATGCTCTTTAGTCCCCTACTCTTAATCACAAGCAGACAACTAAGGCTGAGGAATTCTTCTAATCTGAAAAACAGAGATGGAAATAAACAGAAAAAGGCAATTTGTAGGAAATATGAACTGTGCAAAGCAAAGAAAAAAATGTTTTAATCAATCCTTAATAACCTCAGAGAGTAGAGAAGTAGGTCATCCATGGAACCAAGAGCACAAACTTCCAGCAAATGTCCACTCTCTTACTTACACAGCACAAAGGGTCTGAAAGAGGAAAGGAAGAAATCTCATCGAGGCCAGTCTCCCGCAGGGACCAACTGCTCAGGTCAGCCTTGGTGGAAGCTCTGCCTGCCCCGCTTTGCAGCAGAGGGGACGAGACCCTGTGCTGTTCGAGTGTGAAGTGTTTACTCAACCCAGGCAATAGGGCCCTGACACTGCCCTGCCCTGATAAGCATCTGGGGCTGCTTGTTCCCAGTTTCTAGGTTTAAGGTCTATCTGGGCCTTTTCATTAGACCTGTTATCTCCCCCAGGTTGTGGAATGGAAACAGCCTGAAACATCATCGCCCAATAGGAAAGGAGGTAGGGGTAGGTGAGGGCTAGGAGATGGCCTATGACATGTCCAGGCCTTCCCCAGCAGGCCACACCGTGACCTTCCACTGCATGATCCTGCCTCCCGCCTCAGACACAAAGGCGGGAATGGGTGGGGCCTGCTGTCCCATGGCGCTCCACAATGTCGACAGTAGAGGTGTGGAAGCCCCAGTGGCTGCAGCCCATTGGGGGGCCTTCACCTCTGCATCCCATTACTCCAAGCTAACCGTTACTAAGGTAGCAGTTGCATCTATGCCCCCACCCCCCAGGAGGCAGCTGAGGAGGTCCCCATGGGTTCTGTGAGTACATGTCACAGCCAGTGCGCTAGCCAGTGGATTTTAGGCACCTCCCGTTCCACCTCGCCCAAGGTATGGGCCTGCGTAGAGCGCAGGCTGACGGATGGCACCTCACGTGCTCCTGGGCGCTCACGGCCGGCCAGGGCAAGAATGAGCTGCGGGAAGGGGCCGAGCCGGAATCATAGGGCCCCCCAAGGCAAACCCACCTCTGCTCTCGATAATAATAGTAAATTGGAAAGATGGCTGAGCCACTTGCCACCCCCATCACATCAGGAGTTGTTCCACCCCGACAGACCGCCAGGCTGTGGAGAAGGAGCGCAGTCGGTGGGTGCCTGAATCTATGCCGCGGGGTGCAAATGAAGGACTTCCTGGTGTTAGTTCAAATGTGAGGCGGGCAGACCAGCTCCTCAGGTGTCAAGCCGGCTTGGCAAAGAGGCGAGAGAGCGTGGGAAGAGCGTGGCAGACCCAGCAGGCCGTCAGGGTCCCTGCTGCCTCGGCAGCCCGGGTCAGCTGGGTGGAGGTGTTTCCTTCCGGGGTGCCACCAGGTCACATCTTTAGACAGCAATAGAGGGGAGCAGTAACTAGTCCTGACGGGGCGGTCATGCGGCCATTCCCTGTGGGAGATGTTCTCCTCCCCTTGTTGCAGTGACATTTTTCCCCTAAGGCCACCCAGTCTGTCTGTCCCTTGCCTTGAGCTATGACCTCACCTTCTTCCCACTGGTCTGAGCACCTTACCCTTAACCCTTACCTTCCAGCCCACATTCCACCCTTTCTGATAGATGGGAAGTGTCAGGACTCCTTGGAGGTGCCCCATGACTCTTCCCAAAGAAGCCCACTAGCTTCCAGTACTTATGTCAGGCCCCGCAGCTCCAGTCCCCTGGACTGCCACCCCACGTGTGTTAAAAACCCCTAGGCCTCCTTCCATCAGCTTACCCCTCTGCCCGGCGGCCAGAACCTCCCAGCTTGCTGGGAGTCACGTGGAGGGTGTACAGGGTAAAAAGCAGGATGAGCCCCTGGCGGTGGCTGAAAAGAGGGTTCCACGTGTTATGTCCTGGGTCCCCCTGTCATGGTGGGTGTAAGAGTAGATGCGCCGCAGAGCCTGGCTTCCTTCCCCACGCTCGCCCGAAGCAGGACCAGGCCATGTTAGCCTTCTGGGGAAGTGATGAGTTCAGCTTCCAGCGGGCCTGAGTCAGGGGACAGTCCATCCAGACAGAGAGTTGTCAGGGCGCAGACGCCGAAGCTCCTTTTTGAGGCAGCCATTGACGTTTCCCACCCGGCTGGCTGCCTGTGGATGGTGGGCGACGTGGAAGACCCATCAATCCGCTGAGCCTGGGGCCATCGTTGAGTGGATTTTACAGTAAATAGGGAACTTGGTCAGAGGAGACATCATCTGGGTACCCGAAGTGGTGGCATTGCCAAGGTATCCCAGGTACGGACAATGTCTGCACAACAAACTGGAAAGGTGAGGCCATGGTCTGGACAGGCCAGCAAGGCAGAGGACACTCCTTGGGATGGCGGGAGAGCGCCGATGTAGCCTGCTTGCCATGAGCTGCCAGTGCGGTCCCCCTGGGAATAGCTCCTAAGTGCCCTTTGTGGGCTCTGGCTTCTGGTTGATAAATGGCAGATTGGACCTCTTTTAATGAAAAACGGACTGCATGTTCCTGGGCCCATAATTTCATGGTGTTGGAATTTCCATGTCCACTTAAGTGGTGAACCCACCCAATGGTGAAAGCAACCATGGGAAATTCAGCTATTTCACAGATGTCACCAAGGGTGAATTCACTGTCCTCACCCTACCTTTCTCCAGTAGGTTCTCTAGCCTCATCATGTGCAGAAAGAAAGCAGCTCGGTGCATCCTCTGTTAGGCAGATCATTCTGTGATGTTCGTTGTGGTACAGGCCCCTGCCGTGTGCCTCCACCTGGTACCACAGATGGTGCCTTTCCATGCGACCAAATGCTTCCAAAGATCCCTTCCCCTCACTGGGGAACCTCTGATTCTCCAATTGTGTTCCCTCCATGAACCTGACCAGACCTCTAAGCCATCAGCGATGGCACATGAGTCATTAAACAGGGGCACTTGGGTCCAAGTGTCCCAGGGCTAGGAGGGCCCTCACAGTCCAGAAGTGGGATACAGGCTGCCCAGTGAATGCCAGGTGGCTTCCTCTTGGCCAGTCCATCAGCGAAGGGCACTGAGCATCTGGTGGGGCATCCTACAGTCAGGGACCCCAAGACACCAGTGCAGGGAGGGAAGGACCCTCATCTGGTGCTACAACAGGATCGTTGTTAAGGGGCCTCAGCCACCCACTCATGCCCACTCGTCAGTGCCTGGGCCCAGGCTGGCGCGAGCCTGAATGTACCACTTCCACTGGATGATGCCAATGGGCACTGCCTGGGTGAGTGTCCTGATTACCCAGGACCCAGGACTTGGTGGGCATTTCTGGCCTAGGGAGAGCTGAGAGCTCTCGGTGATCCTTTCTGTTGTCTCACCAGAAGTTGTCTCTTGAGAGGGGAGTAGCTCTGTGCTGAGTCTGGGAACTTTTTGGTCCAAAAACCCAGGAGTCTGCAAATTCCTTTTCTTTTTAACAAATCAATTTTATTGGTACATAATAATAAAGCATAAATCCACGCAAAGTGTACAATCGGTGGTATTTGGTGTAATCACATAGTTGTGCATTCATGACCCTAGTCATTCCCAGAGCATATTCATTATTCCAGTAATAATAATAAACAAACAAACAAACAAAACTCATCACCTCTCAATCTCTCCATGCTTTCCCCGCTGTACAAAGCTGATATTCTGTTTCCTTCTCTCTGGTTATTTGTATTATATATTGTAAAAACAGTCTTGTATGTACAACATCACCCATATTCATATTTCACATGAGGTTTCACTATGTTATACAGCCCCATGTTACATTTTTTAGCTTTCTTTCTAGTAATATAAATGTCCTTAGGCTTTCCCTCTCAAACACCCCTATGATAGCTCTGAAAGTCACATGCACCATCATGTGCTCTCACCATTTCCATTCATTTCCAAAGATTTACAAACAACCTTTTCACCAATTCTGTACAGATTAACCCTCAGCTTTCCATTCTCTAACCCTATTCTATTTTCTGGTAACCTATATTCTAATTACTAATTCCATAAGTTTACACAATGTATTTAGTTCATAATAGCTTAATTGTACAGTATTTGTCCTTTTGTGTCTGGCTTGCTTCACTCAACATAATGTCCTCCAGGTTCATCCATGTTGCCATATGCTTCATAACTTCATTTCTTCTTACAGCTGCATAATATTTTGTGTGTATACACCACAATTTGTT
Organism: Tolypeutes matacus; assembly: GCA_026826555.1. Lineage (NCBI taxonomy): Eukaryota > Metazoa > Chordata > Mammalia > Cingulata > Chlamyphoridae > Tolypeutes > Tolypeutes matacus. The sequence goes on from JAKSZT010032012.1 coordinate 6,056,251, forward strand.
TATCCGCTCATCAGTTGATGGACACTTGGGTTGTTTCCAACTTTTGGCAATGGTGACTAGCGCTGCTATGAACATAATTGGTGTGCAGATGTCTGTTCGTGTCTCTGCTCTCAATTCTTCTGGGTATATGCCTAGCAATGGTATTGCAGGGTCCCATGGCAAGTCTATTTCAACTCCCTTAGGAACTGCCAAACAGTCCTCCACAGTGGCTGTACCATTCTACATTCCCACCAACAGTGAATAAGCATCCCTCTCTCTCCACATCCTCTCCAACATTTACAGTTTTCTGACTTTTTAATTGTGGCCAGACAGGTATGAAATGGTATCTCATGGTAGTTTTGATTTGCATTCCCTAATTGCTAGTGATGTTGAACATTTTTTCATTTGTTTTTCTTCTTTGGACAATTGTCTTTTCAAGTTTTTGCCCATTTTTTAATTGGATAGTTTGTCTTTTTATTGTTGTTGTATGATCTCTTTATTTATCATGGATATTAAACCCTTATCAGAATGTGATTGCCTTTTCACCCTTTTGACAAAGTCCTTTGAGGTGCAAAAATTCTTTGAGGAGGTCCCATTTATCTATATTTTCTTTTGCTGCTCATGCTTTGGGTGTAAGGTTTAAGAAACCATCACCTACCACAAGATATTGAAGATGTTTTCCTACATTTTCTTCTAGGAGTTTTATGGTTGTTGCTTTTATATTTAGATCCTTGATCCATTTTGAGTTAATTTTTGTATAAGTTGTGAAATAGGGGTCCTCTTTCTTTCGTTTGGCTATGGCTGGCAGTTCTCCTAGGATCCTATGTTGAATAGACTTTTCTAGCCCAGCTGGGTGGGCTTAATAGCCTTGTCAAAAATCACATGACTGTAGATGTGAGGGTTGACTTCTGAGTTCTCAATTCAGTTCCATTGGTAATTCTGTCTTTATGCCAGTACCATGCTATTTTTACCACTGTAGCTAAATAATATGCTTTAAAGTCAGGAAATAAGAGACCTCCAACTTCATTCTTCTTTTTAAAGATATTTTTGGCTATTCGGGGCCGCTTACCATTCCAAAAAATTTTATTATTGGCTTTTCTATTCTGCAAAAAAAGGCTGTTGGAATTTTTATTGAGATTGCATTGAATCTGTAAATCAGTTTGTGTAGAATTGACATCTTAGCTATATTTAGTCTTCCAATCCATGACCATGGAATGTCCTTCCATTTATTTAAGTCTTCTTCAGTTTCTTTTAGCAATGTTTTGTAGTTTTCTGAATACAGGTCCTTTATGTCCTAGGTTAAGTTTCTTCCTAAATATTTTGTTCTTTTAGTCACTATTATAAATGGGTTTTTTTTCTGATTGCCTCCTAAGATTGCACATCAGTAGTGTATAGAAACACTATTGATTTTTGCATATTAATCTTGTATCCCACTACCTTGCTGAACTCGTCTATTAGTTCTAGTAGCTAATGAAGGAGCTTCTATCTGAGAGTGTCCTCCCTGGATTTTTCAGGATTTTCTGGATATAGGATCATGTCATCAGTGAATAGTGAAACTTTTACTTCTTCCTTTCCTATTTGGGTACATTTTATTTCTTAATCTAGCCTAATTGCTCTAGCTAGAACTTCTAGCACACTATTGAAAACAATAGTGACAGTGAACATCCTTGGCAGGAAAGCTTTCAGTCTGTCACCATTGAGTATACTGTTAACTGTAGGATTTTCATATACGTACTCTACCATATGAGAAAGCTTCCTTCTATTCCTATCTTTTGAAGTGTTTTTTTTTCTTTTTGGATTATAAAATTTTTTTTTTCTTTATTAAAGAAGTGGGTTTACAGAACAACCATCCATAAAATACAGGATTTCCGTACTCCACACCACCGACACATTGCATTGGTGTGTGACACGTTAAAATTGATGAAAGCACATTTTTATAATTATACCATTAATCAAAGTCCATGGTTTAACTTAGAGTTCACTGTGTAGTGTAGTTCCACGGATTTTTTTAAAAATTGTATTCTGTTACTATACTTACAATCTATCATTTCTCCTTTTTTTTTTTTTTTTTAACATTTTTTTAACTTTATTTTGTACATTCAATAATTGAAAATATAAACAATTAAAAACTAAAAAGTAAACACAGATGAATAAATATATACATTTCTCAATTAAATGTAATGGATACATATAAAATTTTTTTTTGAGTCAAACAATATATTACACAATATATTTGGTTCATAGTAACACATTCATACAGTATTTGTCCTTTTGTGTCTGGCTTGCTTCACTCAACATAATGTCCTCCAGATTCATCCATGTTGCCATATGCTTTACGACTTCATTTCTTTTTACAGCTGCATAATATTCCATGGTATGAATAGACCACAGTTTGTTTATCCATTTGTCTGTTGATGGACACCTGGGTTGTTTCCAACTTTTGGCAATGGTGAATAATGTTGCTATGAACATCGGTGTGCAGATGTCTGTTCGTGTCACTGCTCTGTTTTTCTGGGTATATACCCAGTAGTGGCATTGCAGGGTCCAACTTCTTTTGGAACTGCCAAACAGTCCTCCATAGTGGTTGTACCATCCTGCATTCCCACCAACAGTGAAGAAGGGTTCCTATCTCTCCACATCCTTTCCAACACTTGTAGTTCTCTGTCTTTTTAATAGTGGCCATTCTGATAGGTGTGAAATGATATCTCATTGTACTTTGGATTTGCATTTCCCTAATCATGAGTGATGTTGAGCATTTCTTCATGTGTTTTTTTGCCATTTGTATTTCTTCTTTGGAGAAATGTCTATTCAAGTCTTTGGCCCATTTTTTAATTGGGTCATTTGTCTTTTTATTGTTGAGTTGTAACATCTCTTTATATATCCTGGATATTAAACCCTTATCAGATATGTGATTTCCAAATATTTTTCCATTGAATTGGCTGCCTTTTCACCCTCTTAACAAAGTTCTGTGAGGTGCAAAAGTGTTTAATTTTGAGGAGGTCCCATTTATCTACTTTTTCTTTTCTTGCACGTGCTTTAGGTGTGAGGTCCAAGAAACCAGCACCTACTACAAAGTCTTGAAGATGTTTCCCTACATTTTCTTCTAGTAGTTTTATGGTCCTGGCTTTTATATTTAGGTCTTTGATCCATTTTGAGTTGATTCTTGTATAGAGGGTGAGATAGGGGTCCTCTTTCATTCTTTTGGTTATAGATATCCAGTTCTCCCAACACCATTTGTTGAAGAGACTGTTTTTTCCCATTAGCGTGGGCTTGGTAGGTTTGTCAAAAACCAGTTGACTGTATAGGTGAGGGTTTATTTCTGGATTCTCAATTCCATTCCACTGATCGATGTGTCTATCTTTATGCCAGTACCATGCTGTTTTGACCACTGTAGCTTTGTAATATGTTTCAAGGTCAGGCAGTGAAATTCCTCCCACATTGCTCTTCTTTTTTAGAATGCTTTTGGCTATTCAGGTGCACTTACCCTTCCAGATGAATTTGGTAATGGTCTTCTCTAATTCTGTAAAGTAAGCTGTTGGGATTTTGATTGGAATTGCACTGAATCTATAAATCAGTTTGGGCAAGATTGACATCTTCACGATATTTATTCTTCCAATCCATGAACATGGAATGTCTTTCCATTTGTTTAGGTCTTTTTAAATTTCTTTTAGCATTGTTTTGTAGTTTTCTGCATATAAGTCCTGTACTTCCTTAATTAAATTAACTCCTAGGTATTTGAGTCTTTTTGTTTCTATTGAAAATGGAATTTTCCTCCTGATTTCCTCCTCAGATTGTTCAGTACTAGTGTACAAAAACATTACTGATTTTTTGCGTGTTGAACTTGTATCCTGCCAATTTGCTGAACTCATTTAATAGTCAAGTAGCTTTTTTGTGGATACTTCAGGATTTTCTAAATACAGGATCATGTCATCCGCAAACAGTGAGAGTTTTACTTCCTCTTTTCCTATTTGGACGCCTTTCATTTTTTTGTCTTGTCTAATTGCCCTACCTAGAACTTCTAGTACAATGTTGAATAACAATGGTGACAGTGGGCATCCTTGTCTTGTTCCTGATCTTAGGGGGAAAGCTTTCAACCTTTCCCCATTGAGTGTGATGTTGGCTGTGGGTTTTTCATATATGCCTTTTATCATATTGAGGAATTTTCCTTTTATTCCTATCTTTTGAAGTATTTTTATCAAAAAAGGATGTTGGATTTTGTTGAATGCCTTTTCTGCATCTATTGATATGACCATGTTGTTTTTTTCCTTCAATTTGTTAATGTGGTGTATTACATTGATTGATTTTCTTATGTTGAACCAGCCTTGCATACCAGGAATAAATCCCACTTGATCGTGATGTATAAGTCTTTTGATATGCTGTTGGATTTGATTTGCAAGTATTTTGTTGAGGATTTTTGTATCTATGTTCATTAAAGAGATTGGTCTATAATTTTCTTTTCTTGTGGAATGTTTATCTGGCTTTGGTATTAGAGTGATGTTGGCTTCATAAAATGTGTTGGGTAATTTTCCCTCCTCTTCAATTTTTTGGAAGGGTTTAAACAGAATTGGAGTTAATTCTTTTAGAAATGCTTGGTAGAATTCACCTGTGAAGCCATCTGGTCCTGGACTTTTCTTTGCTGGTAGATTTTTTTTTTTTTTTTTTTAAGATTTTATTTATTTATTCATTTATCGCCCCCTTGCTGCTTGTGCTCGCTGGGTCAGCTAACCACGCCGTGTGGGCGGGCCTGCCTTCACCAGGAGGCCCTGGGAACCGAACCCGGGGCCTCCCATATGGTAAACGGGAGCCCTACTGATTGAGCCACAGCTGCTTCCCTGCTGGTAGATTTTTGATGACAGATTCAATCTCCTTAACTGTGTTTGGTTTGTTAAGTTCTTGTATTTCTTGTTGTGTCAGTGTAGGTTGGTTGTGTGTTTCTAGAAATTTGTCCATTTCATCTAAGTTGTCTAATTTTTTGGCATATAGTTTCTCATAATATCCTCTTATGATTCCTTTTATTTCTGTGTGGTCATTTGTAATTTCCCCCCTTTCATTTCTGACTGTATTTATTTGCATCTTCTCTCTTTTTTTCTTTGTTAGTCTAGCGATGGGTTTTTCAATTTTATTGATCTTCTCAAAGAATCAGCATTTGGTTTTGTTGATTTTCTCTATTGTTTTTCTGTTCTCATTTTCACTTATTTCTGCTCTAATCTTTATTATTCTTTACTTCTGCTTGCTTTGGCATTGGTTTGCTGTTCTTTTTCTAATTTCTCTGGTTGTTCAGTTAAATATTTGAGTTTAGCTCTTTCTTATTTTTTAATATAGGCATCTAGGGCTATAAATTTCCCTCTCAAGACTGCCTTCACTGTATCCCATGAGTTTTGATACATTGTGTTCTCATTTTCATTTGTCTCAATCTATTTACTGATTTCACTTGCAATTTCTTCTTTCACCCACCAATTATTTAGGAGTGTGTTGTTCAGTCTCCACATATTTACAAATTTACTTTTTTCCTATCTATTATTGATTTCTAGTTTCATTCCATTACCTGAGAAGGTGCTTTGTATCATTTCAATCTTTTTATATTTATTGAGAGCTGAATTGTGACCTAGCATGTGGTCTACCCTGGAGAAAGATCTATGGGCACATGAGAAGAATGTATAACCCGCTGAGTTTGGATGCAGTGTTCTGTATATGTCTGTTAGGTCTAACTTGTTTATCATATTGTTCAAGTTCTCTGTTTTCTTGTTGATCTTCTGTCTAGTTGTTCTATCTAATGCTGTGAGAGGGGTGTTGAAGTCTCCGACGATTATTGTAGAAATGTCTATTTCTTCCTTCAGTTTTGCCATAGTTTGTCTCATATATTTTGGGGTACCCTAGTTAGGTGCGTAGATATTTATGACTGTTATATCTTCCTGGAGGATCGTCCCTTTTATTAATATATAATGGCCTTCTGCATCTCTTATCCCTTTTTTGCATTTGAAGTCTGTTTTGTCTGATATTAGTATAGCTACCCCTGCTCTTTTCTGTTTACTGTTCACGTGGAGTATCTTTTTCCAGCCTTTTACTTTCAGCCTGTTTGTATCCTTGGGTCTGAGGTGAGTTTCTTGTAAGCAGCATATGGATGGCTCATGTTTTTTTATCCATTCTATCAGCCTGTATCTTTTGATTGGTGAATTTAATCCATTCACATTCAATGATATTACTGAAAATGCACTATTTATTTCCTCCATTTTATTCTTTGGTTTTCATATGTCATCTTATTTTTGCCTCTCTTTTTACTCTTTTAGTTATCCTTTCTGCTTTTCTTTCTTCTATACTCTCCTTCAAGCCTCTCTCTCCTGTCTTTTTCTTTCAGGTTCTAAGGCTTCCTTTAATATTTCCTGCAAAGGTGGATTCTTTTTTGCAAATTCTCTTAGTTTCTGTTTGTTTGTGAATACTTTATATTCACCTTCATATTTGAAGGACAGTTTTGCTGGATAAAGAATTCTCGGCTGGCAGTTTTTCTCTTTCAGTTTCCTAATTGTATCATACCACTGTCTTCTCGCCTCCATGGTTTCTGAAGGGAAATCTGCACTAAGTCTTACTGGACGTCCTTTGTACGTGATCGTTTGCTTCTCTCTTGCTGCTCTGAGAATTTTCTCTTTATCTTTTACATTTGACATTCTGAATAGTACGTGTCTTGGAGTAGGTCTATTTGGATTTATTCTCATTGGGGTACAGTGTGCTTCTTGGACATGTTAGTTCATTTCTTTCGTGAGAGTTAGGAAATTTTCAGCTATTATTTCCGCAAATACTCTTTCTGCCCCTTTTCCTTTCTCTTCCCCTTCTGGAACTCCCATGACACATATGTTGTTGCATTTTGTGTTGTCATTCAACTCTCTGAGCCCGTGCTCAATTTTTTCCATTCTTTTCTCTCTCTGTTCTTTTCTCTCTTCAATTTTAGCTGCTCTGTTCGGTATCACTTATTCTTTCTTCTATCATTTCGAGTCTGCTGTTGTATGCCTCAAATGTATTTTTGGCTCCACCTATTGTGTCTTTCATTCCCATGAACTCCGTTACTTTTCTGTTCAGTGTTTCAAATTCTTCTTTGTGTTCGCTCAATGACTTCTTGATGTCATTGATCTCTTTAACTATATTCTCTTTCATCTCATTAATTTGATTTTGGAAATGTGTGCTCATCTCACTGATTAGTTCTCTCAAATTCTGCATCTCTTCTGGGACTTTGCTGTATTCCTTTTCTTGGGCCATGTCTTTTATTTTCTTAGTATAGCTCGTAATTTTTTCTGGTACTTAGGCATCTGGTTAGGTTGTATTTTACTTAGATGCTCTATCTCTTTCTCTTTTATGGGGTTTTAGTGGCAGGAGGCTGTGAGTTACCACAGCTCTTTGATTTTTGGCTCAACCTTGATTGTTAGGATTGTTCTGCTGGTTGCTCAAAACTGGGCACTGGACCCAGTATTTGGTTGTAGTGTCGTTTCCTAGGGCCTTGGGCAGGGAGGCTATAGAGGCCAGGAAAAGCCTCTCCTACTTATTAATTTTCTTACGTGCACTTCCTTGGTCTGCCAGGAGATGGCGCTTGTTGGCAGCGCACAATTCAATGCCTGGTCAGAGCGTATTTCTTGTGACACAGACCAGATCAATGTGATAGAGCTTCCTGTCTGGGGGCTAATCCCTGTGATTCAAACTTTCTGAACAGTTCTCCAGTCTTCTCTGATAGCGCCCCCCTTTTCCCAGCAGGAAATATTTCCACTCCCTCTGAATCTTCAACAATCAGTCCCTGTTAGTAGAGCAGGAGATTGGGAGGTTTGTTATATCTTTAGCCCCTTGCAGGCTCCAAGGCAAACAATGGTGCAGCCCCACCCAATGGCCTGGAAGGGCTCTCGGGACAGAGCAGACCAAACCTGGGAGTCAAAAGTAGGGTCAGCCCCAGGCTCTCTCTCCCCTCTCCCATGGAGTCCTCAACAATTAGTCCAGGCTAGAGGAGAGGGAGTTTGTGAATTAGGATTTGTCCAGTCCTTCCTAGGCTCCCAGGGCAAACCACCATGTGGAAGGGTCCGTGGGGCTCCACAGCCCAAATTTACAGGTCAGAACCTGAGTCAGCCTAAGGCTGTGTCCCTCTCTGTCCCCTTTCTGGGAGTGGTAGATCCCTGGAGCCCCCTTTGTCTGTGGTCGCAGGCCCAGGGGCCCGAGAATTCTGAAGAATGTGGGGGAGAGTGCCGGCAGCAGCAGAAGTTGCTACTTTGCAACTCACAGTTCCGTTGTCACGATTTCCCTCTTCTGTCCCTCTCTCCTCTGGGTGGTGTGCAGCCTTCACCTGCTGTCCTAAACCCTAGAAGATCTATTTCGGGGCTGTTTCAGCTTGTCCTCTAGCTTTTTTTCTGGAGAAGAGATTCCCGTGTCTTGTTAGTCTGCCATCTTCCCAGAAGTACTTCCTCTTTTGAAGTGTTTTTATCAAGAAAGGGTGCTGTATTTTGTCAAATGCCTTTTCTGCATCAATTGAGAGGATCACGTGATTTTTCTTCTTTAATTTATCAGGTGGTTTATTACACTAACTGATTTTCATGTGTTGAACCACCCTTTCTGCCAGAGGGACCAATGGACATGGGACCAAAAGGCAGAAACCTGTAGCTCGAATGGAGGTCCAGACTCTAAGTCCTAGAGGCAGGCAGCTGCAAGCTTCTGCAGTGCCTGCTCCTCCTCTGTTCCCCAGTGGAAAGCACCAACTTCCCATTCTACCCGATAGAGCGGTGCCAGGAGAATACCCAGGTGAGGAGTGTGCTGGTACCAATATGCAAATGGCCTGATAACTGCCGGCCTCCTTTTTGGAGGTGGGTGACTTTAGGGTCAGTAATTTGTCCCTTACCAGTTCAGGGATCCAGTCCTGGGCTCTAGCCCATATATTAAGAAGGTGATCTGCTGAGCTGGGCCTTGTATCTTATTGGAATTTATGGCTCAACTGGACAGTTAAAGCCCATTTAGTAATGCGTGCGATCCCTGGGCAGTTAGCTCCTCGCTCTTCCCCACCAACACGATGTCCTCAATATAATGGAGCACTTGGAGTCCTTGGGGCAGGGGCAGCTTCCTCAAACCCTGTCCCACTCATTGGCGGCAGGTAGTGGGGGGTTTTAAATGCCCCTGCAGCAGTACAGCCTTGCCTCTGGGAAGCTAATTGATCCTGGTCCTCCTATCAGAGCGGGGTAGCGATAAAGGCCTTCGCCAGGTCAACGACCACGTACCCAATGCTGATGGAGGCCACAGTGTCTCCGTGAGAGTCACGACGGCTGCGGCCAAAGGTCCCAAGTGCTGAGAGTCTGTAGTTAGCCGCACACTCCACCCGCCTTCTTAACCAGCCACACCAGGCTATTACATTTGGAAACGATGGAGCAGAGGACACCCTCAGGTAGAAGCTCCTCTATGAGTTCAGGAACGTCCTTTCCCCGATCAGGGAGGCGATCCTGCCACTGCTGGACAATGCGATAAGGAGAAGGGAGCACTGGTGGTGCCTGGTGGCCAGAATTTTTTGGGATGGGGAAGCACATCCTTGCAGTCGCTGCTAGGGGAGGTATAACAGGGCAGGGTATCAATTCCTATACTTTGTTCCCTGGAGGGAAGCACGGCCATAGGGGGCCGGAGGGACCGACCCATAGGGAGGCGGCAACCTCCCCCTTGCCAATGTGGAATGCCCAGAACCTCCCAGCGCTATTTGCCACCCCCTCCCCTCTGTGTCTGGGGGGAATTTCAAAGTCCCATTTATCACTACCTTTCCCCCAAAGGATGGAGACAGCATGCCCTAGGTCCCCAGGCTGGAGGGCAGGGTGGATCCCTCAGTTTAGCCCACAGAGCCAAGAGTCCCGGGCAGTCCTGTACAAAAAGAATGCAAGCGGGATGGAAAGAATAGCGAAACTCAACCCACTCCATACCTGCCCATGCACTTTGCTCACTGCACCAAAATCTTTGTTACACAGTGTGTCCTGGGAACACAGGCTCAGGCACAACCGAAACTTCCAGCAAATAACTGCTCTATCACTCACACAGCACAAAGGGTCCAAAAGAGATGGGTGGAGATCCCACTGTGGCCTGTCTCCCAGGGAAGGACAAAGGGCTAGACTTGGTGTGGCAGCTGCCTGCCCCACTTTGTGCCTGAGTGTGAAGTGGTTATACACCCTTGGGGCAGGGGCCCTGCATGGAGAGTGCCTGCCCTGATAAGCATCTGGGGCTACCTGTTTCCAGCTTCCTGGTTTAAGGCCTGGCTGGGCCTTTTCATTAGACCTAACATCTCCCCTGGGCGTGGAATGGAAACAGACTGAAACATTGCCCCACAAGAGAAGAGGAGGTGGGGGTAGGCGAGAGCTGGGAGATGGCCGCGGAGCCTGTTTCCGTGACTTCCCCAGCAAAAGAATAAGTCATAGGATGCAGAAGAAAAGAGACTTAGCACAGAAGGAAAGCAAGAGACCCTCCAAGATTCCTGCAGGGAGTGCCCAGTGACACCTGCGCCCTAGGTGCAAAGGGCAGCCTTTCCAGCTTGGAAGGGAGTAACTTGAGCTGGGCAGGTCAAGTGCCACTGTCACCGTGCCCACTACCATTACACAATTTCTAACTTGGCAAAACATTTGGAGGATCTGCTCCATCAAAATAAGACAAATCAAGAAAGTGGAAAACATGAGATCCAAGAATGTGAGAGCTTGTTCTAAGAGAAAGGCAAAGAGAATTCTAGAATAACAAGAAAGAGAGGAGCTAAGACAAAACCCAGCAGGGACAGGGAAAAAGCTGCCAGACCAGAGAACTGGGGGCTCCAGGAGGCAGATTCAGAGGGTGTAATAACTAGAACGGGAGATGATCGGAAGGGTGGAGCTTGTGCAAAGTTGTACTGAGAAGCGTTTGAAAAGTAAAAGAAATCTGAGAAAACTATGCAAATATTAAGGAACCAGGATTACCTTTAAGAAAAGGAAACATAATCACAGTACCTTGTAATGCTCAGGTAAGAGTAGCATGCGTATAAGCATAGAATAAAGACTTAAAATCTGGTTATTAACTTAACTAATAATTGCATCAAGACTATATTGGAAAGATGGAGTGAAAGAAGCAAAGGTGTGGTGCTGTGACAGAACTAAGTTTTTATCCTCGCTGACAGCAAATCAATAGATAACATCTAAAACTGAGGAATCAAAAGACAGACTTTTACACGAGGCACCAAATCCCAAAGCTAATATAAAGGAAAGGTGGCTAAAAATTCCTTTGGTTGAGAAAAATGGGAGGAGAAATGCATGTTGGAAAAAAATGTGCTCAAAACAGTGGTGCTGGGAATAAGCAGATCATGCTAGAAGAGCGAGCAGACTTGCCCATCACTGTGCCCAGGGTTGTGCAGGGGATTGTGGGGCAAGAGGCAGCCATGCTATGCTAGAAAGAGAAGTTGGGATGTTACTCCCTAGGGCCTGGAGAGCCACTGAAGACGCGAGTGGAGGAGTAACGCGATGAAGCCAATGCTTTTCAGAATATAAATCTGACCTCAGTATGTTAAATGGTTTGAAGATGGGAAAAAATAGAAGTTGAAAAATCAGTCTGGAGCTACGTAAATAGTCCAGGTAATTGATTGACACTATAAGCCCACTCTCAATTTTATAGGAAATTGAGATTTGAAATACGACAATGGTATAAAGTGTGTTAATTAGTTAATATCTGAGATGTTCTTAGTGGCCTATTTGGTATCCTACCACAGAGTTCCCGTTTATACGTTTTACACTTTCAGCCAGACTGGTTAACTTTTTCATCACTTTGATCACCAGGTAGTATCACCTGATCACAGAAAAATTATGTTATTTTCAGTAGACCTCACAGGTTAAATGAGAAAAGATAATAATAATAATTGTTGTAGCTGTTATAGCAAATATTTTATTGTTTCCTGTGATCAGGCAGAGTTCTGAGCTTTACCTGTATTAACAGACTTCACCCCTTACCAACCCCATGAGGTGAGTGCTGCTACTATTCCCATGTGTTATAAGTCAGTGAGGCACAGATACCAGCAAATCTGCAAACTGAGCGCTTTGTTCATCTGCACAGAAAGCAAATACAGCAATGCAGAGTTAGGCTTTTTTTTTTAAAAAAAAAAAAAAGTGTGGCTTTTACCTGCCCAGCCTTGTCTTGCCATTGGGACAGTTTTTCTTTCTTTGGCTTCTGCTCAGAAAGAGAGAAGTAAAAGGCATTTGTGTTTTTCTATTCCTAGAACTCGGTGGGTTACCAGATAAGAATTCACGTGGTTCTGTGAACTTGGATGGGGAAAGCATTTTCTTTATTTTAGTAGCTTGTGATTGAAATGAATCGTTTCCCTTAGTTATCAATGTAGACAACAAGCTCCACGGCGATTAACAGTTCTGTGACCATATCACCAACGGAGATCACAGATATTTTCACAACCCGTGGATGTTGTTGCATTATCAGAAAATGTTGTTTAAACTCATCCACAGCTTTGAAGTTAGTTATTATACCTGCTGCTAGGTTATTTGGGAAAATGTGTTAATAAAGGAGTACCTGTGTTACTCTTTCATGATTAAAAGACTTTGATCCTGTACTAAAAAAAAAACAAAAAAACAACACGTTTGCATTCCGATTTCATCCAGGCAGGGCCAGTGGGAGGCGAAATGGTTCCACTGAGTCCTGAGCTCGTCAGTTCTCCTCCACTGTGAGGCTCCCCGAGGCACTCTCGGTCTCACAGTTTAAAGGATGCTGCCAGGAAAAGTCGGATCTGACCCCATGTCACCCGGCGCGGGTCGTGTGAGCTACACCCTATGTATGGCATATTTGCGAAATTATGCCAGTGTCCATGTTGACAGATAGTTGAAGTAAAGTGATAGCACACTAAATAAAAATTTTAGAAAATGGAAGCACATCCAGTGTAGACAAGATACGGACCCAGGCAGGCTAGTGCCAAGAGCTAACACCTTTGTCACTACACTACATCAGCTCCAACACAAATATGTGGAAATTAAATATAAAAATGTGCTCGCAACCCCTCATTTCCATTAATCCACATTTTCATAAGAAACGAATACACATGTGGAGACTCACGTCCAGCTGAACTTCATTTTTTCCCCTCATCTGTAAAATGGCAAAAATAGCATCCACGCCAGCGCGGGGTTTTGTGAGGGCTGTGGCAGGTTGGGGGACACACCGGCCCCAGGTCCTGGCTCTGCCTGCTCCCGAGCCTCCCCACGCTGACTCTGGGCAGGGCCACGGAACTTGCTTTGACCAACAGGATCAGTATATGTGACACAAGAGAAACTGGAAAATCACCTGAGTTTCCCCACTTGCCCTCGTGCCTGTTCTCTGTGACCACCCTAGAACCTGCCCAGTTTAGCCTCTTGAAGAATGAAAAGCAAACGGAGCAGAAGTAAAGCTGAGTTGCCATAGCTAAAGCCATCTTAGGTCTTCCTCCCAGGTAGATCCCCAAGATTGACCTGCAACCTCAGTATGTGCTTATTGTCCTAAACACTGAGTTTTTGGGGTAGTGTGTTATGTGGCATTATTGTGGCAACAGCTAACTAATACAAGTACCAAATAAAGTGCACAGTGACCTGGCACATAGTAGCAGCTCAATTAATTTAAATTCAGTATCCACATCCCTACCATGTTTTGAAGGAGGCCAAAATGAACAAATAAATGCTGTGCCAATTTGTTCACATCACATGTATAGATGTGGCTCCAGTAATTAGAAGAAAGCAATAAACTAAAACATCCATTTCAAATGGAATGGACCAGAATATAAGATTTTATCCTTTCTAAGGATGTACATGTCCATTACAAACTATTTTACCTGTTTATAGACCTCATTTCCCAGATGTCATTAATAAAGGAATTCACAATTACCTGTAGGTTCATTAAATAAATCAATACTCTAATTCTCTCAAATTAAAGTATCATTAGTGCAGATGATTGCTGTGGCCACTGTAAATAAAGCTGTTAACAGTGGCCATCTCAAGTGAGATTTGGTCTCTGTTATTCAAAAAGGAAGTCAGTAAAACACATAGGCTTGGTTCAAGAAGAAATTAGAAAAGGTCGTTCAAATCAATTCTTTCCCTAAAAGAACCCAATGCTTGAAAACTCTCTACAGCATGCCCTGAAGTTTGTTTTCCAGTGTTTCAGTCTGAGTCCAAACAAGAGACAGAAAACACAACATGATTTAAAGGGAAGTTTAATATGAAGAATCATTAAGCAATGATAGAAAGACGTATTCTAAGATGTAAGGGGAACTCTGGAGGGTGGCTTAGCAGTGATGGAGTTTACCCAAGGAAGGGGAAGATTGGGCAGGAGGTGTTTTGTTTCCTAAGCCGCTTAAAGCTAATACCATGAAATGCTTTGGCTTAAGCAGTGGGGATTTATTCGCTGCCAGTTAGAGTCCAGTAAAATGTCCAAATCAAAGCATCATCAAGTGAAGCTTTCTTCCCGAAGCCACCTCTCCCAGGTTTCACTGCTTTCAGCTTCTTGCCTCCATTTCTTGCCCCCGCCCCGCTGTATTCATTTGCTTTATAAAAGGCTCCAGTAATAGGACTAAGTCCCATCCTGAATGAGGTGAGTCACACCTCAACTGAAGAAACCTCATCAAAGATCCTGCTTACAATGGGTTTCCACCCACAGGAACAGATTAGATTCAAGAGCATGTTATTCTGGGGTACCTACAGCTTCAAGCCTCCACAGGAGGTCTCCTCCCCGAGGGTAGGGTTCAGACTTTGTTGGAAAACGTTGCAGTCCACTGGATGGCAGAAAGTGCTTTGTGCTGCCCAGGCCAGAGCTGGTCAACAGCAGCTTGGCAAACAGGAAGCAGCCGTGAGCGACGCAGGGCAGCTGCAGCCGGTGGACAGCCCCATGCACAGAGGGAGGCAAGGCGCCGCTGTGGGCAGAAGGCCTGGAGCACGTGGTGTCCGTGCCGGGAAAGCCACAGGCAGGTGGCTGCCAGGCCAGACCAGTGCTGCAGCAGTTCCCGCCACGTGGCTGTCCTAGAGCTCCTCGCAAGGCTGACCAAGCCTGCAGCCTCCAGAACCAGTAAGAGGAACTTTCTCCTCCTGAAATATCCCTTAGCGGCCTCTACTGCAGAGGAAGCAAAACATGCTGTTTACTGTAAAGGAGCAAGGCTTAAAGAAACCCCATCCCTGTCGCAGAGCAAGTTTTAAAGGGCGAATGTGGAACTGAAAGGCCATAGACTGATAACTGGCACTCCCAAAGCTTAAACAACCACACGAAGGAGGACATTAACGCTTCCCAGGGAAAGACTATTACATTAATAGCTATCCTTTTGTTTTGTTTTTGTTGTTTTTGTTTTGGCTGAAACAACAGGAATTTATTGGCTCAAGGTTTTGAGGCTAGGAGAAGTCCAGAATGGAGGCCTCCTCAATGCAATGCTTTCTCCATGAAGACTGCGGCGTTCTGGGCTGGCTGCTGGCGATCCTGGGTGCTTGGCTTTTCTGTCACACGGCAGTGCACATGGTGGTGTGTTCTCCTTTCTCTTCTGGGTTCTACTGACCTCCAGCTTGTAGCTGCTCCCACTGCGCTCGCTCTCTTCTCTCTCTTTCTCTCTTCCTCTCTCTCTGGCCTTCCTTTTAAGGCCTTCAGTAATAAGAGTAAAACACATCTTGATTCAGTTGAGCCACTCAATTGAAGTAACCTCATCAGAAGCTCCTATTTATAACATGTTCACACCCACAGGAATAAATTAAAATTGAGAACATGTTTTTTTCTGGGGTGCATAGCTCCAAGCCACCACAGCTTCCTATCTCTGGAATCTAGTCAAAGGCTCACTAGCAGAGTCTTGAGGAAAACACCCAGCTAAGCAAAGAAGTTCCCCAGGACACAAAAGCGGTACATGTAAGCACACGCAAAAACGGCTTTATTCAAAGTTATATGCAATAAGGAGAGAGACTAGAATGCTAGTGTGTGTCTGTGAGAGAGAGAGAGAGAGAGAGAGAGAGAGATGGAAGTCTATCATAGTAGGGGTGACAGGGTTCAGCTCCCCTGAAGCAGAGGGCAAGAGAGTGAGCTAATAATGGAAGAGACCTAGAGGGAGAGGTCAAGCAGTGGGTGTGTTAATTGCATGATGTTATCTCTTGAGTCACCGTCCAAGCCAGGTAGAACATGTTCTATCTGGATTCTGCAAGGGCCAAGGTGAGGGAGGCCAGAGCCTGGAGTCTAAAGCTTAGTCCAGCTAAGGAGAAATTACAGCCATCTAGCTTGGTAAGACAATGGGTAGGGAGTTTCTTAACCTAGGCTGATTTCCAGGATCACAGGGTTCAGACAAGATTCAACACTATCAGCCCTTACTAAAACGACCACCCTCTCCCTAGAGACTCCACCTACTAGACAAACAACTCATAAAACGAAGGGCAGACACGAGCAATGAGAAATTCACAGGACACCAAAGTATGACCAAAACCCCAAATCCTGAGAAACAAATAATAAACCTGTATTGAAAGTCTCCGTGGAACAGTCGGAGTCCCAGTTCAGTGTGAAAAGGAATAATAACAGAGAGTGAGACTGCCTCAAGTGGTGGAGACACAAGGGGTCTCAGGTATGGGCCCTTTACGTAGTAGAGGGTCTCAAAACTATGAAATCCTATAAGCCAAAGACTCAGGAAGAAGCCAGCAATCAGCCAAGATCAGATTTAACGTTCAAGGGGAAAATGTGGTATGCCACTCAACAAGAGGGGGAGCGAACATGGAATGCTTCTCAACCATTCTTAGGAAGAAGGCATCTTTTGCAAGATTGGGTTTCGGCTGAAGGATTCTGAAGAGGATCTGAAAGAAGCAAGCCTTCATTCTGAATTAGATACTCTTTGGGAGATGAAATTAGAAGCGGGACTTAACTAGGAATTGATAGCTGTCGTGAGGTGAGGGCAGTTTAGCAAAATGAGTATCTCCAGTAATAAATGAAAATATCAAGGAGCATCTGGGTCACTGTTGGAAAGAAAGCACTACCTGCTCAATAAGGGCTTGCTCTGGAAGTTTACTGCTGTTGAAATTGGGAGAAAGTGTTCTCTTAATTTTGCGGCAGGTTTGATTTCTGTCCATCTCCCACCCTCCTTATTGGCAGGATAGATTTTTCTCTTTTCAGTCTGAATTGATATTCTCTCTTTCAGTCTTGGATGAATTTGGCCTCTTTCAAAACATAGTATTATCAATAATCCTTAAGAGTTTTTCTAAAATTTTAAAAATCAATAGCTAAACAAAGTATGAGAGATTTAATAATGATGTCAGAACAGAATGAACATGTTTAAATATGATGCTAAGATATGTTATTGTATAGCTGACAGAAATGGGAAGGCAGTGGATGAAGAAGGAAGCACAGGGCCATAAATGTCCCCATTAAGATACTCAAGAAATAAAGTTTCAACGCTATTATTAAAAGATATAAAGTTTACTAAACACTGATCTAAAATTAATAATATAAATGGGAAAAGGAGAAGTAGATAATATATTTTACTTAATCTAATCCATCATCTTCCATATCTGGGAGAAGAAATATTAAAAGTTTGATAACTGGATACATTAAGAAATGCAGGCATATTATGAGGTAAAAAACTGACAGAAGAAACCCATAAAAGCATTTGGGTGTGCTTATCTTTGAAGATTGAAATGGTTGGTAAGTCTCTATGGTAGGAGACCTCTGTCTTCCTAAAGTTAACACATCTTTGTTGTTGCTTTCTTTTTTTACTTAATTAGTGTATGTAAATTTTTGATGATTGGAAAAATAATGTGAAGGAACTAAATACATGTAACATTGTATTGAGGGAAAAACTATATTTTTATCTAGCTTATTTGAGATTTTTTAACCTAACAAGGCAAATATCCTAATTAATAAACTGAAGATGAATAGTTTTTTATATATTTATTGCTTTTCCAATACTAAACATACGATCTAAATTAAATTAGCAACTTCTTATAAAATGATCCTCATTTGATAAAAAATTTCCAATCATTAAAGCATAAAATATGATTATAACATAGTACCCTGGATAAAGATAAAAACTATAAAATATATGACCTTTATGAGTTTGTTGAAACTTAAGGAACCTATTTAAATATTCAAAGAGTTAACAATAGATACCTGCCTCTAATGTATGGTCATGAATAAATCTTCCTTAGAAATATAAATGCAGTGTTTTCCAGGACTGCTTTGAGTACGCTCACTATTCAGTCTAATTGCTCTCTTCATTCTCAGTGGAGATAAGTGCTAGTGTCTTCTTAGCAGTGAGGAAACAGAATCCCTCTGTAAAATCTCTCCTCATGCTTTAAAGCCAACAATTTCCACAGATTTCTGCTTCCCTGTGCCAGGAGCTTCCATCATATGTTTTGTACTTCCGTGGGAATGGCCACTCTTAGGATTCCTGACAGATCCCTCTGTAATGATACATTCACATGATCTAGACAGATCATGAGCAGACTCATGGCATTCAGGGAAACTAATCTACAAACCAAAATAAAATATACTTACCAGATATTCCCAGAGGCTCAGAAGGGGCCATCCTCCCAGGAAATTCTCTTCTTGAGAAGAAAATCCTTTGAGCAACCCACATAAGAGATGAGAACCCCATTTGCAAAGTATTAATTCAGGAAAATTAGAACTCTTTTGGCTTCAAGTGGTAGAAACCAAATTTACACTTACTTGAGTGTGGAAAAAAGAGTGGGGGATGATATTTACTGGTCTATGTAACTGAAAGTTCAGGACTTCAGGACAGCTGGATGTAGGAGCTGAGTAGCTGCATTGGAACTGTCCTACCTCTTTTCCCTGCAGTCACCGTGATGGCTTCATTCCAGGGTTTCAGTCTCAGGACTATTGACAGTGTGGCCAGGTAACTCTTTAGAGTGGGGACTGTCTTGCGTTTTCGTAGGATGTTTAGCAACATCGCTGGCCTCTACCCGCTAGATGCCAGTAGAACCACTTCCCAGCTGTGATGATGAGAAATGTCTCAGACACTGCCAGATGTCCCCTGTGGCAAAATCGCCTGTTCTTTCCACATGTTGGCCACTGGAAACTCTAATCCATAGTACCCTGGATTAGCATTTAGCAACCCCTGCACAGAGGTAAAGCCCTTTTCCTAACAGTCTAACAGCAACCCTGGTCCCATGTTCATCCTAAAATGTTTTATTGTAATTCATATATTGATAATTTTTTAGAGATGAGCATAGGACAAAAACATAGAATGCTGTGATAATCTGTACAAGGACTGCATATACCCATTTTCCATGCTGGATGGAGACTTTATGCTAATTTCCATAGCAACTTATACCAATTTGGGTGGAGGATTTTCTCTTCTGTGAGTTGTACTTATATTTCTTCCTAGAATTTTGACGATTCACTTTTCTTAAATTCCCAAAGTCTACTGTATTTGAGGCCTGGGGTGGTTGTTATCCACTTCTTACACATTCTAACCTACTAAACAAGCAATTTATATGGCTTATCCTAGTATAAATTAGGAGATTGGTTGGACTGCTTTAACATGACAGCTTTAACAGAGAGAAAGAAACCAACCAACCAACCAACAGTAGTTTAAATAAGAGAGAAGCATCTTTTTCTCCTATGAAATTCTAAGCTGGTCATCAGTTAAGGGGACAGAGAGACCCTGCTGCATGCGTGTTCAAGGCCCTAGAACGCTTCTATCTTGTTTCTTGGCCATCCCTCAGGGCATTGTATTAGTAAAAGGAAGATGAGGGAAATGGATATGGAGGACAACTAATCATTTCTGTCATAACCTTGTACTAACTAAAGGGTCATTTGAGGGGGAAAAGTCTATTTAGAACTCAGGAGAAGGAGAAAAAAAGAGAAGTAAAATATACTAAGTGCCTATTTAAATGCTAGCTATTTTATATATAAAAACCATAAAAATTATTATTAATCCCACTTTATAGATAAGGAAACTAAGGATCCAAGGCTTTAAATATCTTGCCCAAAGACACTAAGTCATAAATAGCAAGCCTGTTTTCAGACCCAGCTCCTTCAAAATCAACATTCTTCATTAATCCACAGTACAGGGCAGCAGGCACTGCTCACGGCACGTGACAGCAGTGGGCTCACGAGCCAAAAGCAAATTGAGAGGAGTTATTGACAGCAAAGCTACAGATCACAGCAATTCACCTCCCACAGTTTTTCAAATCCATGTTTTCTTCCCCACGGAATTATATAAAAATTAATCTTAAAAGAGAAAGAACTTTGAATCTATTCCAGAAAGCTAATCTAATTTTCTCACTTTGCAGTTGAGGACACTCAGGCCAGGCATGATTAAAAGCCTTGCCTGATACATATATGCATATATATTTATATATCATTTTGCAAATGTTTGTATGTATTGTGAGAATTTTGATTTTTACCCATAATAAAAAATAAATAAATAAAAAATAAATAAAAATTAAAAAAAAATAAATGTAAAAAACAAAAACAAAAACAAAACAAACAAAAAAAAAAGCCTTGCCTGAAAGCCGTTGTGTTTTCTGTGTCTACAGTGGCAGCAAGCCACCTAGTCTTGGAGTCCCTGCTCTCAGGGAGCTCACAATCCATCCAGGAGAGGAAACTCACCCCATGCACTGTTCCGAGAGCCCTAGGCCAGGGGTGATCGGTGCCAAGGAAAGCTTGGATGAGGCGTTCATGAGGAGCAAAGACTAGGACGCAGAGCTCATCCACTACAACACATGAAAGCCGGTTTGTAGGGAGATTCAGAGGAAATTTAAGCAGGATATATTTACTGGGTATAGGTTTTGACTAGCCAACTGTCTAGGAAGCAGATTTTATTGTTCTTCTGAAAAAAAAAAAAAAAAAAAAAAGCATTTGCATTTTAGAGCTCAGGAGCCAAAGGCTTAGGCAATAAACTAATGCAAAACTGATTTATTAAAAGGTAGAATTCAGGGATATCTGATCTCTCTATCTCAATAGTGCAATTTCTGTTTTGTGTTTTCCCAATAAACTCAATGCCAAATACTGTAGTGTTAAGATTTGAAGTTCTGGAGTAAAACCAACCAGAGTTGAATTCTGCCTCAATTAGCATTGGGCTAATTAATCCTCCTCCTTAAACCCAGTTTTTCGCGTGTAAAGTACGATTAATAGTCCCTATCTCTCTGGATGTGAGGATGAAATGAGAATTTATCTGAAACACTCAACACAGAGCCTGGCACATGGTGAGCATGGAATACATGTTGCCTGTAATTTGTACCTGCTTTTCCTTTGGTTGTTATTGTCTTTCACTCTTTTCCTTGAAAAATTCTGTGATCCCAAAGTGCATGGATGAAGAGGGAAGATGGTGTTTTCTAGATTCTCCGGCAGTGCAGGAGCCCCTTCAAGCAACGTCTAGCTAGTATGAACTCCTGATCATGAGAGAGTCTCAGGGTCCACCCAGATTCTTTCAGTTGAGCTAGCATCCCAAGTATTCATTCATTCATTCACTCATTCATTCATTCATTCAAACCATAAATAATTATTGAGCATGAACCAGGCAAGGATCTTGGTGCTGGAACCACATCAGTGAGTAAGACAAAAAACATGGAAATAAACAAGTGTATAAATAAGATAAATGTGGGGTAGTGACCAGTATAATAAGCTAAATAGGGTGCCATGTACAAGTAAGATGAGGACAATATGGTTTAGATATGAGGTAAAGGAAAGCTGCTCTGAGGAGGTGACATCTGAGCTGAGACAGATACAAGAATCTAGGCACTAAAGAGCAAAGGGAAGACATTCCACGCAAGGGTAGCAGTACAAGATCTTGAGGCAGGATCAAGCTTGGTGTATGTGGTAGTTTGAGGCTTTTATGGACCCCAGGAAAATCATGTCCTTACAGCTAATCCACTCCTGTGGGTGTAAATCTGTTGTGGGTGGACACTTTTGATTAGATTACTTCAGTTATGGGTGTTTTGATTAGGTCACTTCAGTAAGGCCTGGCCCAGGTGGATTTTAATCATCTTACTGGAGTCCATTATAAATGGGATGAATATGGAGAGAGAAAGGCCACAGAAGTGGAGAGAAAGCCAGAGGAAGCCAGAAGCTAAAGTTTCCTTAGCCCAGAGGAGATGGTAGCACCCAGCAGGTGCCGCCATGTGCCTTGCCATATGACAGAGGAGTCAAGGATTGCCAGAAGCAGGTCTGTGGGGAGAAAGCCTCACCTGATGATGTCTTGGTTTGGACATTTTTCTCAGCCTCGGAACTGTAAGCTCACAAGCAAATAAATCGCCATTGTAAAAGTCAACCCATTTCTGGTATATTGCATTTTGGCAGCCTAGCAAACTAAAACAGCATAGTTAAGGGACCAAAAACAGTGTGGCTATAGCATAGTAAGTGATATGCATGGTAGGAGATGAGATAAAAGAGTTAGAGATTCAGATCCTGTAAGGCCAGATTTCTACACTGTGGTAAAAAGTTTTGGATTTGATTATTTGTATGATTGGGAGCCTTTAGAATGACATATTTCTAAGAGACCTGGATGTTTTGTCATCCTGCTACACTTTCTGTGATTTTTTTTATGAAGCCCAGGTACATGGAAGTCCAAGTGCTCCATTTTCCAGTAACTTTGAAGCATTCTACATTGTTGGATTAAAAGTATCCTTCCTGTAATCCTCAGACATTGGAACAAAACTCTGAGCAGAAGTTGAAAGTTATTTTCCAATTATTTCAGAATCATTCTAGCTAAAGACATGAATGCTTAACAGACAAGAAACCTATATTCTATATGAACACAGGCTATATGCTCCTACAGAAAAGGCACCAGCAGATCTCTCTCTCTCTCTCTCTCTTTCTCCTCCCCTCCCCGCCTCTCCCCCACCCACGTAAATCAAAAGGTAATGAGGAGGAAAAATGAGAAAGTAATTTTTCACAATACGTACACTCCATATAAGGTGATTATCTTTCAACTCTGAATAAATTAAAATACATTGAAGTTTCAAAAGCCCATTTCTCCAGTGCACAATTCTTGAGCTGCAGGCCTATATTTCCAACTTTCTATTGAAAATCTCCAAATGTGTATGTATAAAAGGCACTCAGACACCTCAACCTTTGTTTATCAAAATCTATTTTTCCCACCGAGCTTACTCTTTCCTTATCACATCTGATGGCTCAGCTGTCTACCCACCTATATAAATAATAGAATTCTGAGTCTTTCTAAACTAAGTCAGCATTCCCAGCAACTTCCAGTACTCCAAAGAAATTAACATTTCTTCACCTTGATACCGTGACACTATCCGTGCCTTCTTTCCCTGCCAGTGAACTCACGCTCCAGGGCCCACCACAGATTTCCTCCTCTCCAACACCGGAATCGCACGGGAAAAAGGAGACGAGTGCAGAAATAACACTGTGTTGGCTCACAAGTAGGTGCTCAGAATATGCCCATTTCTTCTCCTTCCTTCCTCTTTTTTTTTTTTTTTTTTTTGTCGTTTTTTAAACTGACATTTATATCTCCTTCACCTTTATAGAAGTTCACACTCAATTCTAGCACTTTTCACAATATTCTAGAAACCTTTTAAAGTTCTATCTCCCGCACAGATGATGAAGTCGCTGAAGTTCTGCCCAGTTCATCTTTAGAGAAGTAACGCCCACATAGCACATCATCGTCACACAGCCAACAGCAGTGGGTACATGGGTCGAAGTAAATGCGTTTACTTTCCTGTAAACAGTCCCCTACCATCGCTTCGTCTTTCTGGAAGAAATACCTAAATAGTTTTTCTTATGATTTTCACTTGATAATTGTCTGGAAGAGTTTTCACATCGGGAGTAAAGCTCAGGGAAGGTGGCAAAGGATGAGGGCAGAGGGATAAGCAGAGAGAAGATCTTGTAGACCACCTGAGGGTTGTGGTATTGGTCCAAGGAGCAATTTTTTTTTTTATGGTTATTCCTTTAAGGAACTATTGAAGGCTTTAATTCAAGATAGGGACATAGTCTGATTTAGATTTGAAAAGAAAGAGCACTCTGGCTGCTATATAGAGAATCGGTTTTTTAAAGTCTCTGCCAGTTTGGGGACTATTGAAGAAGTCCCGGCAATAAATGATGGTGGAGGCAGTGGAAATAGAGAGATATAGACAGATAGTGCATATTGTTGTGGTGGTGCTGATAGGATTTGTTGATATGTTAGCTATGTAAGTGAGGAAAACAGAGACATCAAGGCTAACGAGCTACTAGGGTTCATCTTGATCCGCTAAGTGGAGAGGGATATCATTTTCTGAGAGGAACAGACAGGGTGAGGAATGGCTTCAGAATAAAATCAGGAAATGGATTGAAACATGTTAAGTTTAAAATGCTTAATGTAAATCCCATATGTCAATATGTCAAGGCTAGAGCTCAGGAGTGAGGTCAAGGCTAAAGAGCTGCACCTGGGATTCATTAGCATTTGGACAGGATTAAATCTATAGTGCTGAATAGACTTGCCTAGGGAGTAAGTGGAAGTGGCACTGAGAATGGATGGAAGATGCAGGAGCAAACCTTTAGACAGAGCGTGTAGGAGGAGCAGGCAATGGGAAGGGATGAGGGTACAGCAAGGAGGTACAAAACCAGGCAAAGCAAAGTGAACCTAACAAACTGCTTAGCTCCACAGTGAATGTTTACACATTTAGAATCAAGTAACACTTGCTGTTTTCAGCATTTAGAATCAGCTTCTAGAATGTTTGACTATGATTAAAACAGAATTAATGTCACATTTGTCTTCTTTTTAAAAAGATTTATTTATTTTTATTTCTACCCCACCCCACCCCACCCCTCATTGTTTTTGCACTCACTGTCTGCTCTCTGTGTGTTCTTCTGTGTCTGTTGTCTTCTCTTTAGGTGGCACCAGGAACCGATCCGGGGGCCTTCTGGAGTGGAGAGAGGTGCTCAATCTCTTGCACCACCTCAGCTCCCTGGTCTGCTATGTCTCTTATTGTCTCTCTTCTGTGTCTCTTTTTGTTGCCTCATCTTGCTGCGCCATCTCTCCACATGGGCCAGCTCACCGCGTGGGCCCACACTCCTGTGTGGGTTAGCTCTCCACTCGGGCCAGCTAGCCTTTCACCAGGAGGCCCTGGGAATTGAACCCTTGACTTCCTAAATGGTAGATGGGAAAACAATCGCTTGAGCCACATCCGCTTCCCAATATCTTATTAATCTTGAAAGTATAAATGTAGATTTATAACAAGCAGAAAGTGAGAGGTGACCAGGAAAAGAAGAGAGGGAGGAAAGGGTGAGGGTGCAAGAGTGTTCATTTACGAAGTGGGAAGAAGAGAAAAATGATGACATAGAAGCATAAACAAACTATTTTGAAGTATCAATGTAACTAGCAGCACTGTGTGACCAGAAATAGTTAAAAGCCCTTTGGGTGGAGAGTGGGACCTGGGAGGAAGAGCTATGCCACAAGAGTCTTCCTTCTCTTTTAAGCCCTTCCATACTGTTTGAGTTTTAATCATGTGCAGGTCTTACTTTGATGTAAGTAAACCTTTTAATTTAAACAGTGATTCCAGAGCCTCAGTTGGAGATGTGTGGTGTGGGAGGAATAAAATTAATTTAAATTTATAAAGCTGACATATTCTGACCCAGAAATTCCACTTCTAGTAGTATTCCCTAAAGAAATATTCAGAGATGAGGACAAAGATTTATGTACAAGGATGTTTGCTACAGTATTAATTACAATAGTAAAAAGTTGGAAACTACTGTGTAATAAATATTTGGAGATGATTTAAATAAATTATAGTTTATCCATACAATGGAATATTAAATAGTCCTCTAAATCATTTTTGAGATTATTTGGGGAACTTGTATAATGTTCATATCACATTATTATGCTAAATAAAAATTCAGGATTAAAAGCTCTAAGTGTGTGTGTGTGTGTGTGTGTGTGTGCGTGCGTGCATGCTGAATATACCAGCAACATATGGTTCAACAACAATAACAAGCAATTCCTGGACAAAACTGAGAGTTTACTACCATATAGCCTCCCTAAAGAAACTTTTTAAAATGAATATTACTGAAAGAAAGAAAATCATTCCAGAAAGGAGGTCTAAGATGGAAGAGCAATGGTGAACAAAGAAAATTACAAATATATGGGTAAATATAAGTGAACATTGATAGAGGACATAAAAAAATAAAATTAAAATCCTAGGTGGGGGAGGAACATAATTTGGGAGGGGGAGGTTGGAATAAAGTGTACTAAGTTCTTTAAGAAGAAGGTCAAAATATTTAGACACTTTAACATACTTATACTAAAATTTCTAGGCCAACTGCCAAAACAAGAGTTGATAGCTTCCAAAGTAGTAGGAAAAAAAAAAATGAAATGAGGGAGGAGTAACAACTTAATTTTAATAAGGAAAATAAAGGAAGAAAAGAATAGGGAGAAAATCAGAAAAAAAGCAGAACAGAACAGAAAGTACAAAATAAGACAGTAAAAATGAATTAAATTATATCAATATCATAATAAACATAAATGGACTAAACCCAACAGTTAAAAGACAAAATAGTCAAGTCAGACTGGATATGCTTCATATCTAGCTGAAACCTATTTACAAGAAACAAAACATGGTGCCCCTACTCCAAAAGAAATTCTATGATAGAGACTTGGATCCCCAGATCTTAGCATTAATTAAGACCCCGTTTTCAATAGCTCTAAAAACATTCAGCTTTCCACAGTGTGTGGTCCCCTAAGTGCACGAATGTCGATCCTTCGGGAAAGGCTGGCTGACTCAAAACCGTGTACACTTGCCGTGGTGTTGCAGGGTCCTGTCATGGGGTACAATCTCTCATCTGCTCTCTGGTCCTGAGCCTGGAAACTGGCTCATTTCTGGAACTTGGGCAAGGAGTCATGTCTTACCACTGCAGAAGCTGACCTCAGCCTTCTGTTCATCTCTTCCTGGTCTCTTTTGATTACAAATGGTAAGCTGTACCCTTGCTTACTGCTCATTACTCCTGCCCCTAGGAAAGCCACGTGCTATGCGTCATGTCCACATATCCTGTGAATCAGGACCTCCTGACTGCCATTCTAACCCGGCCGCCATTAGGCCCACTTAGGTAATGAAAAGGAAATGCTACCACCTTTCATCTGCTACCCCGAGGTCCTATAATCCCCCTCATTACTAGGAAGCCCAGTTTTATAGGAGCATCTCCTACCATATAAACCACTCCCAAGTGTTGCTGGTAGCCTCGCCAGCACATTCCTTATCATTTGCTAAATGGAGTGGCCTTTGGGACCTCCCAAGGAAAACTGTCAACTAATGGGCCCAGGCGGTCATGCCCACTCTTC
This sequence comes from Tolypeutes matacus, assembly GCA_026826555.1. NCBI lineage: Eukaryota > Metazoa > Chordata > Mammalia > Cingulata > Chlamyphoridae > Tolypeutes > Tolypeutes matacus. The sequence continues at coordinate 6,083,444 of JAKSZT010032012.1, forward strand.
TGAGCCTTTTGATTGCTTCCTCCCCAGTTTTCCATGGCAGTCCTGGCATCTCTACTTCATTTAAGAGAACTGTCTCTTCTTCCAATATTACCTGTTACAACAGTCACCCAGGGCCCAAGCTGTGTCACAGCAGAATGCTCCTAAATTGATACCCTCTGCCAGCTATATATTTTGCCCCCAGTGTTTCTGCACCTTCCCTGTTAACCAGGCCCTAGGTGTGTAATCTCTCTCTTCCCTTAGCAGTCCCAGAAGCTCTCCAGTTAGCTTAGGCTGAGAGTCGACATGGCAAAGAGGGGGAGTGGGGCCAGATGCTGCGGAGAGGAGGGTCTGTCTTACCAGAAGCTGGTCTCATCTGAGGCATTTGCAGAGTCTTCATGTAAGGAGCAGGACTCTATCTTCCACAGGTTTGGGTGGGCCACTAGGGCAGGCCCCAAGAGTTCAGGAGAATCTGGGATTCAAGATTCTCAAGAGCATCTACGCAGCTATCTTAACCCCCAGTGTCAGGTCCTACTTCTTCCTAATCAGGGTCCTGGTTTTGGCACAGAAGCCTTCTTTGGAGCTAAGATTTATTTATTTAATTTACCCCCCCCCCCCTGGTGCTTTGCCCTCACTGTCTGCTCTCTGTGTGTTCTTCTGTGTCTGCTTGTCTTCTCTTTAGGCGACACCAGGAACCGATCCTGGGACCTTCTGGAGTGGGAGAGAAGTTGCTCAATCTCTTGCACTGCCTCAGCTCCCTGGTCTGCTGTATCTCTTACTGATTCTCCCCTGGGTCTCTTTTTGTTGCGTCATCTTGCTGCACCAGCTCTCCGCGCAGGCCAGCACTCCTGCGTGGGCCAGCTCTCCACGTAGGCCAGCTTGCTCTCACCAGGAGGCCCCAGGAATCGAACCCTGAACCTCCTATATGGTAAACAGGAGCCCAATCACTTGAGCTACATCCGTTTCCCAAATTCAACTCATTTAAAATGAAGACCTTCTCTTGTTCATAGAACACTCTAAAGGTAGTTAAAAGTCAAATCACAAACTGGGTTAAGATGTTTGCAATACATATAACTCACAAAGGATTAATATTTGGAATATATATCCCAATTAATAAGAGACAACCCAATAGAAAAAGGGCAAAAAAAAAAAAAAAATGAACAAATATTTCATGCAAGAGGAAATATGGGCAGCCAATAAGCATTTGAAGAAACTTGATCGCATTGATAATTGGGAAAGTGAAAAACAATCATGATGTGACAGCATTTCATACTAATAAAATTGACAAAAATGAAGATGTCAGAAAATGTCAAGTGTTAGCAAAGAAGTAGATCAATGGAAATCCCTGTACTATTCTGATGAGTGAGTACATTCGTGGGAGTACTTAGGGAAAAATCATTTATCCAGTGTCGATATGCACCTACATTATGACTAAGCAATTTCACTGTAAAGCACATAACCTTGAAGAGTGTTTGTAGGTTAATTAGTAAATTGCAAACTCAGTCTAGTTCAGCAGTTCTCCAGGTGTGGTCCCAGGGCACCAGCAGCACCTGTACCTTGCTAGAAATGCAAATTCTCAGGTCCCACTGAAGACCTATGGATTAAAAACTCTGGGGTGAATACCAGCCATTTGCACTTGAACGTTCCCTCCAGGTGGTTCTAATACATGCTGAAGTCTGACAACCACAGATCTAGAGGGCCAAAAACAGCCTTTTTTTAAAAAAGGCTAAATTAGACTAGACTAGAAAAAAAAAATAGAAAATAGTGTGTTGCAAGTAGGAGGGGTAATTCCTGTTCCATCGAACTTTTGTTTTAGCTGTGTGTGTGTGTGTGTGTGCGGATTTCCTGCTGTAGGTTACGGTCAACAATTCTTGAGAAGCACTGGCAAGACTTTTAAGCATGTGCGGCAGGAGATGGGTACCAGATTGTTAACAGCAGCTTTATATAGCAAGGGAGAAAAGCCTGAACAACTCAGGGGCTTGGGTGAGTGTGACTCCCTTAGGGCAAAGGAGGGGTGTCCCCATTACCAAATACACGTTAAGCCTGGGACCTCTGCAACATGCCATGTTCGTGCCCCAGCACTGGCACCTTATCGTTTGATAAGGACCTTGTCTTTCTAGCAACCTACTACCTGAAGTGGTACTATAGCCTGCCTGTCTGCTCTTTCAAGACTGTGATATATTTTCCTAGTGGTTTGGTTTGCAAAATAAAGTTTAATGCCCCCCCCTCCCAAATAAACCAGATCTAAACTCATCAACATGAATGCATTTTAAAAATGTATTAGTGAATTCCAAAACAGAATGTTAATGACAAATATACGGTAAGTGAAAAAAGCAAGTTACAGAAGAATATACTAGTCTATTTCATTACATAAAGTTCAAAGACAGGTAGAAATTATTAATATTTTGTTTGAGGAACCATATAAGTATTGTAAGACTATAAAGAAATTAAGAGAATGAGTAACACAAAATCCAAGGTAGTGGTTACCTCCGAAGGGTAGAAAACAAGGTACAATTGGGGAAAAGTAAACAGATAGTTTCAAAGTGATTGGTTACTTACTATTTCTTAAGCAAGTGGTAGGTATACCTAAATTCTTCAAATTTTTAGTCTTTAAACTGTATATATACCTTATATACCCTCTTATCTATGTAGTATATTTCCAAATGAAGTGTTGGAATATATATAGATATGCACAAATAGAAAAAAAATGAAAGCACGTCCTGTACACCATTTATTCACCCCTGCTTAACAAAATCAGCAAAGAAAAAACTAAGAAGTCTATATGATTCACAGTTTTTTAAAATAATCCACTAATGATTTGGCATCTGCTTTTTATTCATTTTTACAATGAATCAGTATTTAAAAAAGAAATTAGTATAAGTAGCATTATATCATTAATATTCATCTGTGTAAGTATAAAGAACATCAGATTATTACATGAATTCATACAAGTAACCAGGCCACAGATAACCTTTTTAGATCATACTTTTTTTTAACAAATCAATTTTACTGATAGATGTTAATAAAGCATACATCCATCCAAAGTGTACAATCAATGGCATTCGGCACAATCACATAGTTGTGTATCATTACATCAGTCACCCTCAGAGCATTTTCATTATTCCAATAATAATAATAATAAACAAAAAACAAACAAAACTCATCACTTCTCAATCTCTCTATGCTTCCCCTGCCACACATAGCTGTTACTCTCTTTTCTTTTCTCTAGTCTATTTGTATTTATATTTTGTAAAAATAGTCTTATATATGCAATATCACCCATATTCGTATTTTACATGAGGTTTCACTATGTTATACAGCCCCATGTTACATTTCTTAGCTTTCCTTCTAGTAGTATAAATGACCTTAGGCTTGCCCTGTCAACCACTGTCATACCCATATAATAGCTCTGCTAGTTACACACACTATGGTGTGCTTTCACCATTTCTATTCATTCCCAAAGGTTTACAAACAACCTTTTTACTAATTCTGCACAGATTAACCCTCAACTTCCCATTCTCTACTATCCCTCTATTTCCTGGTGACCTATATTTTAATTATTAATTCCATGAGTTTACACAATATATTTAGTTCATAATAGCGCAATCATACAGTATTTGTCCTTTTGTGTCTGGCTTGCTTCACTCAACATAATGTCCTCCAGGTTCATCCATGTTGCCATATGCTTTATGACTTCATTTCTTCTTACAGCTGCATAATATTCCATCGTGTGAATAGACCACAGTTTGTTTATCCATTCATCGGTTGATGGACACCTGGGTTGTTTCCAACTTTTGGCAATGGTGAATAACACCACTATGAACATCGGTGTGCAGAGGTCTTTTCATGTCACTGTATTGCCGTGTCCCATGTCAAGTCTATATTCAACTTCTTTAGGAACTGCCAAACAGTCCTCCACAGTGGCTGTACCATCCTGCATTCCCACCAACAGTGAAGAAGTGTTCTTATCTCTCCACATCCTCTCCAACATTTACAGTTTTTCATTTTTAATACTGGCCAGTCTAGTGGGTGTGAAATGATATCTCATTGTAGTTTTGATTTGCATTTCCCTAATTGCTAGTGATGTTGAACCTTTTTTCATGTGTTTTTTCGCCATTTGTATTTCTTCTTTGGACAATTGTCTTTTCAAGTCTTTTGCCCATTTTTTAATCAAAGAGTTTGTCTTTTATTGTTGAGTTGTAAGATCTCTTTATATATCATGGGTATTAAACCCTTATTGGATATGTGATTTCCAAATATTTTTTCCCATTGAGTTGGCTGCCTTTTTACCCTTTTGACAAAGTCCTTTGAGGTGCAAAAGTGTTGAATTTTTGAGGAGGTCCCATCTATCTGTTTTTTTCTTTTGTTCCTCATGCTTTGGGTATAAGGTTTAAGAAACTATCACCTACAACATGATCTTGAAGTTTTCTACATTTCCTTCTAGGAGTTTTATGGTTGTCATTTTTATATTTAAGTCCTTGATCCATTTTGAATTAATTTTTGTATAAGGTGTGAGATAGGGGTCCTTTTTCTTTCTTTTGGACATGGCTATCCTGTTCTCTCAGCACCATTTCTTGAATAGAATGTTCTGGCCACGCTGGGTGGGCTTAATGGCCTTGTCGAAAATCTCTTGACTGTAGATGTGAGGGTCTATTTCTGAGTTCTCAATTCAGTTCCATTGGTCAATCTATTTGTCTTTATGCCAGCACCATGTTGTTTTCACCACTGTGGCTAAGTAATATGCTGTAAAGTCCAGAAATGAGAGTCCTCCAACTTTGCTCTTCCTTTTTAAGACATTTTTGGCTATTCAGGACCCCTTACCATCCCAAATAAATTTGATAATTGACTTTCCATTTCTGCAAAAAAGGCTGTTGGGATTTTTATTGGGATTACATTGCATCTGTAAATCAGTTTGGGTAGAATTGACATCTTAACAATATTTAGTCTTCCAATCCATGAACACAGAATGTCCTTCCATTTAATTGTCTTCTTTAATTTCTTTAACAGTGTTTTGTAGTTTTCTGAATATAGGTCCTTCATGACCTTCGTTACTTTTATTCCTAAATATTTTATTCTTTTAGTCGCTATTATAAATGGACTGTTTATTCTGATTTCCTCCTCTGATTGTACATCAATAGTGTACAGAAACACTATTGCTTTTTGTGTATTAATCCTATATCCCACCACTTTGCTGAACTTGTCTACTGGTTCTAGTAGCTTTTGTCGTGGATTTTTCAGGATTATCTTGTTACAGAATCATATCATCAGTGATGTTTACTGCTTCCTTTCCTATTTGGGTGCTTTTATTTCTTTATCTAGCCTAATTGCTCTAGCTAGAACTTCTAGCACAATATTGAATAATAATGGTGACAGTGGGCATCTTGGTCTTGTTCCTGATCTCAGTGGGAAAGCTTTCAATCTTTCACGATTGAGTATAATGCTAGCTGTAGGACTTTCATATATACACTTTACCATGTTGAGAAAGCTTCCTTCTTTTCCTATCTTTTGGAGTATTTTTATCAAGAAAAGGTGCTGTATTTTGTCAAATGCCTATTCTGCATCAATTGAGAGGATCATGTGATTTTTCTTCTTCAATTTATCAGTGTTATTTATTGTACTAATTGATTTTCTTTGCATACCTAGAATAAAACTCACTTGATTGTGGTGTTTAATTCTTTTAATGTGCTTTTGGATTTGGTTTGCAAGTATTTTGCTGAGGATTTTTGCATTTATATTCATTAGAGATATGGGTCTGTAATTTTTTTCAGAGTGTCTTCATCTGGTTTTGGTATTAGGGTGATGTTGGCTTCATAGAATAAGTTTAGTAGTGTTTTTTCCTTTTAAATTTTTTGGAAGAGCTTGAGCAAGATTGATATTAGATCGTCTTTGAATGATTGATAGAACTCACCTGTGAAGCCATCTGGTCCTGGGCTTGTCATCTTTGGGAGGTTTTTGATGACTGTTTCAATCTCTTCACTTGTGACTGGTTTGTTGAGTTCTTCTATTTCTTCTAAGGTCGGTGTAGGTGGTTTGTGTGTTTCTAGACATTTGTCCATCTCATCTACATGGTCTAGTTTTTTGGCATACAGTTATTCATAGTATTCTCTTACGATCTCCCTTATTTCTGCGAGGTCAGTGGTAACGTCTCCGCTCTCGTTTCTGATTTTATTTATTTGCGTCTTCTCTCTGTTTTTCTTTGTCAGTCTAGCTAAGGGCTGGACCACACTTTTGATCAGAACTTTCAGGGCACAGCACAGCTAACAGTTTGGATTTGTTTAGTGTCAACCCAGAATTCAAAGAAAATTGGCTTTTGAAGAAAATTTTATAAAAGCAAAAATGATAAACCTAGATAAGGCATAGGAAGCTACTCATAAAGTTAGTAGTACATGGTTTCTCTTTAGTTCAGGTCTCTCCCTGCTCTAGCCACCAGCACCTGGCACATTCAGGGCACCTGAGGAGTGGGGCCGAGAGCAGACATCTGTACCTTGCAGGAAGACACAGCTGCATCCCCTCTGGGCCTCCTCCTCCAGGTGAGCTCTGAGCTCCTTTTCTCCCACTGAACCTAGGGCCTCACATTCTACTTTCAAGGGCCTAGGGTGAGACTACAGCTCACTGAAGGTGAGATTTTTATTGCACTTGGAGGTGTTAAATTAAACAGTGTTCACAAACGTTTTGGTTCTTGGGCATACGATCTCCTGGAGTGAAGTAACCAGTGTAGGAGCATCAGCCAGTTTGGGACTTCAATCTAGTGCTTACTGAAAAGTGGGACGTTTGGATTTACCAAGAGTAAGGCACATAGGATGGGGGAAGTGGGAGAGGAAAGAGTGCATGAGGGTTCAGGATGGAGTGAGTTTCCAGCCTCCCCGGTAGAGGGTCTGTCGTTACTCTAGCCCTTTAGACCACACTTCCTGCTGCTGTGATAAAAGCAAACAAAGCACAAGGAGGATGATAAGGGCCAAGGAGAAACCACATTTTTAAGACATAAAAGTGCATTAAAAGGTTAGGAAAGATTAAAACTGTAAAATTAAGAGTTGTATAGGAGAAAAAATAAAATAGGGATTAAGAATGAGTACACAAATGCAAATAAAGATTAAAAAATGGAAAGTTTTTAAACAATAAGATAAAAATGGGTGAGATTAAAGATATAGGTCAAGAAGCCAAAAAGATTATTGGGTGAAAGCCATAAAAGTAAAGGACACAAAAGATTTTTATTAAGAGCTAAAATCTGATAAGATAAAAAGTAAAATGTAAAAAGAGAGAAATAAAAATATGAATGATGGTAAAAAATAAATGAAAACTATAAGAATAAAGGACAGTGGAGAAGTGTTTGAAATAAAATAAATACAAAATGCTTGATGATTGCATGAATAGATGAGAAATTAATACACAAGGAAGTGTGATATTATCAGGCCTCTGAGTCATGCCTGTAACAGCGCTATTCTTCTGATGAGAAATCCCTTTCTCCCTTTGGTACCTGGCAAATGCCTCTGTGTCCTTCAGAACTCGCCTCAGATATCGCTTCCTTCAGAAGGCAGTCCACCCATGGACCCTTCTACCCAGGCTGGGCCAAGTACTTCTCCGTGACCAACAGAACCCTGCTTCTACCTCAGATTAATATTTGTGTCTCTTGCCTTGCCTTCCTCAGGCCCTTACTTTCCACTCTTTGCTATAGAAAGAGTTAATACTATAGTCATTTTTCCCTGGTAGGAAAATTAAAATAAAATTCAAAGCTTCATCAACTCTTGTAGTTTGGGGGCTATATACATTTAACCCATGCTTCCTGAGGTCTCACTCTGTGCCAGTGCCCATGGATACAGAGATCAGTAAGACCCAGGATCTGCCCTCAGAGAATTAACCATCCAGTTCAGGAGACAGCTTAGTAAGCAAAAATTACAGTTGGACTCCAAATAACTTGTGGGAGTTTTATGCATTTTAAATGAGTTTGTTTTGATGCCACATCCACAACACGCAGTCTCTCTAGATTGATGAAAACTTCATTCTCTGTTTCCAAAACCTCACACCCAAATGGAATTTGAGTGTCCTTCAGTAAAGATTTTCTAACAGAGACACAGAAAAAAGCAGGCTCCATGATTCATCTCAGGAAAGCGTTAGCTGGACGGAAAGCGAGACGCTCCATTGGCCAGCTGCCTGGTTTCACCAGGGCAGTGCACTCTGGGGTTAGACTGATTGGTTGGGGTTGCCCAGGGCAGGTGATCCGTAAATTCTTAACAATCCCGAGATGCCTTTGCCTATGAGCATAGATATGGTAAGTAAAACTCCATAGTATATCTATATACATAAATTCTGTTTTACGAGATGTTTCTTGGGCTCATTTTGTGACTTGAAGAAAAGTCAATAATATAAATTCCAAAAATGGCTGTTTTTTAAAAAATAAAACCTTTCTTCCCCTCACATGAAAAAAAAAAACCTTACCAAAAGACTTTGATTGATGCATAGGGCTATCAGACTTTGTTTTACTGACTTGCTTTGTGTAGTATCTGTGAATTTCATTTTTCATAACAAAAACAGCTCCTCTCCCCTGATGGTTTGAATGGAATGGGGCTTCCTATAACTTTCTAAAACAGGTATTTACTAAGCATTATTGAGAAGCTATTTAGGACTTTATTATTTTAAGGTACATTAGCATACCACAACCTCCTTAGGGTAATTGGTATTTAGCCACATTCATACTTTTGGAAAGAGAGAATTGAGAATGAGAGGATGGCACAGAATTTGAAGAATTTGGAGGCCCCAGAATCTATGTCCTAGTAACTTAGAAGACAAATTTCTCAACCTATCTGGCCCTCAGTTTCTTCATCTGAAAAATGGAGTGATAATAATAATCACCTTACAATAATGTTATTAAATCACGATTACAAATATGAAACTCTGTAAACCAAATATCAGTGCACAAATATAAGGAGCAATTGCTGCATCTGTAATATGAGTTAAATAGTCAAAAACTCAGTGCATTTCCCCAGGTGGAGCTAACCTTAGCCACGGGCACAATAAAATATGCATTCATGTACCTCAAAAATTGCTATTTAACTAATGATGTAAAAGCACTTTTAAAAAAAAAAAGGAAAAAAACGGGTTTCATTCCACAATTAAGGTAAGATATAAAATGAAAATTTTTTGGCAATAAAGCTTACATTTGAATCCAGAACAATCTGAAAAAGGCAAGATAAATGTATTTAAATTCAAGAAGCAGTGACCTGGGAAGTGGATGTGCCTTGATTCCCAGGGCCTCCTGGTGAAGGCTCAGCTCCTGTTTCCTCCACAAGGCCAGCTGTCAGGTGAACGGCTCGTCTCTTTTCCTGGGGCCTTCTCTCCTTCCTCACGACCAAGCTCCTCTGTGTGCTTACTTCCTGGGGCTCCAGCTCAAAAACTCCAGCATCAAAACTCCAACCCTGTCCTTTGCCATGTCTTTTATCTGTGAGTCCCCACCCACAACGCCTTACTGACGTGGCCCAATCAAAGCCCTAATCATAATCTAATCATGCCCATAGGAACAGACCAGTTTACAAACATAATCTAATATCTATTTTTGGAATTCATAAATAATGCCAAACTGCTACAATATATATTTTTATAGAGTAAGGAGAATTATATTTTGATGAGATACTATTCTCCAGTTAATTCCTTCCCACTTGTCTTGTTTCTGATATGAACTTCATCCATTTCAAAAAAATCCATAATCAACACCACTGATGAGGTTATACTGAGAAAGTACAAGGTAATAGAAAGCAACTTTTGCATCTAAAATTTGTAACCGTATGCAGTTAAGTAGATGAGGTTAGCTTTTGTAGGAAAATGGGTATTAAACTAGGGCAGTAGGAGTCAAACATTCATTGTTTTTGAGTATATAATGACTCCTTCTCTCCATCCTTTTCTTAAAGCAAACAATTTAATATTAATTGGAAGGGATCTCAGGGAGTAGGAGAGACAGGGAGAATATTCTAGAACCAATTGCAAAATGAACACTGTAAATAACTAGAAAAATGTCTGGAAGAATCGACAAAATTAACCATTGTGTCTAGGTAGGATAATAAGTAATTTTCTTTCATATTTTCTATATTTTCTTAAATTTTTACAACATGGAAGTATAGTTTATGCGATATCTTATTTCAATGAAATTTGCCATAAGTAGACCTCTTCCCACTGCCTTTCAGAACAATGTCATCTATTTCTAGTCAAACTATTATTCTTCATTTTTCAGCCCTGAAACCTGTGGCTTCTGCCATGGAATGCTCATCATTTTTCCTACCCCACCTCACCCCTTAGATTTAGTCAAGGTTTTCCTTATTATAATGACTGTCTATTACTTGTGTTGGGGGGGTTGATATCAAGCAGAAAGGTGTGAAAGACTTGGCTCCTGCACCTGAGATGCCCATGATCGATTTGGATTGACAGACTCATAAACCAAGGGTCAGAATATAATGCAGTAAGTGTTTTAATTAAAGTACATACAAAGTGCTTTGTGAGTAGAGCATAGAGGTACCACATCTGTCTGGAATATAGGAGGCTTCCTAGAGGAAGCCTATCTTCAAGTATGAATAAATTTCCCTCTGCCTTGAATGCAGGCAGGTGGGAAAAGTTAAGGAAATAAAGGATCGCATGATATGCAGAGAAAGGAAGTCATTTTTGTGACTTGAGTATAATGGGGGTACGTGCGGGAGAGTGAAGGTGGAGAGCAGAGAGAAATGATGAAGAAAAGGATTGTGTTAAAATATGAGAAGCTGGCTACGCTGTGGGTACAGTTGTGTATTTCTGTGTAACCAACCACCCCAAATTTGATGCGTGAAGCCACGGTTGTACTATTATCCTCACAACCTAGGCATTTCTTATGGACTGTGATCACGCTTGCAGTCCGTCAGCCTGTTGCGTCTTCCTTTCCTCGTGGTGCTGAATGAGCTCAGTTAGGAGTGCCCAGCTAGTAACTGGGCTGGACTAAGAGGGTCCCAACAGCTTCGTGTATGTGTCGGTCACTTCTGCCATATTCTGTTGGCCAAAGCAGTCGCAGAGCCTGCCGAGAGTCAAGGAGAGGAGACCTAGCCCCACTTCCCAGTAAGAGATGCCAAAGCCTTTATATCGCACCTAGCACAGCATCCTGAGAAATCTGAATTTATACTGTTTAAGTGGGAAGCTGCCGAAAGATTTCATCTGGTGAAAGACTACCAAATTATGGCGCTAAGAAATGGACTGAGGGGGGAGAATATTGGAGGAGGGCAGCCCACTCACTCTTTATCACAGAATGTTTACTTGTACTTTATAGTGGCTTCTTCTAAACGTGCTTGAAACCCACTTCATTGTTTTGGTTATGGAGATGCTTACTTGTGGCTGTTAAGATAGTGACATGATTTCAAACGGCAGACTTTCATGTGTGTTTTATGCCTCCAATTAAACCATAAGCTTCTTGAAGTCAGAAAATGTGGAACTCCATTGCACCAAGCATTTTGTAAATGCCTCCCAACTTTACCGATTGTCAGATTAAAAGAAGGCAAATCATAGAGGACTCCCCCTCCGTCAACAAGCATTTACTGAGCTGCTGCTGCCTGTCTGCTCTTGGTGTTTGCGATGTGTCCGTGAGCAAAAGAGACAATGACGCCTCGTGAAGCGGATGTTTTAAGTCCATAAAACTCATAATGGAGGAGGAGGTTCTCCTGGAAATGTTCTGCCGGGAGAGAATCTGCTTTACCTTCCCGTGGCTCTCACCTGTCTGTGTCTGTAAAATTTCAAAATTACCTTTTCTATAAACTGCAAGTAATCTCAGATTCGGAAATTACTTAGCCTGTGTAAAGAGTCAGTTCTCTTTACTCAACACGACAGGGTCTATGAGTCAACAGCGACAGCCAGGTAGCAGGAGGGTGTCACTCTAAAGAGGGGATCGTGTGCTTGCAGGCATGGCCTCGTGTGAATGCACAGCTGCAGCAGCTACTGAGACAGCAAAATCCTAATTGTACTCAACTCACAAGGAGCTTTCTACCGATAACTTGGTCAAGGCCTTGTATTTTTACTCCTATCCTATCTGTGCGCATATACAAAAAGTGAAATAAAAACTTTTCTGGCTCTTTGGATATATACACATCCCAAATAAAGGATGTATATCCCTACCTAATGGATTGAACACTTAAGCTTTAGAGAGACCAACAGAAAGAGAGAAGGAAAGATAACTGGCATTAGAACGATCCTAGGAACCATGGGTTGCCAATAAAGATCAAAATCAGAGATTCAGATAACTAATGCATACCACTTACTACTACCATTTTGCCTTCTCTGCACATTTCTAAGTAAGCCACATTATGAAAAGGAACTTTAGTAAGCAAAGCTTTGAAAAAGCAGTTCTCATCAATCTAATCAGAGCACATTTTTTTAACAAAGTAATCAGTCTGAAAAATCAAGAGGAAGTATGTGAAGTACATGTCTAGATAATGGACAAGATTGTCCTCTTTCTCTTATTTTTTAATCCAATCTGTATTTATGGAGTATCCACTATTTGCCAAGTATTGTGCTAGGAACTGAAGAAAAACAATGAAGCAGACAATTTCCCTGTCTCTCTTAAAAATTCACCATATTGGGAAAGACATAGATGAACAGAAAATTATATTTAAAACATTGTGCTTTTCTAACAAATTAATTTTTAATGTCAAGAGTACAAAGAAATTGATAACTTCATGTATTGCTGATAGGAATATAAATTGATTGAGATAAATCTTCCTAGAGTGTATTTTTGTGGCACATCAAAAACCTTCAATATGTGCTTACTCCAACAATTCCAATTCTGGGAACTCATCCTAAAATAATAATCATGAATCTGCACAGATTTATCTCAAAGGAGTTTCATTGCACAATATTTATAATATTGGAGCCAATAATGGAGACTTGGCCAAATTATTTTGCAACTCTATGATGAAATAGTAAATGGCCACTTAAAAATAATGTTATAGATGATATGGGAAAATGTTAGCTACATTATCAAGTGGGTTTTTTCTTAACCAGGCTACAAAGCAATGTGGGCAATATAATGCTGTTTTGTTAAAACAATTTTAAATATGTGGTGGGATGAATTGGCAAGAACCACCCCTCATTGTCCCCATCAGTGGGAGGCCAGGAATCAAAAGAATTTAATCATAGCTGGCCCCATTCCTCCTGGCACCAATGAGGACAGCCATTGACAACCAGCGTGGGTTGTGTGTGTGTGTGTATGTGTGTGTGTTTCAGCCAAATTTTAGATCTGGCAAGAAAGACCCCAGAGCTTCTCAGCATAATAATGGCCTGCTGTTCACAAAGGACAAAGCCCAGAAACCCAAGCTGACAGGTCCCCACTACCAGACCAGCCAGGGCTTTCTCAGAGGAAAATGGAGGCTTGTCTCGTGAGCAGCGTGTTTACGGGGACTCGGTTAAGGGGACTAGCTCTCAACGGTGACGGGAGGGACTGGTTTTGAGAGAGTGGCATTGACCCTTCTTTGTGGGCCACGTGCCCGTGGCCCTCTGTCACCTGCTGTGGTCTAGCGTAGGTACCAGTAAACTGGAGCCCACGGGCCGAATGCAGCCTGTTCTCTGTGTTGGCATGGACCTCAAGCTAAGAACATTTTTTATATGTTTCGATGGTTGAAAATAAGTAAAAGAATAATGTTATAGCAAAATTATATGAAATCCAAATTTCGGTGTCTGTAAAAAAAGTTTTATGGGAACACAGCCACACTCATTTATTTGTTTGTATATTGTCGATGGCTGTTTCCTGCTACAGCGGCAGAGCTGGGTAGTGGCATCAGAAACCATTTAGCTCTAAAAAAAAAAAGCTCTGTCAACCCCTGGCCTAGCAGAGAGACCCTCAGTATATTTTTCAGCAAAGCTCAGTGGACACTCAAGTTTGCAGAACTTCCTATGAAAGGATGTTGCAATCACTTTAAGAGCCCCTCCTTTATTTGAAGGGTGAAAAAAAAAATCCTGAGTACTGGTCACCGTAAAAATTGTCCCATGTTGGGTAGCAAAGGATCTCTCCTACAGGACTGAAAATGAGAGAGGCCCTGCCATACCCCGGTTCCAAGTAAATGTAACACCAGTGTCCATCTCTACCCACCCCACCCCCATGTCAATGGGCAGCTTTCACCTACTTACTGTGAAGAGCGAAGTTTTTCATTGAGTCCCTCCGAGTTGCCAACTCAGACCCCTGCACGTGTGCTGGAGCCCCTCATCTGGAACTCTGGGGCTTTGGCTCTTCTTTGAATGCCATTCCCTCCCTCTCCACAAGTGCTAGCAGAGAAGTCAGTGTGCAGCACTCTGCCATTTTATTCCCCATAATGCATTAGGCAAGCCGACAGAGACAGGAACTCTTCTCTGCTCCCAGCTTTTTGCCACTTTCCCAAGGGGTAACCTCCCCCATGCAGATTTTCTTCTTCCTCTCAGGAAACTCCATTCCTTGCATTGATCTTTCCCCAGCATCCATGCCCTGCCCCTTCCCCACCCCCAGTAGAAGTTCTCCCAAGTCTGTACAAATGGGATGCGGGACCTTCCAGAAGAACCATCAGCGATGGCCATGCCAGTTCAGGTCACACACCAGTGGTGCGTGGCTTCAGCGTGCCAAGTCCCAAATCAAATCATAAGCCCTTCACACGATGTCACTCTCAAGCTCTCCGTCACTGAACTGCATAAGTACTGTTTATTCCCCGAGTTTTTTCTAGACTATAACTATTGTGCCAAGCACTACGTGCTTATAACACACACACACACACACACACAACCACATGCATTCAGACCATATATCTACATACACTTACCCACCATACATCTCCCAAAACAAACACTGCTTGTCAGAAACTGGAAAATATCAATCCAAAATAAGAAAAAAAAATTCAGAAAGTGCCTCATTTTCCTAGGATCTCATCACTCCACCAAATCAGAATGCCACATTATTATCCACATTGAAGTTTTGTTCTTTTACTTCAGTTTTTCTCCACCTTCCTAATCCTGACCATTTGGACCTCTGAAGAATTCAAACAGAGCCTACCTCTGGGCTATATACTTCTTATTAACTGCCCTCTTCTTTGCATAAAGATGGATTTTGAGATTATCTTTCTGAGAAGCATTCATTTAAATTCCTTTCAAAAGCTGTTCCTGAAGCACGTGGATGTACACTTGGCATCCCAATGCCTCAGCCTAACAAAACTGGGACATGAGGGAGGGCTGAGAGAATTATATTGCATACATTGTTTTAGTCCTGAAAGTGGGGACAGAAAGTAGAAGAGAAAGAAGGAGAAAATGAATGAGAGGGAAAGATTAAGTAGGCATCAAGATGGCGACAAAGTCTAGTAGAAAGGCATGTAGAACTAATTAGTAATGGGGAACCCATCGTAGTTTTGAAAATGGGGATGCCTGTAATTTCTGGTTAAGTTTTTTGCATTGCTGTGCTATAACCTCATTCTCCACCCCTCTTATTTAAGCATCATTCAAGTCTACATTGCTCATGAATTCTTAGCATGGATGGATTCTTGTATGGAAAGTCCAAAGAGGCATGGCATTTCACGTGTATATCAAAAGGCATGGTAAAAACAACGTGTTTGCATAGCCAGAAAGCTGATAGCAGAAAAGACAATATTATTGGGTCTCTGGGAATTTGCAGAAATCCAGATGAAAGGCTTTTGACTCCCTTAAACCGTAGTATAAGAATCCAAACCAACTATAATGAAATCTCTGTTGGGCAAGGGAGATACTGGTTACAATCTAAGGTGTCGTATGTACTGGGTATGATGTGTTAGCTGAAGGTATAGCATGGAACAGAAGCCCAAACTGGTCAAAACTATCAGGATATTGATTATCTACCATTAATGGGAGCCCAGAGGGGTGAGTGCTCAGACATCTCAGTTATGTTATCAAGAATCCAGGGTCTTCCTTTCCCTCTGCTTGACCATCCTCATTGTCAGTTTCCTCCTACGACAGAGCTCTCACGATTTCTGTGAAATCTGTGGCCATTGGACCTTCATACCTTCTTGTTCATATCCAACAGAAAAAAAGAAAGACCTCTCCCTTAATCACGGACTATATATCTGTTCTACAATCCGATTGGGCCACAATAAGTCATGTGCCAACCCCTGATCCAAAGGAAGTCCAAAATTAAAGGTCTCAGACTAAGCAGAATCTACCTCCCCTCGATAGGGGCAGATTTCCCTGAAGTAGAAGGTTGAGGTGGATACCTGAATTAACATTCTGTTGGGAAATAAGTGCCAGATGGACATCAGCATTACCTACTGCACAGTGATACATATAACTCTTAGGGGGCAGTTTTATCCAGGAATTCATGTTCTGGAATTAACAAAGGTCCCCATTGTGCAGACAATACTGAATAATCTGCCAAAAAAATAACTGCCTAAAAATGTTTACATATACTAATTTAACAATTAAAAGAGCTATCAGATTTCATATGCCATACCAGAGTATAATTACATGATCACCAAAATGACCTCATTTTCCAAAATAAATTTCTGATCAACAAAGTATTGTCACACATATAATTTTTTAACTCAAAACTAAAAGAGTAAGCTATATTTTTACAGAAAATTATTTACTCTTTTCTGCATTATGACTGTAGTTTTCAGTTCACTTCATCCAGGTTTCCAGAAAGGCAGTGCAAGAACTTTATTTTTCCATCTTTCTTAGGGCAGTCTAACCTTGCTCCTACCCAACTATAGAGAATAGTTAGGAATAACCATGATTAATGGGCTCTCAAAATCCCAATCTCAACCCAGAATATGGGGAATATTATTTATGAGTCTTTCCATAATCACTGATGACCTCAATCAGCATTTGAACTCAATGAAAGACTTTGTCTCTAGTAGATAACACCTCCACAATATAAGTCAAAAGATTAAAAATAACCCAAGCAAACTAGATTAAAATTTAATGGTAGTCATTTAGCACTGACCCTTTACGTTGAACTCTTAAGGTTCAGACTCATAGAAATGACAAGTACTTTGATAATTTTCATGTTTTTCCTCACCTTTGTGTTTATACAAATTCCTGTAATTATGTGCTGATGGACCTTTCTCTTCATTCATTATCATATTTAAATTTAATTGAAAAAGTAATATCCTCACAATTTATAAATGGTCTTTTGACAGTACTTCACTACAGTAAAGCAATTTCCTGGCTTTCATTAATGACCAGACTGATATCTTTTAAAAACTGAACAATGGATCTATTAAAATTATTATTCACCATCTGGGTCTCCTTGAAAGCTTATTTGAGGCCAAGCTGTTATTTCTAAAGAAGGAAAGAAAATGGACTGAGCTGGAAGCTCCCAGTACTACCATAATACATACTTACAAAAACTTTTCTCAGATAGGGCATGTACTTGATTAGCTTCTAGCAGTCAAAATGTAAGAAATATAAATAAATACCTGGCAATTTACAGAACTAAATCTTAGGAAGAGAGCAAAGAGGAGGATGGTGGAGACTATCAGAAAAGTGATTCCAGGGCTGACTGCCTCTGGCACAGATCAGTTTGAAGGGTATTTTAAGCCATCAAGGAACCAATATTTTGAACACAGTCACTGAGTGGTTGAGTGACTTTATTGGGGACTGAATCTTCTTCCCCACGAAAGACATGTTCCTAAGGGTGTGAACCCATTTGTAAACAGGACCTTTTGAATATATTATTATTAGTTTAGGTGTGGCCACCTGAATCAGGGGGATCTTAATCCCATCTTGGAGTACTCTTAAAGGCCTGGAGGCCTCAAAGAGAAAGGAAGTTTGGACACAATCATTGGAGAAAGCCCCAGGAAGAATGCCAGAAGTCAGCAGAAACCAGGGGAGCAGACACAAGGAGAGATGGATGGCCATGTCACGGGAAGCAGCGCTGCAAGCCGAGGAACCCCAGGCATTGAGACAAGCAATCACCAGCATGCCACAGACGTCAGGGAGAAAGTATGGCCTTGCCAATGCCTTGATTTTAGACGTCTGGTCTCCCAAACTGTGAGCCCATAACTTCCTGTTGTTAAACCAACCAGTGTCTGGTGATGTCATAGCAGCTCTAGTAAACTTAGACTTCAAGTGGTTATTTACCCAAGGCAGTGAAAACCAAGGTGTAGAGACAGGCTGCCTGCTCTTGGATCTCAGCTGTGTGACCTCAAGTAAGTCACTTACCTCTCTATTTATCACTTTCCTCATCTGAAAAATAGCAATAACAGTACTCTTGAGACATTTATAAGGATTTTAAAAGGTAATAGATGTAAAGTACTTTGAAGCACATGTAGCACATCATAAGCTCTCTCTACATATCGCTTATTATGATCAATTTGAAAAAAGAGGTGTTTAATTGTAAATAAATGAAATTATTGCCCAGTTCTCCTTATTTTATAAAAAACACCTGAAGTCCTATAAATATTTAATGCACAAATGGTTATTATTAATAAAATCAGGGTGTTTGTTCATTCTTTTATTCAACAAATATTTATTGAGCATCTACCATGTGTCAGGCATTATTTTTGGTGCTAGGGGTACAATAGTGAACAGAAAAGAAAATACATCCCTGTCTTCCTAGAGCTTACAAACAACAAACAATCAAAATAATAAGTAAATTATGTCGTATAGGAGGTGGTGCGTGCTATTTATATAAATAAAATGGGGTGGGACATAGGAAGAGCCAGGAGAGAGTATGGGTTTTCATTTTAAGTATGGTTGTCATGGGAGACCTCATTAAAAAGGTGATTTTTGAGGAAAGACTTGCAGGGGGTGAGGGAGAAAGCCATGAGAATACCTGGGGTAAGAGTCTCAGGTAGACGGAACAGCAGTGTGGCCATGCTAATTTCAGGCCAGTTTGCAGGAGAATATTGGAGATGAGGCAATGATGTCAGAGGGGAAATGGAGACCAGATCAAAAGTCCAGGTTGATCATGGTAAGAAAATGTTTTCCCTGAGTGAGACAGGGAGCCATTAAACGGTTTTGAGCAGAGGCATAACAGGGTCTGACTCATTTTTAAAGTATTGTTCAGGTTGCCTTGTAAAGAATAGACTATTGGGAGGCAGAGGTAAAAGCAGGGAGGTGTTTGCAGTATTTCAGGCAGAACGTCATGGTGGCTCACACCAGAATCATAGCCATGGAGGTGGCGAGAAAATGAAGAGCCATGAGAGTTTCCTGATGGACTGGATTTAGGATGTGAAGTAGAGAGAGGTATCGACCATGACTCCAAGATGTTTTGTTCTTAGCAACGGGAAGGATGAAGTTGTCATCACCTGAATTGCAGAAGGACATAGGTGGAACAGGTTTTGGGGTGGAGAGAAATCAGCTACTCGGTTTTGGTTGTGCTAAATTTAAGATGTTTAGTAGACACCCAAGTTGAAATGTTGAGTAGACAATAGAATATATGAGACCAGTGTGTTCAGAAGACAAGTTTTGATTGGAAAAGTAAATTTGGTAGTCAACAGATATGTATCTAGAGCCAAGAAAGTTAATGTCAATAAAGAGGAGAAGAGGACCAAAGACTGGTTGCTGAAATACTCCAATCCTAACAGGTCCGTGAGAAGAGGAGCTAGTACAGGAGACCAATAAGGAGCAACCAGTGAGGTGGGAAGAAAAGCTTTAAATACAGTTCTTGGAAGCTATGGGAAGAAAGTCTTTTCAAGAGGAAGGATGAGCAGTGGTATAAAATTCTGCTAATGAGTCAGAAAACATGAAGCCTGAGACCTGCCCATTAGATTAAGAGCAGTTTTGATGGTGTGGTGGTGACAGAAGCCTGATAAAAATGAGTTAAGAGCAAATGAAAGGAAAGGAATTGAAGGCAGCAAGTACAGACAAATCTTTCCGGGAGCTTGATCATTATCATAAACCCTCAAAATAACCCTGGGAAGTAGGTATGTGTATATTAATTTTACATATGAGGAAACAAAGGCTCATAGAAAATAAAGAACCAGCTCAACATGAAAAAGGAAGAACTGGAATCTTCTAAACACAAATGTCTAATTCCAAAGCTAGAGGTTTTCGTTGCTCGTCATGCATTCAACAAACATATGTAGACAGCCTGCTACGAACAAACAGTGTGAAATATAGGACTAGTAACTGTTTATCTGATCTGTGATCTAGACAGTGTTTGATCTATGATCTAGATCAGAGTAATTGAAAGACAACCTGCAGCAGAATTATCCTGTGGGTGTCTTTAAAAAAATTCAGATTCCTGCAATTCATACCAGACTCACCGAATAAGAGTCTCTGGGGATGGTAGCACTCCAGGAGATTCTTATGGGCACCAAAGTTTAAAAGTTACTCTCCAGTAAAATATGAGTTTTCCTCCTAAAACACATTATATATATTTGTCTACCTTATTCCTTTCTATTTCTATATCTCGTTTGTATCCGTGAAAATCATCTTGGTAAGTGAATCCAGCAAATCTTCAATATCCTCTTTGATAATACTTTTCATAGACAAATTTCACTAGAAAAATAAACCCTATTTTTTTAGCCCTAAATTTTTCAACATATGTTACTGGAATTTGGGATTAACTCACATGTTGTAGTTTCCCTTTAAGGTGGATTTTTATTTTATGGCAACTTACTTAGGAAAGAACCTGTGCTTTAAAACAAATGGCTGTGTTTAACAAAAGATATGAACTTGGGTTTTCAAATCAGAGGGAAGGGATTTCATCTCAAAGTACTTTTCAGTGCAGGGAAAACACACCTATTCATTGAGTGTCTCCACCATTCACCACTTTTGCTGTTGATTTGGAGAGTAATTTTGCTAGAATTTCTGAAAATCACCACATTGTAAGACACTTGATCACTTTGCTAATAATTCAGGAACATCAGGTTGTTGTACCTATTCAGAGAATGCTTTATTTGTGTCAGTCCTTTGCTTTCTATCCAGAAACAGCTGCTCCGTCTCCTGTGACACAGGATGTAATAAAATGGAGTAAATTGAGGAGAGTATTTTGATAGATTAATCACTGCAGGGTGTGCAGTGCTCACAGCCTCGTGGTGAATGTGAAGAGATTAAACCGGAATGACATCTGTTTTCTTCCATGTAAATTGCTAGACTTTGAATCTGCTGTTATTTAGCAGATGTGTAGATTTAATTATTAGGATTGCATATTCACTGGGGAAAGCATGGGATTTTATTGATAGCTTTCCACCTATGATAATTGCAGAATAAGTACACTGCCTTTGTCTCCATTGTGGAAATAAAACTAAAAATGTTAAACCCATAGGGGATGTGCTGTTTCTTTTTCTTAAGGTAGCTGTGTTGACATCTACCCATGTATAAATAAAATTCCAACAAATGTGCGTAAATTTGAAAATTGTTTTCCTCATACTACAGCTAAAGACCCACTTTCCATAAACTATTTCAGAGATGCTTATTGGCCATCATCTGCAAAACTGAAGATCTTTTCTGGGTTTCTAAGGTTTTCATAGAGCTATCTACAGTTTGGGTGTCAGGAAGACTTAGAGATGATCTGCTCTGATCTATTCATTTTACGTTAGCGTCATCTAAGTAGGAGAGAACTGTAACGTCTACTCAGCAATTGCCACTTTAGTCATCAATGTGAAGCTGTCGTTCCAGTGCCCAGGGAGGTGTTTTCTGGGAGGAGGGGGCACAAATCTGCTGACTGGTCTTGTAGAACGCTAGCCCTGAGGCTTGGCTTTCCCAGCCTATGGTGGTTTCTCCCTTGCGTGTCAAAAGAGATTGAGAGAAAATAGGAGTTATTTGCCAAAGCTACAGAGTGATTGTTGCTCGTGGCATCAAGAGAACACAAAATACAAGAGTCCAAGACTCTGGGATCTGGTCCCACCTGTGCTGCTAAAATGATTTCTAGCCTTGAGCATGGCTGCTTCCTCATCTGTGTTCTGATTGTTAGCCTAAGAAGCCGCCGCATTGCGCAATTGGGGGTGAAAACCATGGGGAGTGGATGGAGCTCAGTGGTCGAGCACCTGCTTCCCATGTACGCAACTAGCCTGATGGTTTTTCTACTCTATCGTGCTCTTTCTTCTTTTCCCCAAATGCTCTTGAACCTGATGTATACAGAAAGATTCTAAATGAGAAACTTCATTTGTCCAGAAAGGGTGGTTCCTATTGATTAGCTCTTTCAGAATTTCTATTTTGCTCTATTTGAAAAGAATACTCAGGGGTTAAGTCCGTAAATCATCTGCCTCCTCTCTTTTGTAAAGCAGTGACCTTACATCTACAGACTTTCAGGCATGCATAGTTTTAGCAAACACAGGCAAAAGCATGTCTTTAAAATAATGAGTAAGAAAAAATAGGATAAAAGCTAATAATAATAAGCAAGTCAGATCAAAAGTTAAATTTTCAGAGAATCATATAAAACTTCAGTCTAACATAATGTAACCATATGGATATTTCAAAATCATCTGGATAACTAGCTGAAATTTTCCATTTTTATTCAGATGTTTGGGATTACATGTATAGTTGAAGCAGAGCTATGGCAAAGTCTGGCTAATTGGATATCGTGTGCTCACCACCTAGCATCAGGCAGAGCTCACAGATTCCTGCATCCTACAGATGTCCCAGTGCTTTCGCTGTGTCCACTCCGTAATTACCATGCCTGAATCAGGGATCCAGGAAGCTAGGGCTATGCCAGAAAGAGACCTGTCCCCCCTCCTCTTCCCACTCACCATGATTAGCCTTCACACCATGCCCTACATCATTGAAAACCTCCCAGTTGGTTCCTCATCACGTGTGATCTTATCCCCATATGACTGGGTATCCCCCTAATCCCCTTGTGACCTTCCACTCTACCTTCTGACGCTCTCCATCTGCCATTGACAGAACATCCTTTATCTTCAATATCCCTTCAGGGCTCTCTGACTAAAACCTGGCTGTGCACATTGCAGGAAGCCAGCTCAAATGGCGTCTCTTTTCTCTCCCACACCACTTATTTCACTGGATCTGGAGGTGGAAAGGCTGTCTTCCTTATTCCCCAGCGCCACTTGAGGACCATTATCTCTGCCTTCTCCCTAAAACATTCTACTTATTTTGGAGCTCAAGTCATTAAACTGTATCATCACCCGTCTCTACTTATTGCATTCATATCCACACTTCCAGGTCATTTTCCCTTGTTCCTGGAAGAATTTAGCACCTGTCTCACAGTGTCCTTCTACAGAAATCTTCTTGTTAAAATTCTCGCTCTTTTTTTTTTTTAAGTACCATTTTAGACAGGATTTTCAAAACAGGGACCAATCACATGCAAACCAGTCATAGACAACTGGTCACCCTGTGTGTACTAGCTATGGCCTTACATGTAGACGATCCTTCCAGTCACCTGCCCTCTCAGGTGCCAAGTCCACGTCAAAGAGGCCTTCTCTGACCAGCCCATCCAAATTAACACTTCCTCCCAATTGCCACTCTCTAATTCTTTTTTTTTTTAAGCAGTTTATTTTTTCTGTCAGTATAACATTTTGAAATATTATTATTTTTACATTAGAAACATTACAGGATTACAGATAATTCATGGAAAAGTACAATGTTCACATATACTCCGGTATCGCACTTTCTAATTCTTTACGTCTCCAAACACATGTGTTGGCATACAACACATTTATGAGTGTGCCAGTGTCTTGTCTCTCTCTTCCAACTAGAACATAAACTACATGAGAACGTGCAGTGCCTAGATCAGTGCCTGACACATAATTGGTGCTCAGTAAATATTTGTTGAAAAATAATTTGGGGCAAAAAGTATTATGGTAGGAGTTTTCAGGGATGTAATTGCCAGATTTCCACTTTGTGCTATTTAATATTTAAACGTTATGTAGTCCTTCAATATTTGAAGTAATTTAAAATGAGTTAGGGAACAGGTGTAGCTCACTGGTTAAGTCCCTGCCTCCCATGCACGATGTCCTAGATTCAATCCCTGGTACCTCCTAAAGAAAAACAAAACAAAACAAAAATAATAAAATAAAATAAAATGAATTAGAGGATAATATGATTTCATTCATTTTGGAAAGAGAACAAATTTAATGCAGGTATCCTGGTATGCACAGAATTCTCAGCATCAACCAAAACCCATGTCCATCTGTACTTGCTAAAAATATAGGCCTTTAAATCTCATGGAATAAAGTGTTTCATGAAACATCAGAGATGATATCTTGGATCATCATATAGCAAACTTGTAGAAATAACATCATTTCAACCTAGAATGGTAGGAATATATAAATGAAAAATAGGATTCAGTCAAAGCAAGAAACATTAAATTCTGCCCCTGTCACACATAAGTTTCCAGTCTTCCAGAAAATAGCATTAGGAGAAGCACAATTCATTTCTTCATTTGGGGATTTGCCATATAAAATAGGATATATGACATGAGTTGGAGGAAGGGGGCACATTATTCTAAAATTGTCTAACAAGCAAGCCAAATTTGCCAGGTTCCAAATTAGCATTTAGTCATTTGTCCTATGAGAAAAATGCAAAATTATTTATTTATACCTCTTACAACTTTGCTTGGTTAAAGTTGTATCTGCATAATAGGCAATGTGCTAGAAGAGGAAGGAAATATGCTTATGGCATCTGCCATAAAAAGAAGCTATTAAAATGACAATGTTACTGATTTCTTGAATGTTGAGAATAAGTACTCCATGAAAAAAAATCATTCGGCAATAGCAGCTAAACTAGAGACTTTTATTAACATAGGCGTCACACTATGCCCTGGACCAGAAGACAGTTTACATCTGACAAAAGGGCAGTCATCTCTGATTATGAGCCCAAGCAGTGAACATGCTTGGCCTAAAAGTTGAAAACACAGTTCAGATGAGATGAAGGGGCAAGAACTTACCATAACCCCTTAGTACATTGTTGTTAGAAGGAAAGAGCAGAGAAAAAATTCCAAGCTAGTGTCAAAGTTTGGGATTATTTTTTGTTATAGATTCATATTCTATATCAATTGTATTTTAATTTACAAATGATACCAGTGATTTATTATATTAAATGAGATGAGGTAAAATAAGATGCACAAAAAGGACCCTTTATGTAGAAAAAAAAATGTGTACATTGTCATCTATAATTTTTGCCAAGTACTGCTCTAAATCCTGTTTTCTCTATGATGTATTTAATTTTCAGTAGCTCCTGTTCTTAGGAAGCCAAATCTTGCCTCCAGTCTTGTTAGCCCGAATAGAATCACATCCCTACCCCTGATCCATTCACCAGCAAAAGAAGTGGGATTTCCCCATAGAACACCAGCCAGGCCTGTCCTCAGAGAGGGCACAGGGTCTGCCTCCCCCACAGCACGCAGCTTTGGGGAACGAGGCTGGATCCTGAGCAAAGGTGAATATCCGTGAGTAGGGAGAAGTGGAGGCAGACAAGGGTGATTCCCGCTCTACAAATTCAGTCTAAAAAATCAAATCAAATTAAAATTCAAAAGCAATGTTTCAGGACACGACTCCTTATGACTTGCCTACACAAAACCAAAATAACTTGAAATGTTATTGTTTTAAGTCACTCAAACAATTGTCACATCGATTTTTTTTTTTTAACTTAATCTTGCCCTTGTCAATTTCCAGCATTGATATCAGGAAAGTCAGCTTGGCATGGTGGGACGAGGGCCATGTTTGGAATCAGACAGATCACCTTCAAATCCCAGCTCTGGCCATGGGCATGTCACTTAATCTTTCCAAGTCTTCGGGATTATAAGCTGTAAAATGCCTGTGAGAGTGACAACCAGAGGGATGAGCCGATGCCTGAACAAGATTTTTTTTTTTTAATTAGAGTTCTAAAATCTTACTCAGCACATTATTTTGTTTTAGTATATAGTAGATGTTCAACAAATATTGAATATTTAATTTGAAAAAGGGGAAGACCTTTAATTCAAGAAAAGAGAGAGGAAAGTTGGTGAGAAAATTCACAACCAAGTACTGACATGACAGGCTTGGGGAACTTTGCTGGAATGAGGGCCCCGGGGCTATTATTAAATACTATAGTAGAGCAGCTGGTACATTTGTCTCCCCAGTAATAACAGCTAATATGTGCTGAGCCTTTGCTACATGCCAGCCAGAATGCTAAACCCTTTACATACCGTTCATACTTAATCCTCCCAACAACCTCATTTGCAAATGAGGAAAGGGGCCCTTATAGATGGTGAGTAGTTTGCTTGGGAGCTGAAACCTGAGCTTAGGTCTATTGAGGAAGCCATGCTCTTGACCACGACCTTATTCTGCCCCCTCTAAAACGTGGTGGTCACATCCCCACTGGGGTGTCAAAACTTGGTCTTCCTTGTGCAAGCAGGTACCCAGGCACTTTATTAACAAGGAAGTATGTAAATCCTTTGTCATCTCTTTCCAGATGCAATGGGTGAGTGAAGGGGAGCAAGGACAAGGAATAAATATAAAGGTTCACAACGATGCACTACCAAGAGTTTTCTCCTACTGTGTAAACAGTGGGAAGAGAGCTCCAAATAGCTGGGTTTCCAGGGAGCTCACGTTTCCTCTTGGGCCCTGACAAGGTACCGCCCACAAAGGGCGCTGGTGGGGTTTTCCTAGGATATTTCTCCTTCAGCCCGTGGTCACCAGTCGCCAAGCCCTGCTCTTCCTTCCTAATTCATCTCTAATTGACGCTTGCCCTTCCATTCCCCCGCAAACCCTGCAGGCAGCCCTTGCATGAGTCACGACCAAGCAAGGCTTTGCGGCCTGGGCAGGCTGAGGCCACCGCAGCCCCTGGCGACGGCCTCCCCAGGGTCAGCGAAGGAGGCGGGGTGTCCTCACTGGGGGGCTCGCCCTGACCTGACCACAGTCCTCCTGGGAGAGGAGCAAAGCCACCCGGCAAAAGTTTCCCTGGCTCCCGCCGCCCATCCCCTTTCTTGCTCCTCGCTCTGCCCCTACAGGCTCCTTCATCCTCCTTCCATAAAAGCTCTCCTCTCCTCTTTCCTTGGATTAGACCTCAGTGGCCCGTGAAAACCGCAGCTAGACTCATTCGAAACCAAAAACTTGATTACCCTTTCTTTGAGGGCAGGAAGTTTCTCTGAAAGAGAGAACGTATTTCCATCCCATTTTCTAGGAAGGAGTGGTTGTCCTTTTCCTTTCAAGCAGTTGGAAGCCTTCTTTCCTTCTAAGGAAGAAAACAAAGGGGAAAAAATATGAAATAAAACATCTTTCCCCTTCAGAATAGGTTGACTATTCACTCCCATTACACTGTGCTTGCAATGCCCTGCAACCCATTCCCATCCATTCCACTTACCAGTGTTTCCAAAATTCCACAAACTAGTAACTTTGACAGACAAGTTTTGGTCTTTTTTCCTCACTAAACTTCCTCCTTCTTAAGCATTGCGGTTCCTTGACTTCAGGGACAACACACCTGTCCTGGCAGTCTACCTGCATTCCCTGCTGCTATTTTTCAGTCTCCTTTGCAGGCAGTTCTTTCTCTACCATCTTTTAAGCATTAGAGTTGCTCAGGACTCCATCCTCAGCCCACCTTGCTTTTTGACAAGCTTTCCCTGGGCAATCTATCTACTCCCTTAACCTTTTCATCTATCTACCTATATATATTTTATTTCTCCCCCTCCCCCACTCCATTGTTTTTGCGCTCACTGTCTGCTCTCTGCGTGTTCTTCTGCATCTGCTTGTCTTCTCTTTAGGCAGCTCTGGGAACTGATCCTGGAACCTTCCAGAGTGGAGAGAGGCGCTCAATCTCTTGCGCCACCTCAGCTCCCTGGTCTGCTGCGTCTCTTATTGTCTCTCCTCTGTGTGTCTTTTTGTTGTGTCATCTTGCTGCACCAGCTCTCTGCATGGGCCAGCAATCCGCATGGGCCAGCTCTCCGCGCGGGCCAGCTCACCTTTCACCAGGAGGCCCTGAGAGTCAAAACCTGAACTTCCAATATGGTAGATGGAAGCCCAATCACTTGAGCCACGTCTGCTTCCCTTCATCTATATTTTGATAACTCCTTAATTTGCATTTCCAGGCCAAATAATTTCCTGAGCTGCAGATTCACATATCTACCTGCCCAGTACGTCTCTCCACTTGGATATACCACAGACCTGGAATTCATTCATCGTGTCCAAAACTGAAGTCTGTTTCCACGTTAAACCAGCTCTCCTATCTCAGGAAATAGCACAGTCAACCACTCAGTGCTCCAGGCATAGTACTTGTCCCTTCCACCTCCTCCAGTCCCCCAAATCCCACTCACTGACAACTTCCATTCCTATATTCCAAATATCTCTTTATCCACTTCTTTACATGCCTCCCATGGTTTGGCCCCCCTTATCTCTTCTGTGGATTACTATTATAGTCTCCTCACCCACCTCCCTGCCTCCCACCTAATTTGCCTTCTACACTCTACTTAGTGATTTTTCAAAATGCAAATCTGATCTGCCACTCTTTTACTTAAAGTACTGGGGAGTTCCCCAGTGCCATAAGGACTCAAGAGCAAAACTTACCAGGTCCCCAGAGGACCTCTTCATAGGTCACAGCTAGCTCAAACACACTTCTGTGCATATTGGGAAAAGTCAGCCCTTTCTCTGAGCAGACACAGACTCCTGGCCAGGCACGAGTCGTAGCCAGAGGAGTGTTGGCTGAACTTCCGAGCCCACCCCAAGCCGGTGCTTTCCTGCTGAACACAACCATGCATGGTGGCCCTACCTACCCTCCCCCGGACGCCATGCCCCAAGTGGACACTTCTTCCTCTGCATCCTTGCCCATCTGCCCCTCTTTGTATCCCCCCTCACTTCTGTCCCTCCTCTTTCACCTAAATCCTCTTCACCTTCCCTTTATAAATCACCTCCTCTAGACAGTCACCCTTACCGCCTAATGACATTATGCTCTCACAGAGCCCTGTCCTTTTACCATCACAGTCCATATCACAGTACGTAATTGTGTATCTGTGTCT
This sequence comes from Tolypeutes matacus, assembly GCA_026826555.1. Taxonomy (NCBI): domain Eukaryota; kingdom Metazoa; phylum Chordata; class Mammalia; order Cingulata; family Chlamyphoridae; genus Tolypeutes; species Tolypeutes matacus. Next base: position 6,112,227 of record JAKSZT010032012.1, read on the forward strand.
TATAAGTTCTGAGAGGGCAAGGACCGTTCTGGTCTAATTCACTCTTTTATTCCCAGTTCTAAGTAGATGCCTGAAACCTAGTAGATGCTCAATAAATGTTAAGGGGCTCTAAGTCTAATATTTTGAAAATACTCCAAAAATTAATGCCAAATTTAATTTTAATTAATTCTACTTTAAAATTATAGGCCATAAAGGACATTTCATAGAGTCTGTGGCCAAACAAAAGATCAATAATGGAGAATCAGAGTCCCTAAAACACTGAAAACATGGTAAAGAGATGGAAACGTCTTAAGGGCACTAAAGTTTGACTAGGATATGGACTGTTACACATGCAGTACTCCAATGGCCAAAGCCTGCATTTCCATTCTGCTTTTTCATTCCTTTCTCAAAAGCAAACATTTAGTTTCTTCTTAAAGTTTTGCCTCGAAACCAAATATTTACTTTCTCTGTAATTTTAAATGTAATTATTGATCTGATCAGCTGCCCTTTCTAAGGCAGGTTAAGAAAATGGCTCAATGTCTACATGTCTTATCTGCTTAGAAAACAGACATGACAGGTAAACTTTTTAAAAATTCCTGTAGGTCCCTGCGGGGCTTTGCAGGTCCCTCTGGCCAGACCCAGTTCATCTGTAATGGAGATTTTGCACAGATTTTGCAAGTCTTGCTAATCCCCTCTGTAAGAAAGATAACTTTGGGGCATTCCGGTTGGCATGTGGAGTTTCTACAAATTTTGTCAGTGTTTCTTAGAATTTGTTTAAGAAACCCTTAAATAAAAACAGTTAACTCTAAAATGTTAGAATTATTCTTCTAGAAGACTCATGTAGAGAGAGAACATCAAGCTGTCTGATAGGATAGGGTGTGGATGTTGTCATGCAATTCAAGAACACACAAGTGACAGCAGAGAGGGCTGCGGGAGAGAGTGGTGGCCCGTTCATTTGTTTACTTATTCAACAACTTTACTTGATGGTCTTCTACATGCCTGGCACTATGCTTAGTGCTTGGGGGATACAGTGGGGAACAGACAGATATCCCTGCCTTAATGGAGTTTACACTCTATTGGGACTGGCAGGAAAGGAAATAATCTCATGGTTGGACTATCTCGTGTAGTCAAATTGCTCATATCCCGGTAGATATGAGGACAGTGCTAGAAAAGTTTGCTTGTCTGGGCTCCTTCTTCTCTATTTTAATTCTCTAGTAGTTCTATTTCAGCAGCACGTGTTCTGATTGTTTACTGTGGTTGCTGAGAACTCTCAGATGGGCAGGTACTTTGCTCACCAGCACTCAGGTCAGGTGCTAGAATCTCCTAAGCGGTGAGACTTGGCAACATGGTCTCTGGCCTAGTGAGCCAGGGGTATAAGGACAGGTTGTCAACCCCCCTTTTGAGTTGTTCAGAAGACCTAGCATCCTCCTTCTCCTTCCAGTTCTCATTCCTCAGCTACATCACTGCTCTCCATGTGGCAGGCCATTCAACAGGATGCTGGCAGAGGGGGGTGGGGCAGCGCTTCCCAATTCCCTTTGCAAGGACTTCCCAAAGCCCAGAGCTTCATCCGCACAGTCACTGCAGGTCTCAGTGCTGCCTGTGAGGCACACAGCCAGGCCTGGGACTTGGGAGTACTGTGGAAGGAAAGGGGATGAAGATCCACTGCCCAGAAATCCTCGGAGTCTTACCTTCCAAATATCTTTGGACATTCATTTTGGAAAAGTCATGTTATTGAAAATAACAGCTACTAATAACTGGGCCAATTATCAAGTTTCAGGAATTATAATTACTTCCAGATGGTATGATCATAACAATAAAACAGATCCCCCTGTGTCTATTTCCTCTCTATATGATCACGTGATTGGAGTAAAAGTTTTCTAGAATCTGCTTTTAAGACTCCATAGAGTACTTCTCTAGCACTTCTTGGACAAGTAGAAGCCTTTAGCTGGTGATGGTCCTTTACTATCTGGTCCGACCCTTTGTTCTACACCCCTACTCATTCCCTATTCATTATCTTCATAGCACATATCACAACGTTTAATTACTATTCCTTTGTTTCCTTGTTCACTGTCTGTCGTCCTCACTACCTTGAGAGCACAATATGGGCAGAAACTGTATTTTATTCACCAGTGCGGAACCAGCATCAACGACAGTACCTAGCAAAATAGTCTATACTTCATAAATTCTTGTTGAATGAATGAACCCATATTGATTAGCTCATAACATGGCAGGCGTATTGGAGCTGACTGCTCTTTAATTCAGGACAGCAGCTTATCTTCAAAAAGCCAAGTCTGAGCTTGCACCGGAACCAAATAAGGATCAGGGTACTTCCTATTCCCTGATGCCTAAGGGATCATTGGGCTATAGGGGTAGTGAAAAGGACTGAGTAGGATTGGTGATTGAAATGGAACAGAAGAGACTTGAAAGAAAAGAGCTTTTGTAGTAATCCTCTTCCATTCAGTTTTTATCTCAGGGTGCTGAAGAGTTTTCCATATATATCATGTTTTTGGTTCTTAGTTTTCAATGGCATAATTTATACAGCTTCAAAAGAATAATTGGTAACATATGAATATTCATGTGCATATTTCTGTAATATTGCATCCATCAGCACAATATTATCTTTCCTCCTGGGTTTAAAATGTATACTTCTGCACCTTAGAATAACAAGTTTACATGGATTGGTGTCAAACAAATGGTGCTACCATTCTTTATTAGTTTTCCTTTTGTAGTCCTTTATTCCAAGAACAAAGACGATTTTTTCAATGGTTGTTTTTATAGAATGCTTTCTTGGATAATACAAAAAAAGAAGAAAGGGTTTGCTTCTGAATAGGACTGCATATACTAGGTTAAATCTTTGGAGGCATTACTGTCAACAAATTAAACAATACCTTTAATGTATTCCAGTCAAGCCCTCAATTCTGTGAGTTTATCAGATTGACCTTCCAACCACTCTCAAACTTTTGAACTATAAAGGAAAGCTACCCCTCTTTCTCAGCAAGCCATGTTCTCTGTGTTCCCCTACACTAAATTTATTTGCAAATGTTTATCTATTTGCTTCTGTTCATCAGCTCACTCCCATTTTACTCTGTCCTTTTCACCTGAATATACCCAAGTAGCCCCTCCTATGGAAGACAGAGAAATAATAATGATTGAGCAGTGCTAGGTCATTTATGTACATGATCTTATTTAATACTTACAACAACCCTATGATGTGCTGTATCAGAATTCTCAGGTTGCAAGCAAAAAAAAAAAAAAACATTTACTAAAAGAATATTGGAGTTCCCAGAATCAGTGGGAAGGGTAGAAAATCAAGCTCAAAAATGAGCAAGATAACTGCAAGCAACATAGTCCCACCCATCTGCCCCATGGGATCTAAGCCCCCTCTCAATTAGAGGTGGAGTGGGCATCACATCCTAGAACCCTCAGGATTGGGGAATGGACGATGGACTAGAGTAGACCTACTGTTATTCTACTAAAGACTTATTGTGATTCTAGCAAGAGAAGAACAGTTATCACTGATGTGGACGCAGTGGCCACTGGAGGTTCTGGGGGGAGGAAGAGGGAAAAATAGGTATAATACGGGGGCAGTTTTGGGACTTGGGGATTGTCTTGAATGATATTGCAATGACAGATACAAGCCGTTATATATCTTGCCATAACCTACAGAATTGAGTGGGAGAGAGTGTAAACTACAATGTAAACTATAATCAGTGCTTAGTGGCAATGCTCCAAAATGTGTTCATCAATTGTAACAAACGTACCACACTAATGTGTGATGTTGTTAATGTGGGCGGGGTAGGGAGCGAGGCATATGGGAATCCCCCATATTTTTTATGTAACATCTATGTAATCTAAGTATCTTTAAAAAAAAAAAAAAATGTATATTATCTAAAAAAAACAAAAAAAAATGAACCAGAGCTAAGAATAAGAAACTACAAGGACAATATGTGGTTGGAACGCCACTAATAAAATAAATGAGTAACAGCTCACACATGGTGCTAACACAGCTATTTAAAATTAACTATTTTAAGCATTTTACATAAAACATATGCACATATCACAATTTATGATAAATATTCATTTTTCTCTGTTTGGTATCTATCTTAAAGATTGAAGACTCCATTTGAGCAGAAACCATGTGCTAAGGACAATAGCTGGCACATAGGAAGGTACTGTTATTGTCCCATTTTACCTTTTAGGAAACTGAGGCACAGGGAATCTAAGTAGCACCCCAAATCGAAGAGCTGGTAAGTTGTAGAGTCAGGATTCAAACATATGAACCTGTGCTCTTAATCATTGTACTATATATTTCATTCATTTTTAGTCTCTTTTTCCTCTAAGATTAGATTTCCACAGAGCCCATCCAGTTGGGTGGCATAAATGTTCATCAGCTAAGGAAGGGTGTGCCCGTGATTACAAGCCACTGAACTCAGGCCATTGAGGAAAGCAATAATCCTCCAAAGGAAATCATGGTATTACAGAAGATTAAACGGGAAGTCAAAGAACATCAGACATCTTATCTCAATAATCTTCAGGGTGAAAGCTATTTTCTTCACCATCTTACAGATGAGGAAAACCAAAGCACAAGTATTTCATATATGATAAACCTTTTTTTTTAATGGTGAAGAAACTGAGGCTCAAAGAGATTAAATAACTTGTCCTAGATAACAGAACTTGTAAATGGCATACACTGTGACATACTTTTTTCCTCTTGTTTCCTTTTCCTCCAACCCTCATTTCCCAGCTCTCCCTCCATTCACCAACCACCCTGTCTTCTCCAAGATTGCCCAACCCTCCCCAACTCCTACCAACTGCAACATCATTTTGGAACCTGTTTTTCCCACAATCTTTTGCACTAATCACATTCCTATCAAAATGAACCCAAGTAGTTATTCCCCAAGCCTGCTCAAGTTTCAGTTAGTTAGAGAAGCTGGTGTGCTAGTTCAGAAATAGTTACTGCAGAGTTACCTGTCCTGTGCACCTTGTTTATTTTGAAGCAGCTTTATAAAGACCAATGCCTTGATCTAAAGTCACCATGGGAGCAGGAGGTAAGGCTGGGGGGAGGGGAGGTTTTCCCAAGTACTCCATCTTTGGCTCATACCATATTGTTGACTGAAAACTCCACTCTCGGAGAGTGGGTGTAGCTCAGTGGTTGAGTGCCTGCTTCGCATGTGTGAGGTCCCAGGTTCAAGTCCCAGTACCTGCTAAAACAAAACAAAACAAACAAACAAAAACTCTACTTTCATTTTCTAAAATTTTTTACTCTTGGCCTCTTAGACTCTTTGAACTATTATTTTTCTTTTGAAACTCTAACCTCCTGGGGGCAGCAGATGTGCTCAAGCAATTGGGTACCCACTTCCCACAGGGGAGGTCCCAGGTTCAGTTCCCAGGGCCTTCTAAAGAAGGTGAGCAAGACAGCAAGCTGACGTAGTGAGGTGACATAATGAGATGACGCAACGAGGAGATAAACGAGAGACACAAGCAGAGAGTGGATGTGGCTCAAGCAATTAGGCACCTCCCTCCCATATGGTAGGTCCTGGGTTTGGTTCCTGGTGCCTCCTGAAAAAGAAGACGAGCAGACAAAGAGAGCACACAACAACCAGACACAGAGACTAGACAGCAAGCACAAGCAAGGGTAAATAAATAAATAAATCATAAAAAAAAAAAACTCTAACTTCTTGGAAAGAGCCTCTTTGATTTGCTCTGTCTTCTTTCTGACAACCTGTGGCTTCCCCCTTGGGAAGCCAAAAATCTGTTTTCTGTTCCCTTATATAAGTAAGGGAATTATTGTTCTGCAATTAAGCAGAAAATCCAGTTTACAAATAGGATGCTATTTAGGATGTAGCAAGGGAGAAGGGGTTGGGAATGGTTGTTGAGTCCACCGATCAGCCACATCTGCCGTATGCTCCTCTGTGTTCCAGGCACAATTCTGAGCACTTTATATCTATTAACTCACATAGTCACCACAAAACCCTAGAAAGCAGACATTATCATCACCCTCGTGTTATGTTTGAGGAAACTAAGGCACAGGGAAGATGAGAAATCATCTTGGTACCTAGGCAGTCTGGCTCCAGACCTTGTGCATTCGAGCAACTATACTGTCCGCCACTCCACTTTCAGAAAGACACGCTGTAAGAGAGGGACTATAGTTAGGAGTAATACTTTGACAAAGCTCTTGCGTAGTTTGTAACAAATGCTTCACAACAATGCAAGGAGTTAGTGGAGGGGTGATATATGAGACCCCTGTATGATGTTAGATAAGTTTATTTTCTAAGTTCACAATCTTTCTACAGTTGTCTATGCATGTTCATGTATGAATGATATGCTTCATAAAAATATAGTAATAGATAAATAAAAATAAAATATTTAATATAATATAATAATCTTTTAAAAGACACCAGCTGTGGTATTTTGCCCTCAACACTTCTCGTTGGCATAATCATTCTCTTCCTACTTGAGATTTCCACAGCCAACAAAACAGCAACTTTTCAGGATCTTCTCTCAGGATTAAGGTATGTTTAAAAAAAAAGGAGGTTACATAACAAATACTGATTGAACTAAATTGCTCTACGGGTGGATGTTTATCTCTGAGACATTCAAGGGATGTGCTTGGATTTTGGTTTTGTTTTCCCCAAAGCAAACCTAAAATATGGAAAGAAAAAAAAAAAGAGAAAGAAACCATTTTGATTAGTTTCACTAAATATGTTTGTTCTGTCATGTGTTATTTGAAAATGGAATATTTACTGATTTACACACAGACATGATGTGGACTCTTCATTGGTGGTGTGATTTAGGAACGGCAGCTGTTACAGTGGGAAAATCTATAGGGCTACGAGCATTTGTACATAATAGGATGATTTGAAGCTCAGCCTTTTGGTAAGAAAGTTCTATACAGGCACTTGTTAGTTGTAGCAGGAGATATGTGCCCTACACTTCTCCCTTCCCCTTTCTACTTCTTTGCTTGCGTTTCTTTGCCTGAGGGCATTCTCTTGCTGTCAACCCCAATTTCACCCCTCATACAGTTTGCCAGATGTAGCAGAGAACTAATGCCCCCAGGGCTCATGCCTCAACATACAGCTGACATGAGTTGCGTGTAGATAACCCACTTTCATTGCCTCTTGGGTGGGATAACTGAGGTGTATCTCTATACTGGCTCCCTGAATTTCCCCAGCAAGATTAAACTCTAATTGCTTGCAATGGGACTGGCTTGAAAATGCACTCTTTACTGGCTGCCATCCCTTCCTTATCTCACTTCCCCAGTAGGTATTTTATTTCATCTTCCATTAAATTATTTACAATTGACTCCTTGTCTCGGGTTCTGCTTCTGATGAAATCCTACAGAATGATTGCTATATGAACATAAGAAAGTTACTTAATTCTATATACCTCAGTGTCCACATCTCTAAAAATGGAATTGTTAAAAATAAGTTAGCCTGCAGTGGCTCCCATTAGCCAAATCTGGGACAATTTATGCATCAAATAAACAATGATAGAAACAGATATTATTCAGATGCTCATGAATAAAATTGGCATCTATGAGTCCATACTAATATAAATTAATAAAAGTTTAAATAAATGAAGAGATAACTTTTCCATACATTATAATACCAACTTGATAAGTGTGTAAACATTGATGAAATCAGAAAATTAATGTTCAGCATCATAGTAACAATTTAATTTAGCTAAACTAGTGTGCAGGTGAAAGTTTGTTGAGGAATGAGATTTTTACATAGTCTTGAAGTGCTTGCCCACAAAATACTTATTGGAAAAAAAAAAAAACTTATTTATTACAAAGGGAAAAAGAGTAACTTTATGGTGTAAAATTCTAGCAGACACCACCTTAATCAAATTATCAAAGTTAATATCACCAATAATGGGACAAATTGAAATCATGTACCACTTGATAGGCCACAATAAGAGCACAGCATCACTTCTTTCATATTCTTGCCAAAAATGCATAACTAAATCTAATCATGAAGAGACAAGATAAATCCAAACAAAAGATCATTCTTCAGAATAGCTGGCTGACTTTTAATCTCCAAAAGTATCAAGATTAAGAAAGTCTTGGAGGAGTGGATGTAGTTCAAGCAGTTGAGCACCCGCCTCCCACACGGAGGTCCTGGATTTGGTTCCCGGTGCCTCCTAAAGAAAAAAAACAGACAACAAGCAGACAACAAGCAAAAAAACAATGAGAAAAAACAAACAAACAAGCAGTGAGCAGATATGGCTTAAGTGTGGAGCGCTTGCCTCCCACATGGGAGGTCCTGGGTTCAGTTCCCGGTGCCTCCTAAAGTAAAAATAAAATAAAACAGACAATGAGCAAAAAACATTAAGCAGACAATGAGTGCAAACAATGAGCAAAAACAATGAGAAAAAAAAAAAAAGTCTTGGAAAGACTGAGGAAGTTTCCAGACAGATGGATAACAAACAGATGTAATGCAATGAATTGGATCCTTTTACTTTAAAGTGCATTATTGGAGAAATTGGTGAAACGTGAATGGGGCCTGAGGTTTAGATAGCAGCAACATCACGTCAGCAACTTCTTCTCAAATGCTCCAAAAAACGAAATGGTTTTTACTCTTCTTGCAACTTTTTTGTGAGTTTGAAATTACTTAAAAATTTAAAAATCAATTTAGCAAATTACACCCACTCTGATTTTTTGGTAATGTTTCCATGATTTTTTTTTTTTAATGAACTGGTCTTAGACACTTATTTGAACCATTCTTACAAAATTAAAACATTTAAACAGAAAAATAATTAAATAAGTTAATCTATTGAAGGTATTTGGAAGTTTTCTGCCTCCAGCCATGATGGAGGAACAAGTACTAGATGTGTCCTCTCACAATAAGCAACTAGAAAATGCAACAAAATTTATGAAACTATTTTTTCAGATATCAGACAATAGGCAGCACAGGCCTGAGCTCCCCGTGTGCTGCTGGTGATCCCGGACTCCTGCCACGTGGCAGGGCACAGTGGCGGCTCTGCTGGCTGCTGCTTTCTCCAGGCTCACTTTCTCCCCCAGATCAACTGTGGGCAAATCAAGCATATGGCAGGGTCCACTCGTCTCTCCCTCTCCTACAGGCCTCACTGCTAGTTCTGCATTGAGCTGCTCTGACAGTGGCTTTTCTCTCTCCCGGGTTCCTCTCTGAGCTCATCGGTTCCTTCTCTCCATCTCTGAGGTTTTTTTCTCTGTGTGTCTGTGGCTTTTATTTTTCCATTTGTAATAGACTCTAGTAAGAGGATTCAGACCCATCCTGGGCTACTCCTTACTAAAGCAATCTAATCACATGGCCTTTGACTGATCTAATCTAATCAAAAGTTCACACTAGGCTCAATTTAAGAACATAATTTTCTGGGGTCCACATAAAAGATTCAAACCAACACACTCCCTAGACTTAACTCTGCTTATGAGTTAAATCATTGCTCTGCATTTGGGAAACCTGTTTCATATTATCAAGTACAACTTGATCCAGGACTAAAAGGCTAGAAGATGCGTCAAAGACCCTGGACTGAAGAGGCGGGACAAGAGCAAACGTGGAAAGAATTCCTTTAATGCTTTATATTTGAGCCAAATTTAAATTTGAGCCCAGATTCCCTGTCTACACCTTAAGAAGTCTAGGCCTGCAACATAAAATAGAGAATAGAACAAACAGCCTCTGTCCTACATGTGGGATTTACTGAATCTTCCTTGCCGAAATTTGAATTTTCTGAATGGCTCTGTAGAAGCCACTTCTCCCTCCTTACTTTCACCGACTCCTTCCTGATTACCAACCTTCTGATCTCTGCCAGCTAAGACCCATGGTATATATATTAAGCATGGCTAGACATTTGCAGAGCTGACGGGAGTCAGGATTGTTGCATTAAGTGAGCAAGTTATTAACTTCTTTTTGGCTTCATTTACTTTATCTGTAAAAAGGGGGATAACGATATCTTATCTGCCAGGAGATACAATGGACCAAGTCAAATCTTGTAGCTTCCCATAGTGCTGAAACTGATATATAACCAACTACAGATTTTTTTTAAACTTTATTTTGTACATTTAATAATTGAAAATATAAACAATTAAAAACTAAAAAGAAAACACAGCTGAATAAAAAGATACATTTCTCAATTAGATGTACTGGATACATATAAATTTTTATTTTTGAATCATACAATGTGTTACACAATGTATTTGGTTCATAGTAACACAATCATAAAGTATTTGTTGTTTTGTGTCTGGTTTGCTTTGCTCAACATAAGGTCCTCCAGGTTCATCCATGTTGTCATATGATTTACAACTTCATTTCTTCTTACAGCTGCATAATATTCCACCGTGTGAACAGACCATAGTTTGTTTATCCATTCGTCTGTTGATGGACACCTGGGTTGTTTCCAGCTTTTGGCAATGGTGAATAATGTGGCTATGAACATCGGTGTGCAGATGTCTGTTCGTGTCACTGCTCTCAGTTCTTCTGAGTATATACCCAGTAGTGATATTGCAGGGTCACATGGCAAGTCTATATTCAACTTCTTTAGGAACTGCCAAACAGTCCTCCATAGTGGTTGTACCATCCTGCATTCCCACCAACAGTGAAGAAGTGTTCCCATCTCTCCACATCCTCTCCAACACTTGTAGTTCTCTGTCTTTTTTAATACTGGCCATTCTGATAGGTGTGAAATGATATCTCGTTGTAGTTTTGATTTGCATTTCCCTAATCATGAGTGATGTTGAGCATTTCTTCATGTGTTTTTTTGCCATTTGTATTTCTTGGCTTTTATATTTAGGTCTTTGATCCATTTTGAATTGATTCTTGTATAGGGGTGAGATAGGGGTCCTCTTTCATTCTTTTGGTTATAGATATCCAGTTCTCCCAGCACCATTTGTTGAAGAGACTGTTTTTTCCCATTGGCATGTGCTTGGTAGGTTTGTCAAAAACCAATTGACTGTGTAGGTGAGGGGTTATTTCTGGATTCTCAATTCTATTCCACTGATCAATGTGTATATTTTTCTGCCAGTATCATGCTGTTTTGACCACTGTAGCTTTGTAATATATTTCAAGGTCAGGCAGTGAAATTCCTCCCACATCCAAGTACAGATTTTCACACTATTTGGTTATAAATAATAATTTAGTGGATAGTTCTTAACTGGATTGAGAAATTGAATCAGTAAATTCATAAGATGTACATACTCTAGTAGCATCTCACTTGGCACTGATTTAGAATAAAGAGAATATAACAAAATCTTGGTGCATACATAGGGTATCTTGCTAATTACATATTTCTAGTCAGAAATTTGAATTTTAACCCACTATCCAAAGAGAAGCAGTTGGTGCCCTACTCCTGTTTAACTTCTACATCATGGAAAATTTCTCTACAGTGATTCATGTGTGTATATAGAGTGCTAAGGCTTTCAATAATTTTTTTCCTTCTATGAGTATTGTGTTTATCTTAGGTTTGTGAGCTATGAATGCTGATGTGGATGGTATAATCAGAAATACTCTGATGAATAATGTGAAAAGGGCAGATAAATATAATTAATCTGTGTGGAAAGTGAAAAAAAGAGCCAAAAAACCTGTAAACTGTGACATCAGTCAAAAGTTAAAAGTGATTTCAGCATAGATAAAAGACATTTTCAGCCACTTTTTTGACAACATAAAATTAAATGTATGATTCATGTTTACTATTTTATGTTTCATTTATACAGTAAGGAAAAAGTCCATGTCCTTCGGAACCACAGGAATACCTCTGTCTTTTCTCATATCATACTTGGAATAAACCACATCTTTCACTCTCAATGGAGAATATAAAGGAATAGATGGAACAAACTGTCTAGGAAAAAATATTTAAATATGAGGACCATTTGGTGAAATTACGGGAATGAAAATAATGGGCTTCCATTTCAAAAGTAATAAAACCAATTTTCTTAGACTACCCATTTGTCCCCTTATAGATGCTAGTCATAATAAAAAATTGACAGTTCTTAAAAATAAGAAGTGATAATTCCCTTTTGACAAATAGACATTCATTCTTTCTTTATCATCTGATAGTCTTCACTGCATCAAGGATCTCTTTAAAGTAATAATTAGCTATAAAACAATGGCAAGTTAGTAGGTTAAGTAAATACTTGGCTTAACCTCTAGCAACAGGAGGAATATATCAGAATAAAGTAGACTACTATACTTTTCCCCAATAATATTAAGTTGACCTGACAACTAAATTCACTTTGAAAACCATGAGGACTAGAATTAACCTGGAAATCAAATTTAGGAGATTTGAAGAAACAAACAAATTAGTTTTTATTTTGCTGGCATATTTTTTTTCACTGCACAGCACACGACAAAGTAAGGGGATACGGGGAGTTGGATGGAATGTAGAATATATGTAATTTTATATTTGAATATCCCTCTGATGTAATTCAAATTATCAAAGTAGCCCAGTTTTAGTTGGATGAATGGGGAAGCTAAGGCAGAAGACAAAGGTGAGAGGCAGGCGTTGCGCTGGATGCAGAATTACAAGCCAGAGTCCTTTTTTTTTCCCTAGGAGGGGTTCTCACTTCTTGCCAAAAGGTGACTGCCAGGCCTGCCCCCACCAGATTTGTCTGAATCCCAGTGTAGAGCACAGTGTAGATTCAAAATGGGAGGGACCTCTGCATCATATTATTCTACCAGGGCCTATCACAGCGCCTTGTTTCAAACAGAAGACACAAGCTGAGCTTCAAAGAGATGATCCTTGCAGCCTATCAGACAATTCTGAGAAGATTTAGCCCTCAAACATTACGCAACAGTGGGCAACCTTAGGGCCTCACAAGGAATGCCAACAGCAGATCAGTGTTTTAAAAAGAAGCTATAGGCAAGTCTGGGGAAACGAAAGGAGATTAGGGCTGGGGGTGGGAACAGGGAAAACCTGTGAAAGGGCAGGAGGGACCTTCCTGGGGCTGGGAATGTTGCTAAACTGCACTGTGATCGTGGTTGCACAACTCGGTAAACTTACTAAAAATAATTTAATCATACACTTTAAATGGGTAAATTCTATAGCATGCAAATGGTACCCAACAGAGTTGTTTTAAAAAAGAAGCTTTTAAGATTAAACCATGGTACCTCTGAACCTACATCAAGTTCCTACAGAGCTGTGGTTCCCGGAGGCTTCTGAGATAATCCCTGCGAGGGGATTCTGAGGATGTTCATCTCTTCAATGTCTGGAACAATGTTCTGGAAACCAAGCAGGAGAATAACTAACATCACACTCAAGTCACTAAAATAGAATCGACAGTTCAGATCCCTAAAAGCTTTTCCTCTCTTTTAAGTATTGAAAGTCAGGACGTTTTGGTAAGAGTCACCAATCAGTAGCATACATTGCAGTTTCTCTCTAAGAACTCTCATTTGGGCTCCAAGCATCACGGTGTTATTAGCCTTTCAAGCCTAGTGACCCAAATTTATTTCCCCACTCGGAGTCAAATTGGAAGTTGGTTTGTGTTATCCACCCTCCTGCACTGTGGCTGAGAGTCTGGAGACACTGGTCAGTGGAGAAGGACCTGTGTAAGCCGAGACCTAGCAGTGACAGCTCACACCCACTCACCTAGGGGGAGCCGAGAACTCGGGGTGCCGACATGCTTCCCAGCAGCCCGTGGGGAGAAGTGGTTTTCTTTTCCTTCTGCCAGAGTGTTTCTGCTCCATATACCAAGCTTTAGTGCCCTTCTCAGGCAGGAGGGGGAAGAGTCGAAGCAAGGAGATATAAGAAAGCTAAAATCCACATTCAGACACTTTGGATTTCCCGTCTCTGAGCACAGTCTGGACAAACCATTTTTGCCAGAACACTTCCTTGTGTGTGACCCTTCCCTCCCCCTCTGCAGGCAGCTGGGCTTTGGGCCCCATCATAACTCCCTAGCCCCAGCCCAGATGGACTGAAAAAGGCCACTCGTCCTGGAATTCGCATTTTTAGCAAGCTATTCAGGTGCTTCTCACGCAGACCTTGACCTGGGGGCTATTATCAATACCAATTATCTACGCTGAGTGACTCTGGTGTTCTTTTTCCCCATTCCTTAGCTGCCGAGCATTGCTAGAAAGATCACAATTGCTAGAACATCACCCTGGCTGGATGTTCTATGCATCAAACTACTTAATTAAGTATCATTTGAGCCCTCTGGATTCTTCAGAATATTTTTAGTATAGTTTAATGACTTCCCACTGAGCTTTTTTTTTTCACTTAAGTGACCTGCTGAGAGACTAAATATACAAATGCACAGATTCCCGCCATCAGCAGACCAGGAAAGTCTGATCTACTACCTGCAACAATCTGTCCAGGAAACTGGCCGGTATCTATAGCAAGCATCCCAAGAAACCAGCCACAAAGCTCCGTAACAGTCAACCCCAAACAGCCAGGACCTGATTGATAACTGACAGCTTCATGAATTTTGTCCCCACTTCCAACATGGAACCAACCAGAGAAAGTCAAATACGCTCCCCTTGCCAAGGGCATAGGATGCCCCTTCCAGTTAGCCCCCCTCCAGCTTTCCCACACCAGCAGCCTCCAGTCAGGGAGGGCCTGAGGTCAGCCCTTTTATCCAGCATAAACCTTCCCACTCCTGCCTGCTTTTGAGTCTCTGCCAAACACAGGTGACAGTAGCTCACTCTCGCTATAGCGAGCTCTAAATAAATAGCCTTTTTTGTTCTGCCTTGAATGTTCTTTGTTTATTTCCAGAACCTCTTCCAAACGTTGCCTTATCCTCACACTACTTCCCTTGATCACAGGAGAAAATCCTGCTGTCCTGTTACTACGAAGATCGAAGATGGAAGCCAGCAGTTCTCAGCTGTGACTGCACATTTGACTCACCTCAGGAGCTTTAAAAAATGCTGGGCTCTGGGCTCCACCCCTAGAGACTGCAATCTAATTGATCTGGCAAGAAATCTGCATATCAGCAGTTTCTCAAACCTCCCCCAAGGGATTTTAACACACAGCCAAGGGTGCATCTGGCACCAAGGATTGCACCTGCCACCCTCCCCCTCCCACACACATCTTAACTTTTTCTAGTTGTCAACTAACTTAGCCTTTCCTCTTTTCACAGAAGGTCTATATGCCTGTTCGTTTTCATGACTATCTCCCCAGTGTGGCTCCTTGACTCCACTGTATCCCACCTCCTCTAAGAACAGGCTTGGCACTTTTTCCCCACACTCTTCTCTATTTTCAATCTCACTCTTACTTCCCACTGGAGTCAAACATACATCAGTTATATTTTATCAAAGTCCTGCTACCAACAACACAACAGTAACATCACTACATTTTCTTCATCCATTCTAACTCAATGAAATAATTTATTCCCATTGTCTCCACTCTCTGGCTCAGGAGTTCTTAACCTTTTTGTGTTCCAAGGACCCCTTTGCCAGTCAGGTGAAATGAATAGTACTGTAACTTATTTATTGCATATATTCATAAGTGAAAGAAATGTTAGATTTCAGTTAGAGGTCAGAGAAAATAAAGATGATAGATTGATTTTTTTTTTTTTCAATTCAAGCTTACGGACCCCCTGAAATCTTTCTGTGGACCCCTGGTTAAGAACCCCTGCTCTAGCTCCTCTAAACTCAATTCCAGTCTCTCCCCCACCCCATTCTGTCCTAAATGCAGCCAATGGATTAATTTCCCAAGTATATATCTGACCAATGGACCCCTACTACTTTCATCCTGCAAACATTTATTAAGAACCTAACATGCTAGGCAGAGAGGAGGGCACTGGTGATAAAAAGATACAAAGGAGTAAGATACACCCTATCTCCAAAGAGAAAACAGCCTGGTAAAGGGGTTTGTGCTTTAATAACCATGAAATAATTCTACTTACAAAACGAAACATAGTCTTTGTTGGGCATTAGAGACTCTTGGTATCTAATCTAACTCTCCAACTTTATCTCTTCATAAAGTGCTTGCAACAAAGAGCAGTAGGAGGATCAGAACTGGCATTTGAAGCCAGATCTGATTCCAAAAGTCGCCCCACTTAGCACAGGGGAAGGAAAGGAGTCCGCCATGATTCTGGGTTTTTTTTCCAGACTGACTTAGAGGACAGGGATGCTGTTAATTAAATAGGAAGCAAATGAATGAATGACTATGGAATCAAAAGGGGTAAATAAGAAAACAGAAAATTGTGAAGAATCAGAATGGGTAAGCTAAGAAGAGGAAGATAAGGGTGACACCCCAGCAAGCAGGCAGGGGCAGAGAGAGGACAGAAAGTAAGAACGATGAGGGAGGGGGAAAGGGCAGACAGGAGCAAAAAAGGAAAAGCAAGAGAGCGAATGGAGGCTCACCAGGCCTCCACCACAATAAATTTTTGAAGCCAATTCAATAATTTTCATTTTAAGGAACATCTCAAGAAAAACGTTGAGTATCTGCCCCAAAGTAAAAGAAAAAACCTCTAGATTGCATCCGGCTTAATAGACAGGAATGAGCAAGACTAAACCAAGGGCCCTTGGCAGGACCGGCAAGGAGAAGCAGCAAGGAAGCTTCAGTTCAGACTCAGTCATGAGGCCAGCCAGGGCATGGGACTGTTCCCTGAAATAACCCAAATACTACTTCAGTATGATTCACTTACCTTCTAGCTTTATAATTATGCATATTACAAAACCAACAGTGTAGATCAATACTAACTTTACTAATAGAAAAAGCAACTCACATTCTAAGGTTTTCTCAACTTAAAAAAAAAATTAATAGTAAATAGAAGATATGGCCAAAGAAAAGAACACAAACGCAATGGAGCTGAAATCACTTACTCTTCAAAGAGATTTAGTCCTGGAAATGTGAATTTTTAAATACCTAGAGTACCAGAATGAAGCTACCAGAGAGCTAGACAAGCAGTCATGAGGTTTTCCACTGAAGATAGAAGATAAACTTGTAAGAATCTGGCCAGTTCGGCTCAGTTGCGTCAGGCGTGAATGTCCTGCCCAGGACCCTGTACAGGCAGCTGGTTGCACATACCAGCTGCTTTTTAGGGGCCACACCTAACACCCAGTCCTGCACTCACTTCATTAAGTAAAACTATTAAACAGGTCAAAGTTCTGTTCACCAACACGTCCCCAGTGTAGTGCCCAGAATAGGCAACACTTCAAGGCACGTAGTTCAATAAATATTTGTTGTGTGTATAATTATTTTCAAAATATACCACGTGCCTTGAGGAACAGTATTGGGTCTACTAAGACGTCAACTTTTCAAAACCTCCAGAAGATAAAAGAATTTTTTAATCAATTTTATTGATACATATTAATAAAGCATATAATCCATCCAAAGTGTACAATCCATCCAAAGTATACAATCCATCCAAAGTGTACAATCAGTGGTATTTGGTATACTCGCATAGTTATACATTCATCACTTCAGTCATTATTAGAGCATTTTCATCATCCCAATGATAATAATAAACAAAAAACAGACAAAAAAAGCTCTGCCCCTTAACAATCAACTCTCAATCTCTCTATGCTTCCCCTACCATACATAGCTGCCATCCTGTTTCCGTCTTTCTAATTTATTTGTACTTATATTTTGATTAGACGGAGTCAAACAATATGTAGTACCTTTTGTCCAGTTTCTTTCACTTAGTATATTTCCTTTTTTGTTTACCCTTAATGGAAGATTATTAATATATTACTATACACTCCTGTACATATTTTGCTTTGGTTATATTTTTGCCTGAGATTAACATCTTGTAATATTAACATATACTTGTTCAGTTTCAAAGAAAAACAGTCTTATATGTACAATATCACCGATACTCGTATTTCACGCGAGGTTTCACTATGCCACACAGTTACAGTTTTTAGCTTTCCTTCTAGTAATATACATGGCCTTAGACTTTCCCTCTCAACCACTGTCATACCCGTATATTAACACTGCTAATTACAAACACTATGATGTGCTTTCACCTTTTCTATTCATTTACAAAGATTGACAAACAACCTTTTTACCAGTTCTGCACAGATTAGTCCTCAGCTTTCCATACTCTAAGTTCATGCTATTTTCTGTTGACTTATATTCTAGTTATTAACTCCATGCCTTTAAACATTATATTCACTTCTTAATAGCACAGTCATACAGGATTTGTCCTTTTGTGTCTGGCTTGCTTCCTCAACATAGTGTCCTCAGTTTCATCCATGTTGTCATATGCTTCACAACTTCATTTCTTCATCATATGTATATGCCACAATTTTTTATCCATTCTTCAGTTGATGGACTTGTTTCCATCTTTTGGCAATCGTGAATAATGCCGCTATAACCACTGGTGTGCAGATGTCTGTTCGTGTCACTGCTCTCAGTTCTTCTGGGTATATACCCAGTAGTGGTATTGCCAGGTCACGTGGCAAATCTGTGTTCAACCTCTTTAGGAACTGCCAAACAGTCCTCCACAGTGGCTGTACCATTCTACATTCCCACCAACAGTGAAGAAGTGTTCCTATCTCGCCACATCCTCTCCAATGCTTGTAGTTTTTCCAGTCTTTAAACAGTGGCCATTCTAATAGGTGTGAAATGATATCTCTTTGTAGTTTTGATTTGCATTTCCCTGATCGCTAGTGATGTTGAAAATTTTTTCATGTACTTTTTTTGCCATTTGTATTTCTTCTTTGAACAAATGTCTATTTAAGTCTTTTGCCCATTTTTTAATAAGATCATTGTCTTTTTATTGTTGCATTGTACCGTCTCATTATATATCATGGATACTAAACCCCTATTGGATATGTGATTTTCAAATATTTTCTCCCACTGAGTTGGCTGTCTTTTCACCCTAATGACAGTGTTGAATTTTGAGGAGGTCCCATTTATCTACTTTTTATTTTGTTGCTCATGCTTTGTGTGTAAAATTTAAGAGATCCTCACCTACCACAAGGTCTTGAAGATGTTCCCTATATTTTCTTCTAGTAGTTTTATGGTCCTGGCTTTTGTATTTAGATCTTTGATCCATTTTGAGTTGATTCTTGTAAATGGAGTGAGATAGAGGTCCTCTTTCATTCTTTTGGTTATGGATATCCAGTTCTCTCAGCACCATTTATTAAAGAGACTGCTTTGTCCCAGTAACATGGACTTGTCAAAAACCAATTGGCTGTAGAGATAAGGGTCTATCTTTATGCCAATACCATGCTGTTTTGACCACTGTAGCTTTGTAATATATTTCAGTGTCAGGCAGTGAGAGTCCTCCCACTTGCTCTTCTTTTTAGAAAGTTCATGGATAAATAAAGTTGGTAATTGACTTTTCTATTTCTGTAAATATGCTATTAGAATTTTTATTGGTATTGCATTAAATCTAGAAATCAATTTGGGTAGAATTGACATCTTCACAATGTTTAGCCTTCCAATCCATGAACACAGAATGTTTTTCCCTTTGTTTAGCTCTTCTTTGATCTCTCTTAGCCGTGTTTTGTAGTTTTCTGAATATAGGTCCTATACTTCTTTGTTTAAATTGATTCCTAGGTATTTGAATCTTTTTGTTGCTATTATAAATGGGATTTTTTTCCTGATTTCCTCCTCAGATTGTTCAATACTAGTGTACAAAAATATTACTGATTTTTGTTTGTTATCTTGTATCCTGCCACTTTGCTGAACTCATTTATTATCTCAAGTATCTTCGTTGTAGAAATTTTGGGATTTTCCAAATAGAAGATCATGTCATCTACGAATAGTGAGAGTTTTACTTCCTCTTTCCCAGCTTGGATTCCTTTTTTTTTTTTTTCTTGTCTAATTGCTCTAACTGGAACCTCTAATACAATTTTGAATAACAATGGTGACAGTGGGCCTCCTTGTCTTGTTTCTGATCTTAGATGGAAAGCCTTCAGCATTTCACCATTGAGTACAATTTTGGCTATGGTTTTTTCATATATGCCTTTTATCATATTGAGGAACTTTCCTTCTATTCTTATGTTTTGAAGTGTTTTTATCAAGAATTGGTGCTGCATTTTGTCAAATGCTTTTTCTGCAATTAATCAAGATGATCATATGATTTTTTTTCCTTTAATTTGTTAATGTAGTGTATTATGTTAATTGATTTTCTGATGTTGAACCACCCTTGCATACCAGGAATAAATCCCATTTTGTTGTGTTGTATAGTTTTGTTTTCTTTTTCATTTTAAAAATAATTTATTGAAGTATATCATTCATACATGAACATACATAAGTATTAAGTATATAGTAAAAATTGTGAAGTTACAAAACAAACATTGTAACATCATACAAGGTCCCATGCATCAGTCCACCACAAAACCTTGCATTTTTATGGAACATTTGTAACAAATTAGGGAAGAAAATCATCAGAGTATTACTACTAACTATTGTCTGTAACTTACATTTGGTGCATTTTCCCCCAGCCTACCTGTTCTGTTGCTGTTGTTGTTGTTCATTAACCATACAATTAATCTAAAGTGTACAATCAATGGCATCTGATATAATCACCCAGGTGCACATTCACCACGTCAATCAGTATTAGAGCATTTTCATTACTCAAAAACAAAACAAAACCAAAAAAAACCACTATCACACCCACATGTTAGAGCTACTAATTACATATCCTATGATGTGCTTTCACCATTTCTATCATTTACCAACATTTACAAACAACTTTTTACCAATTCTGCACAGATTAAAACTCAGCTTTCCATTCACTAACCACTTTCTTTTCTCATTCTTTTCACATTCATTCTTATATTCTAACTATTAACTCTAAGAGTTTACTCATTATATTTAGTTTATCATAGTGCAGTTATACAATATTTGTCCTTTTGTGTCTGGCTTGCTTCACTCAACATAATGTCCTCCCAGTTCATCCATGTTGTCACATGCATCACAACTTCAATTTTTCTTACTGCTGAATAATATTCCATCGTGTGTATATACCACAGTTTGTTTACCCATTCATCAGTTGATGGACACCTGGGTTGTTTCCATCTTTTGGCAATTGTAAATACTGCCACTAAGAACATCTGTGTGCAGATGTCTGTTCGTGCCATTGCTCTCAGTTCTTCTGGGTATATACCTAGTGGTGGAATTGCTAGGTCACATGGTAGATCTATATCTAACTTCCTTAGGAATCACCAAGCAGCCTTCCACAGTGGCTGTACCATTCTACATTCCCACCAGCAGTGAATAAGCATCCCTATCTCTCCACAACATCTCCAACACCTGTAGTGTTCTGTTTTGTTAATAGTAGCCATTCTAATATGTGTGAAATGTTATCTTATTCTAGGTTAGATTTGCATTTTCCTTATAGCCAGTAAAGCTGAGCATTTTTTTCATGTGTTTTTTCCACCATTTATATTTTTTTCTTTAGGAAAATGTCTATTCAGGTCTTTTGCCCATTTTTTAATTGCATCATTTGTCTTTTTATTGTTGAGTTGTAGGATCTCTTTATATATCATGAATATTAGATCCTTGTTGGTTGTGTAATTTCCAAATATTTTCTTCCCATTGGGTAGCTGCCTTTTTACCTCCTTTACAAAGTCCTTTGAGCTCCCGTCAACCACATGGGAGGTCTACAGAAGTGTTTAATTTTGAGAAGGTCCCATTTATCTGATTTTCTTTTGTTGCTCATGCTTTGGGTATAAAGTTTAAGAGACCCCCCTCCCCCAAGGTCTTGTAGATGTTTCTCTATGTTATCTTCTAGGAGTGTTATGATCCTGGCTTTTATGTTTAGGTCTTTGATCCATTTTGAGATGAATCTTGTAAAGGGAGTGAGATAGAGGTCCTCTTTCATTCTTTTGGTTATGGATATCCAGTTCTCCCAGCACCATTTGTTGAAGAGAGTGTTCTCCCAGAAAAGTGGACTTGGTAGGCTTATCAAAAAACTCAGTTGACTGTAGAGGTGAGGGTCTATTTCTGAACTCTCAATTCAATTCCATTGATCAATAATATGTCTATCTTTACAATGTTCAAAAATCAGTAGCATTTCTGTACACCAATAACGAGCATCTGTGGGATGTTATGGGAGGTGAGGGAGGTGGGGAACATGGAAATCCCTGTAATTTTTGTGTAACATTTATGTAAACTAAGCATCTTTTAAAATAAAAATACCATTTACAATAGTAACTAAAAGAATCAAATACCTCGGAATAAATTTAACTAAAGATGTAAAGGACTTATATACAGAAAGCTACACAGCACTGTTAAAGAAAATTTAAAAAGACTTAAATAAATGGAAGAATATTCCCTGTTCATGGATAGGAAGACTAAACATCATCAAGATGTCTATCTTACCCAAACTAATCTACAGATTTAATGCAATCCCAATAAAAATCAACACTGTATTTTTTAAGGACCTGGAAAAACTAACTACAGGATATATTTGGAAAGGTAAGAGGTCCCAAATTGCCAAAGACATATTGAAAAAGAAAAATGAAGTTGGAGGTATCACATTACCTGACTTTAAAACATTCTACAAAGCTACAGTGCTCAAAACTGCATGGTATTGGCACAAGGATAGACATACTGACCAATGGAACCGAATTGAGAGTTCTGATATAGATCCTCGCGTATACAGTCATCTGATACTTGACAAGGCCACCAAGCCCACTCAGTTGGGAGAGAATGGCCTCTTTAACAAGTGGTGCTTGGAGAACTGGATATCCATATCCAAAAGAATGAGAGAGGAATACCATCTCACACCTTATACAAAAATCAACTCAAGATGGATCAAAGATCTAAATATAAGAGCCAAAACCATAAAGACCTTGGAAGATAATGTAGGGAAGCATCTATAGGACCTTGTAATAGGAAATGGTTTCATGAACTTCACACCCAAAGCACGAGCAGCAAGAGAAAAAATAGATAAATGGGATCTCCTCAAAATTAAAAACTTCTGCACCTCAAAGGATATTATTAAGAAAATAAAAAGGCAGCCTATGCAATGGGAGAAAATATTTGGCAACCATATAACTGACAGGAGCCTAATATCCTGCATATAAAAGAAATCCTACACCTTGAAAATAAAAAGACAAACAACCCATTTAAAGAATGGGCAAGTGTCCTGAAAAGACACTTCTCCAAGGAAGAAATACAAATGGCTAAAAAGCACATGAAAAAAATGCTCGACATTGCTAGCTATTAGGGAAATGCAAATCAAAACTACGATGAGATACCATCTTACACCCATCAGAATGGCAGCTATTAAAAGCACAGCAGACACTAAGTGTTGGAGAGGATGTGGAGGAATAGGAACCCTCATCCACTGCTGGTGGGACTGTGGAATGGTGCAGCCACTGTGGAGAAAAGTTTGGCAGTTCCTCAGAAAACTAACAATAGATCTTCCATATGATCCAGCAATTCCACTGCTGGTTATATACCCAGAAGAACTGAAAGCAAAGACACAAAAAGATATATGCACACCAATGTTCATAGCGGCATTGTTCACCATTGCCAAAAGTTGGAATCAGCCCCGGTGCCCATCAACAGATGAATGGATAAGCAAAATGTGGTACTTACATACAATGGCATATCACTCAGTTGTAAGAAGGTATAAAGTGCTAACACACGGAATAACATGGATGAATCTTGAAGACCTTGTGTTGAGTGAAGCAAGCCAGGCATTGAAGGATGAACAGTATATGACCTCACTGATTTGAACTGAGGAAAGTGAGCAGTCTCTGAGAACCATTGTCTGAAAGACAGGTTAATAAGAAAGAGAAAGAGAAGAGAAGGTTGTGAGCCATCACCCATACGGACATAATCTATGGTAAAGGGATAGAGTATAGTTGCATATTGACGGATAAGACAGGTGAGTAGTAACATTACTGGGTTTGGTGGTGCACGATTGACAGGCAGGTAGATTAGGAAGGGCAGGCTAGAATACCCAGGATACTGGGGGTAGAGATGGGAGGGGGACCAGGTGAACACGGGATTTGTGGGTGTGATGTTGAAAGTGCAGGAGTGGGAATGCTCTTATGGCAGTATGACAAGGTAGTGTCACTGGTTTAGGGTGTAGGTTGGGGGGCATTCAGGATGGGGTGCATCTGGAGTAGGCTTCTGGGGAGTGTGTGAGTGTTCATTCTGTCATAATGTATTGTTTCAGGGAGTGGAGACCCACACGGTGAGTGGGAAGGAGATGGACCCCCATCTTTGGGAGGACCTATTCACCCAGAAACAGACAGCTGGGTGTCTCTTAGGAACAAGGGTGGATCCTAATAGGGGAGGATAATCATTAGCATGTCAAGACCTCTCGTTGCATGTAACTATGAATCTTGTCATCCAATGAGTCAAGACAGGGGAGTGTCATGTGCCCCAGGGGGATGGGGAGGAAGGAGCAAAGATCAAACTGGGGGTACTTAGTGGTCAGGGGAAATGTTTTTCATTACCTTACAGTGAGGGACACAGGACCTGGTAAATATCATCAAAAATTATTAAACTGTACCATCTAAATTGTAAACTATACTGTAAACCATTGACAATGTTTAGTAGCTATGTTTCACTATCTGTATAACAGTTATAAAAATGCTACCATCCACATAAAAAAAGGTTTTAATATGGGTGAGGAAAGGGGAAGGAGGTTGGGTATATGAAAGTCTCTAGTATTCTGTGTGTGACTTTGCTGTGACCTAAAACTTCTTTGAAAATTAAATGAAAATTTGGGAGACACTGGGGAGTGAGAGGGGGCAGGTTCCTCAGTACAGACTGGACACCCGATAATGCAGTAATAAAAGGAAAAATGTTTTTTAAAAAATTTGTTTTTTATTTTTTTTTTGTTTTTTCCCATTTTTGAATATCCAAATCCTTTAATTTTATTTTATTTCTAGTGGTTTTTTTTTTTTTTAAGTTTCCATGTATTTTATCTCTTATATTTAAATTTATCTTTATTATTTCATTTTCCTATTAATCGTATTTGGCTATTATATGGGATTCATCTTCTAGGAAGGTTTGGATCACAGAAGGGTTACAGAGGGGGCAGGAGAGGATCATTGGTGGGGGGTGTCTGGGATGGGGGTTTCATGGGAGGAAGTTCACCTGAATATACATGAAAGATATATAAAATTGTTCAAATGATCAAGGGGTAGGGCATGGTCACAGTGGGTAGACAATCACTCAATAACTGAGAGAATACTGAATTCCCAGCCTGGAGAGCTCTGCCACATTCTCCAAGGGAGCAGCAACAGTCCCTCGAGTGCAGGGGCAGTGTCTAGCAAAGGAGGATGGCCCACTGTTGGGTTCTTGTTATTGATGACTAGCCTTACGAATCTTTGCTCTTGTAATTGAAACTTAGCCTACTGTTATGGGGTGCCTAAGAGTTGCCACCTGAGAGCCTCCTTGTTGCTCAAATGTGGCCTCTCTCTAAGCTAAATTCAGCATATGAATGCATTACCTTCCTCCCAGTGTGGGACATGACTCCCAGGGATGAGCCTCCCTGGCAACGAGGGATTAATACCAAGTGCCACCTGGCAATATGACTGGAAAAAGACCTTGAATAAAAGGGGGAAAAGGTAAAGACAAATGAGTTCATGTGCCTAAGAGAATTCAAAGAGAGTTGGGAGGTCATCCCAGAGGTAACACTTATGCACACCTCAGTAGGATCTTATAGAACACCAAAGTGGATATCATCCCACACAGAGGGGCTCCTGAGGGCTCTGGAGACACCCAGGTCCTATATAAAGGGGGATAGCTCCAGAGATTGATGCCTTTATCAGTGGGCTCTACTTTGGAATCTGTGCTCCTGAGAGTGACAGAGTTG
Source organism: Tolypeutes matacus (assembly GCA_026826555.1). Taxonomy (NCBI): domain Eukaryota; kingdom Metazoa; phylum Chordata; class Mammalia; order Cingulata; family Chlamyphoridae; genus Tolypeutes; species Tolypeutes matacus. The sequence continues at coordinate 6,137,857 of JAKSZT010032012.1, forward strand.
GACTCAAATAAGTCCTCCCTGCACATGGTCCATCAGTCCCTTCTATTCAAGCCTATATGTGATGCTGGAGTTTGTAGGTATACTTCCAGAGACTGGAGCCTCTGGCCTGCCCATGTGCCAGCTGTGCCTGGAATCTCCTACTCTACAGCTCAGTGGACTCACCCAAGTCACCTGGTGAGGAGACGATGATGGACAACGGTCATCCCAGGGAATGAAGGGAGCCTGTAGCTGCAGGCAGGATAATCCTATCCATCATATCCATGGGATATAAGCCCCCTATCACTTGGAGGTAGAGTAGACATCACCATCCCAGACTCCTCAGGATTGGGGAAAGAGCTATGGACTAGAGTGGACTTAATGGTATTCTGTTGTAGACATAATGTGATTTAAGCAATGGAAGAAATTACAACAGTGAGGGTGAGCCAGTGGCCACTGGACACTTTTGGTGCAGGGAAGGGAAAAGCAGTTGTAATACAGGGGCTTTTTCGGGACTTGGGAATTATCCTGAGTGACATTACAGTGACAGATACAGGCCATTTTACATCAGCATATAACATGCAGAACTGTGTGGGAGAGAGTGTTGTCTACAATGTGAACTATGGTCCGTGCTTAGTGGCAAAGCCCCAGGATGTGTATATCCATTGCAGGTGATGAGCCACACTATTGAAAGATGTTTATGTGGGATGTTATGGGAGGTGAGGGAGGTGGGGAACATGGAAATCCCTGTAATTTTTGTGTAACATTTATGTAAACTAAGCATTTTTTTAAATAAAAAAAATAAATAAACAACAACAACAACAAAATATGTCTATCTTTATGCCAATACCATGCTGTTTTGACTGCTGTAACTTTACAATACACTTCAAGGTCAAGGAGAGTGAGTCCTCCAACTTTGCTCTTACTTTTTAGGATGTTTTTGGTTATTCAGGACCCTTTTCTTCCAAATAAATTTGGTACTTGACTTTTCTATTTCTGTAAAGTAGTAGAATTTTTTTTTTAAGATTTATTTATTTCTTCCCAACCCTTCATTGTTTGCACTTGCTGTGTCTGTTTGTCATCTTTGTTTCTTTAGGAGGCACCGGGAACTGAAACTGGGACCTCCACTATAGAAAGGAGGCACCTAATTGCTTGAGCCTCCATTCTCTGCTTTGCTATGTCTCTCATCATGCTTTTCCTCCTGTGTCTTGTTGCACCATCTTGTTGTGTCAGCTTGCCATGCCTGCCCATCGCATCAACTCACTGTCTTGCTCGTCTTCTTTAGGAGTCAACAGGAAGCTCTGCTCCCTGCTTTGTTGTGCCCCTCATTATGTTTTTCTTCTTGTGTCTCTTGTTGCATCATCTTGTTGTGTCAGCTTGCTGTGCCTGCCCATTGCGCCAGCTTGGTGTATTTTTTAGGAGGTACCAGGAACCAAACTTTGGTCTTCCCATGTGATAGGTGGGAGCTCAATCACTTGAACCATATCCACTTTCCGGCTGTTGGAATTTTGATTGGTGCCGCATTTAATCTATAAATCAATTGAATAGAATTGACATCTTCATGATGTCTAGTCTTGCAATACACAAACACAGAATGTCCTTCCATTTGTTTAGGTCTTCTTTGATTTCTTTTAGCAGTGTTTTCTAGTTTTCCGAATACAGATGTTTTACCTTTCTGGTTAAATTAATTCCTAGATATTTGAGACTTTTTGTTGCTATTGTAAATGGAATTTTTATCTTGATTTCCTCCTCAGCTTGCTTGTTACTAGTGTATAGAAATGCTACTGACTTTTGCATGTCAATCTTATATCCTGCTACTTTGCTGAACTTATTTATTATCTCTAGTGGCTTTGTTGTAGAAATTTCAGGATTTTCTAACTATAGAATCATGTCATCTGCAAATAGTGAGAGTTTTACTTCCTCTTTTCCAATTTAGATGACTTTTATTTCTTTTTCTTGCCTAATTGCTCTAGCTAGAACTTCTAGCACAATATTGAATAGCAGTGGGTGACAGTGGGCATCCTTGTCTTATTCCTGATCTTAGATGGAAAGTTTTCAACCTCTCCCTATTGAGTATGATGTTGGCTGTGGCATTTTCATATATGCCCTTTATTATGTTGAAGGACTTTTCTTCTATACCTATCTTTTGAAGTGTTTTTATCAAAAAAGTATACTGGATTTTATCAAATGCCTTTTTTGCATTGATCGAGATGATCATGAGCTTTTTTTTCCCTTCAATTTGTTAATGTAGTATAGTAGTCTACCAAAGGGGTGCTGATGCAAAATACCAGAACTCTGTTGGCTTTTATAAAGGTATTTATTTGGGGTAGAAGCTTACAGTCACAAGTCCCTAAAGAGTCCAGCTCAAGATACCATAAGAGGTACTTCCTCACCCAAAGTTTGTTGCCACGTGTTGGCACAAGATGGCAGGCGATGTCTGTGAGGGTTCAGCCTTCCTTCTTCCTCTTAAGGCTCCGTGCTCCCAGCTTCTTCCAATCTCAGCTGTAGGCTGGCACAAAGTCTGTCCTCTCTCCCTGGGGCTCATTTCTTTCTGAGCTCAGCTGCTCTGGTCTCTTCACAAGGTCAGCTGTAGACTGTCAGGCTCATTTCTCTTCCTGAGGCCTCTGCCATGTCTAATAGCTATCTCTCTTCCTCTGTGTTCTTCTTCTCTGTGTGTCTACTTCCATGTGAGAGTCTGTTTTATCAGCCCAAGGGGGCTGTGACTCAATGCTGACTTGTGCTCTAATGTTGTGGTTGAATCAAAGCTCTAATCTTAACATAATTTAATCAGATGTCTCGGCTAAACATAATAAAATCAAAGGGTATCATGCCCAGAGAAGCAGACTAGTTTACAAACATAATATCTCTTTTGGAATTCATAAATAATATCAAACTACCCCATGCAATGTATTACATTAATTGATTTTCTTATGTTGAGTCACTCCTGCATTCTAGGAATAAAACCCACTTGATTGTGATGTATAATTGCTTTTACAAGCTGTTGGATTTGATTTGCAATTATTTTGTTGAGAATTTTTGCATCTATGTTAATTAAGGAGATTGGTCTGTAAATTTCTTTTCTTGTAGTATCTTTATGTGGCTTTGGTATTAGGGTGATGTTGGCTTCATAAAATGTGTTAAGTAATTTTCACTCCTCTTCAAAATTTTTGGAAGAGTTTAAACAGGATTGGTATTAATTTTTCTCCAAATGCTTGGTAGAATTCCCTGTGAAGCCATCCGGTCCTGGGTTTTGTTTTGTTGGAAGTTTTTTGATAAATGATTCTATCTCTTTGCTTGTGATTAGTTTGTTGAGTTCCTGTATTTCTTGTAGAGTCAATGTAGTTTGTTTTTGCATTTCTAGGAATTTGTCCATTTCATCCAGGTGGTCTAATTTGTTGGCATAGACTTCCTCATAATATCCTTTTATGATCATTTTTATTTCTGCAGAATCTGTTGTAATATCCCCCCTTTCATTCCTGATTTTTAAAATTTGTATCTTCTTTTCTTTCTTTGTTAGTCTGGCTAGGTGTTTGTCAATTTTATTGATCTTTGCAAAGAACCAGCCTTTGGTTTTGTTGATTTTCTCTATTTTGTAGTTGTTGTTCTTGATTTCATTTATTTTTGTTCTAATCTTTATTATTTCTTTCCTTCTTCTTGCTTTGGGATTGGTTTGCTGTTCTTTTTCTAGTTCCTCCAGGTCTTCAGTTAGTTCTTTTATTTTAGCTCTTTCTTCCTGTTTAATATAGGCATTTAGGGCTATAAATTTCTCTCTCAGCAATTCCTTTGATGTATCCCAAAAGTTTTGTGTTTTTTTTTTTTTTTAAGATTTATTTATTCCCTCCCTTCCCCCCTTGTTTTGCAATCACTGTCTGCTCTCTGTGTGTTCTTCTGTGTCACTTGCCTTCTCTTTAGTCAGCACCGGGAACTGATCCTGGGACTTTCTGGAATGGAGAGAAGCTGCTCATTCTCTTGCACCACCTCAGCTCCCTGATTTGCTGCATCTCTCATTGTCTCTCTTCTGTGCCTCTTTTTGTTGCGTCATCTTACTGTGCCAGCTCTCCGCAGGGGCCAGCACTCCTGTGTGGGCCAGCACACCGCGTGGGCCAGCTCGCCGCAGGGGCCAGCACTCCTGTGTGGGCCAGCACACCGCGTGGGCCAGCTCGCCACACGGTCCAGCTTGCTTTTCACCCGGAAGCCCTGGGAATCAAACCTTGGACCTCCTATATGGTAGACAGGAGCCCAATCACTTGAGCCACACCCGCTTCCCTGATATATGCCATAAGTTTTCATAAGTTGTGTTCTCATTTTTATTCATCTCAAAATATTTACTAATTTCTCTTACAATTTCCTCTTTGACCCACTGGTTGTTTAGGAGCCTGATGTTTAGCCTCCACACATTTGAGAATTTTCCCCTTTTCCGTCTATTATTGATTTACAGCTTCATTCTGTTATGATCTGAGAAAGTGCTTTGTATAATTTCAATCTTTTTATATTTAATGAGACCTGATTTGTGACCCAACGTGTGGCCTGTCCTGGAGAAAGACCGTGAACACTTGAGAAGAATGTGTAACCCACTGATTTGGGAATGCAACATTCAGTATGTGTCTGTTAGGTCTAGCTTGTTTATCACACTGTTCAGGTTCTCTGCTTCCTTGTTGATCTTCTGTCCACTTGTTCAGTCTAATGATGTGAGTGGTGTATGGACATTTCCAACTATTATTGTAGAGATGTCTATATCTTCCTTCAGTTCTGCCAGAGTTTACTTCATGTATTTTGGGGCACCCTGATTACGTGCATAGACATTTATGAATGTTATTTTTTCTTGGTGGATTGTCCCTTTTATTAATATATAATACCTTCTGCATCTCTTATAACTTTTTTGCATTTCAAGTCTCTTTTGTCTGATATTAGTATAGCTACCCCTGCTCTTTTTTGATTACTGTTTGCATGGAATATTTTTTCCCCAACCTTTCATTTTCAGCCAATTTGTATCCCTGGATCTAATGTCAGTCTCTTGTAAATAGCATATGGATGGCTCATGTTTTTTATCTATTCTGTCAGTCTATACCTTTTGACTGGGGAGTTTAATCCATTCAAATTCAATGATATCACTATAAATGTATTATTTACTTCCATCATTTTATTCTTTGGCTTTCCTGTGTCATATTAGTTTATTCTGTCTTTTTACTCTTTTGGTTTTCCTTTCTCATAATCTTCCCTTCTACATTCTCCACCAAGCCTCTTTCTCTTGTCTTTTTTTTTTTCCAGGTTGTAAGGATCCCTTTAATGTTTCCAGCAAAGCTAGATTCTTTTTTATGAATTCTTTTAGTTTCTGTCTGTTTGTGAATATTTTAAGCTCACCTTCACCTTTGAAAGACAGTGTTGCTGGATAGAGAATTTGCAGTGAGCCCTTTTTCTATTTCAGTACCCTAATTATATCATAACGCTGTCTTCTCACCTCCATGGTTTCTGATGATAAATCCTCACTATGTCTTATTGGGTGTCCCTTGTATGTTATGTTTTGCTTTTCCCTTGCTGCTCTCAGGTTTTTCTCTTTATCTTTGACGTTTGACATTCTGAGTAGTATGTGTCTTGGAGCCGATCTATTCAGATTTATTCTGATTGGGTGTGCTGTGCTTCTTGGACATATAAACTGATTTCTTTTATGAAGGTTGGGAAATTTTCTGCTATTATTTCCTCAAATACTCTTTCTGCCCCTTTTCCCTTCTCTTCTCGTTCCGGAACTCCCATGACAGGTATCTTGCTGCCCTTCATGTTATCATTCAACTCCCTGAGTCCCTGCTCAATTTTTTCTATTCTTTCGTCTCACTGGTCTTCTCTCTAATTTCAGGTGTTCTGTCTTCTGCATCATTTATTCTTTCTTCATCATTTCCAGACTGCTGTTAAATGCCTCTAATTTTTTTTTAACTTTAATTTTAAGGAAGTTTTAGATTACAGAAAAGTTACAATGAAAATATAGGAGATTCCCATATACCTCACTCCCCTCCTCCTCCTCCACTTCCCCAATTAACAATATTTTTCATTAGTGTGGTACATTTGTTACAATTGATGAACACATATTGAAGCATTGCTACTATCTATGTCCTATAGTTTACATTATGGTTTACACCTTGTATTGTACTCTAATGTATGTTTGATCTCACCTATTGTGTCTTTCATTCCCATAAGTTTTGTTATTTTTCTATTCAGATTTTAAAGTTCTTCTTTTTGCTTTCCCAGTGTCCTCTTAATGTCCTTTATCTTTTTAGCCATATTGTCTTTCATTCACTAATTTGATTTAACAGATTTGTATGAGCCTCATTGATTAGTTGTCTCAAATCCTGGGTCTCATCTGGGGCTTGGATATATCCCTTTGCTTGGGCCATTTCTTCCATTTTCTTGGTATGGCATGTAATTTTTTGCTGATGTCTAGATATCTGATTATGATGGTGAGTTTGCACTGATTCTCAAGTTCACTCTCTTGCGTAGGGATTTAGTGGCAGGAGGCTGTATGTCACTGCTGTTCCTTGATTCTTGGTTCAAGCTGTTCTAGTGCTTTAGGATTAGCCCTGCTTAGTTGCTCAAATCCAGACCATGCACCCAGTAATAGGTTGCAGACCTATTCCAGGAGCCTTGGGAAGGGAGGCTGTAAAGGCCCAAAATAACCTCTCGTATTTATTTGCTTTTAATTTCCTCATATGCTTTTAGAGTTACACTTCCTTAATCTGCCAGCAGGTGGCACTTCTCGGTAGCCCTCTCAGCTCAAACCCTGGTGGGAACATGTTTGCTGGAAAACCCACCACACAATGCGACAGAGGATCAGGCCTCAGGACTGCTCAGAGCTGCGCAAATCAAACTTTCTCAGAGGCTGTTCTCCAACCTTTGCCAGCAGCACGCTCCCTTTTCCCTTGGAGGAAATAATTCCACTCCCCTCTGGTCAGCAACCAGTCCTGGTGGGTAGGGAGGCTGTTTGAGAAGGTAGGATCTCTTTATTCCCCTGCCAGCTCCCAGGGCAAGCAATGGCACGGCCCCACCCAGCCTGGGAGGGCTCGTGGGACACAGCAGAACAAATTTGTTGGCCAAAAGCTGAATCAGTCTCGGGCTGTGTGTGTGTCTCTCTCCCCCGCCCCCTTTCCTTGGGAGGTAGACCCCTGTGACCCCCTCTGTCCATAGTCAGTGACCAGCCAGAGAATTCAAAGCTGTCTGCTCTGAGGGAGGGAGGGAGGGTGGGTACCTGCAGCTGCAGCTGCAGCTTTTACTCACAGACTTTTCCCATCAAGATTCTTCTCCTTTGCCCCTCTCTCTTCTGGGTGGTGCCCTGCCTTCCCCTGGTGCCCCAAACCCTAAAACATTTTTCCAGTCCATTTCTGTCTATCTTTTAGCTATTTTTCTGAGAAAGAAGTGAGTCCTGCATCTCTCTAATCCTCCATCTTCAATAACAAAAGATTTTTAATCACGGCTACCCAAACATTCGCAAACTTCATCAGCTGCATATTGAAGAAGAGGGATGATTCAAAGGGAATTCATTGGGAAGCAGAAGTGGCTCAAGTGATTGGGCTCCCGTCAACCATATAGGAGGTCCAGGGTTCGATTCCCGGAGCTTCCTGGTGAAAAGCAAACTCGCCCGCGCGGCAAGCTCCCTGAGCAGAGAGCTGGCCCACACAGAATGCTGGCCCACGTGGAGAGCTGGCCCATGCAGGAGTGTTGGCCCATGCGGGAGAGCTGGCCCACTCGGGAGAGCTGGCCCACGTGGAGAGCTGGTGCAGTAAGATGACGCAACAAAAAGAGACACAGAGGAGAGACAATAGGAGATGCAGCAGACCAGGGAGCTGAGGTGGTGCAAGAGAGATTCAGCACCTCTCTCCACTCTGGAAGGTCCCAGGATCAGTTCCTGGTGCTGCCTAAAGAGGAGACAAGCAGACACAGAAGAACACAGAGAGCAGACAATGAAGGGGGGAGGGGTGGAAATAAATAAATCTTCAAAGGGAATTCATTCACATGATCCAAAATTTGACAACATAGAGTAAAGTTAGACTTAAGTTAAGCACATAATTTCACCAGTTGCATCCTGAGCTTTGTCTTCTCTAATAAACATAACTGGCCCAGTTGAAGAGAAAATGTTTCATTTGTTTGGGGGAATCCAATTTCTAGACCAGTGGTTTAGAACCAGCCCAAACTTTTTTTTTTTAACTGCATAATCCGTCTTTAAAAATTATAATAAAACTAACACATCCCAATGAATTATATATTTTATGTATAAAATATAGACAAATATAGAAGTTTATATAAGATGAGATAGATGGAAGTTTAAGTTAATCAAAAGTACACAATTATCTTTACTCTTTCCCAAAATCCACTAAATTGTCAGTAATTAATTTTTAAGACATCAACCATTAAGAACAAAGACACAAGATGATACAAACAGAAAATGTCAACCAACTTTTGGAATCTATAAAGTAGGTAGATTAGTGATTAGCTGACTTATCAGATAAGAAAAGTAAAATGGAATTAGAAACAAACCATGCTGCAGAACCCTGGAAAGGCTCAGAACCTCAAAGTACCACTAAAACTTCAGGTGGAAAAGGGTTAAAAACAGAAGAATGAGTTAAAAGTTTGTTTAAAAGCTCACAACCCCAGATCACAACCTCAGCCTGTGAAGTCAAGTAACTGCCTCTCCCACCCCAGCAGCAGATGGGAGGCTTGCAACCCAGGGAGGTGTACATGACTGAAGAGGGGAGACCCTGGATTGAAAACAAAGAAAATACAATTCCAAAGAGGAATGTACTCAGATTAGAGTAGAAAGGGAGTTCTCGGAGAAGTCTCCAATTAAAGAAGAGAAAAAAGAGAGAGAGAGGTGATTAATGACCTGATGTGTTTACCATAGCAAGTGGAATTCCACAGCTCATAAAGATTTTGGAGTGGAATTAACGATAATTACATAGAAAAACAAGCATAGCTCCCCAAAAGTGAATATCAACTCGATAAAAACAAAGCATTATATAAGAGCTACGTTGTGTGACACAGCTGTGAACAATGTTTAAATAGTCATAATATAAACCCTGATCATTAATTTAATCAAAAATATGTCTATACTGAAATGATGAGGAAGGTCATGATGGAAATGGAGATCAAGGGAATAAGAGAAGTTAAAGCTTTTATTTTCCATAGTCAATAGATAAATTCTGAAGAAAATGAAATATCAGTATAAACATGTAATTTAAAAGTATAAAAGTAAATACTAGAAGAAACAGCAATACAATTGAAAATATTTGCCTCTGGGGAGTGTGAATCTGGAATGAGGAAATGTAAATAAGGGAAAAGCTCTTTTTCATTTGTGGTACTAATTGCCGTTTTGCTCTATGCAAATTAATTTTAAAATCCTTATTCAGTAACCAAGGTGAAAGTTGTAGAAAAATATACCCCAGTTTTAACTTCAGTTATCGCCATGGATTAAAAGTGGGGAGTGGACTGGGGATGGGGATGGGGGTAATGGGAAGGATCATTTGTTCTTCATCCATACATCTTTTATCACATTTCTCTTGTTAAAACAAACACTTACTACTTTTGTATTTTGAAAACATCATTTTTTTTTAAAAGAGAAAGAGCAATACAATAAGTGGTCATATTGAGAAAAACCAAGAATGAGGAATGGGTACTTTTGGTTTTAATAAAATTTCCATTTATGGCATCATATACAGATTTGAAAAGCCCTGTACTCAACCCAAACATGAAGATAATGTGCTCAGATGATTCAAAATGTGGCTCTAAACCCAAATAAAGTCCTTGGTTTAGAAAATAGTATTGTATTACATGAATTTCTTAGTTTTGATAAATGGACCTTGGTTTGTAAGATGTTAGCATTAGGGAAGTGGGCAAAGCATATACAGGAACTATCTGCACTATCTTTATAACCCTTATGTAAACCTAATATTGTTTCAAAATCAAATGTTTTCTTTAAAAGCATCTCTACTGGTGGCAAAAATACCAGGAGATACATGAAAAGAGTTTGAATAAAATTGTTTCATGAAATGTGAATGGAAAATGAGCAATATTTCTAAATTAATATTTATCATTGATATAATATACAGTTTAACACATGTATTATATGACACTGAATATGCTTAAATATTATACAGTAATACCAGTGCACTAGGTTAAAAACCAGTATATACTAGGATACCACTTGGAGCAAAATAAAATAAAGATGGAATGAAGTAATAGATGTTAAAAGGAAAGCTTCTTAGAGGAGGCGGCACGTGAGCTGAGCTTTATGACAGTGTGTTCGTTTCTGGCTGCTATGACAAATAGCACCCAGTGGGTTGGCTTAGACCATGGCGATTTACTGTCTCATGATTTGGAGGCTGCAAAGCTAGCTTCTTTCCAGGATCAGAAGCATTCTGGGGGACTGGCAGTCCTTGGGGTGTCTTGGCTTTCCCGTCACATGGCAGTGTCCTTCCTCTCTCTCTCTCTCTCCTGCGTTCCGGCTGAATTCTGGCTCCTCCTTGTGGCCTGCTCTTTCTCAGGCCTTCTATGAAGGGATTAAGACCCATTCTGATTCGGTGGCCACACCTCATCTAAAAGTGGCATCTTCAGAAGATCCTATCTATAATGGCTTCACACCCACAGGGATGGGATTAAGATTAAGAACATATGTTTCGCGTGGTTTTTTTGTTTTGTTTTGGGGGGGAGGGGTATATAATCCAATCTGCCACAGATGGACAGAATTTGGACAGAAGGCAGGGTCTGACCTTTTAGGTCAGTGGAGCAATTTTCCATGCAAGGGTGTGGGAAAACATAGACAAGTGCAAAGCCCCAGCAAGTGGGTCAATCTGGAGACAGTCAGAGTAGGCAGACCTCACATCTGAAAGAGAATGGAAATCAGCTTGGCAAGATCCTTAAATACCAGGCTGAGTGTTAGTATTTATCATGAAGTTAATAAACTGCTAATGAAGATTTGGACCTGTAAAATGATTAGATATATGATAGATAATGATAGTTAGACATTTTCATATGTTGTATTCTTTTTTTTTTTTTTTAAGCAAAAACATTATTGCTTTGAAAAAGGGTCTGAGGAAGATTAATTTGGCAGCTGAGAAAGACTGGTAAGTCCAGGTAACAGATAATGAGGACCAGCTTTGCTACTCAAAGAAAGTGTGATCTGTGGATTAGCAGTTATTGGCATTACCTGGAAACTTGTCAGAAATGCATAATCTCAGACCTCCTGAATCAGAAGCTTCATTTTAACAAAATCCCTAGATGATTCATATGCATACTAATGAGAAACACTGGACTAGAAGGGACAAGAGGTTAGAAAGAAGGGAAAGCATCTGAATATAACAAGGTAGGAGAAAGGAGAACACTAACTGGCTGGTGGAGAGACACAAGAAAGGAGTCGGAGAAAGGACCGAGGCCTTGAAACTCTTATGTCAGGGAGGCAAGTTGGCTCAGTAGAAAGAATGCAGGAATGGCTCCAGGAAATAGAAGAGAATCAAAGCAGAGCTTTGCTATACACTGTTTGACTTCAGGCAAGACCCTGAGTCTAAGCCAGGGATTCCTCAAGTAAAAACTTTCATTTAGTGCTATAATAGGATTAGAGATAACCTAAACCCCCTGGCACTTCTGGCATGTATAAATTGTAGCCATTATTATTTGAGGATATATAAATATAAACACAGCTGAAGGTACAAGAAGATCTTTTAGAGAGAAGGTGATGAGTTCCTTCTTGAGAAACCAGCCTTTGAATAGTCTTCTATCCACCCCATCTCGGCCTTCACTGGCATCTGCTCACGTGGCTCTAAATGTAAACCAGCTGCCCGTGGATGTTCTCGGTGCCTCCTGTCACTGAAAACAGATTTCAAATGGACCAGGACCCAAGATGGAAACTGCTGTCTGTCCTCCTGGTTGTTTGCACACAACTGGGAGAAAGGCAAAAAAAAAAACAGCGTTTTCTTATTTGTTATATGCTAAACACTCTTCTAATTGCGACCCCTGAGTTAGCTCACCGATCCCTATGAGGTAGGTAAATTATTATCTCCACTTCACAAATAGGGCAACTAATGGAGAAACCAAGACCAAGTAGCCAGTCAGCGGTCGTACAGATAGTAGACGCCGAGCCAGATTAAGGTCGTTCTCGTGGGCTACTCCCTTTCAGGGAGGTAGTGAGGAAAGAAGGTGACAGAGAGAGTCAGGACTCAGGCAGAGCTCAGAAAAGGTTAGATGAGGCATCCAAACGTTTGCAAGATTTTAGCACCATTAACTATTATTGATCACTCCCATCTTTTGCATTGCAGTTTACATTTTACAAAGCGCCTTTACAAATATTATTTGATTTATCCTTAATACATCCTGAGTGATCAATGTTCTTAATCCCATTTTACAGGCAGAAAAATGAGGTGCATGGATGAAACGTTTCCACAGATAACATAGCAAGTAGGTAGAAGAGCTAAAATTCTACCCCAATCTTCTGAGTACTCTTTATAGTCATCACAGCAGAGGTTCCTAGAATTTACCCAAGTCTCTTTACCCAGTGTCATTTGAATGATTGACACACAACCTGATTTTATGATTTTAGAGGTGGCATGTTATAGCTGTGAAGAGCACGGGCTCAACCATCGAATTCTACTCTAGAGTCAGGATTCCCACACCCAGTTTTGCCACTTACAAGCTACTTACCCTTGGACAACTGCTTAACCCCTCTGAGCCTTGGGTTTCCCATTGTGGAATGGGAATAATGTAAGCACCTATCTCATAGGAATCTGATGAGGATTAAATGAGTTAAATGCATGTAAAACGATCATAAGTACCCAATAAATATTAGGTACTAGTATTCTGAAATAATCTCCATGCCAAAAAGATGGGCTCTTGCTTAAGTCCTCATTATCTCTAATAGGTTTGGTAGTCTTATTTAAGCCTCCATTCTTCAGCAAAAAAAAAAAGTACTAAGCCCCAGGATTGTAACCTCAGCCAGTCCTATAGGGCAGTCTGAAGTGGGATGGTCCTTCAGATTTTCCTAAACATAGGCAAGAGAACAGGACTTTGTACCCTACATTGACCAGGCAGCATAGTGCTGCCAGGGAGAGTTGGGGACCTTGAGTGAGAAGGCTCCCTTCCACCAAAGACACTTCCCAGAGAGGGAGTTGGCTGAGAAATATCCGCTACCAACAAGCCCAGAAGCTGCGAGAATGAGCTTCTCTGTCGTGAAGGATCCACAGCATCCACCACAAATGCAAAGGGCATATTTGCAGGGTTAGTTAGACTTGGGAGGTAACAAAGCTGTGTTCTGCTTTTTGCCCTCCCTCAGGCACTCCCCTCCTGCAGTACAAAAGGCCCAGGAAATAGCTCTTATAGACGAGTCAACACAGTTTTAGATTGTGGGGGCTTTTATTTACCCAAAGTCTTCTTAGCCTTGTGGGAACCAGCCCCTACTACAGCCGTGAGGTGGGTCTGGGTCGGTCAAGCTCCAGTATTCCTGTTCAGCCCCATCAAAATCTAACTTCCACAGCTCACACTCATCCTTCCATAGCATCCCTGAAATCCCAACAGCACCGTCATCCAGCGATAAATGTTTACATGGGATTTCCTTTATAGTCACGCTTGATTCGCCCACTTTATACCTGGACAGGTTAGGGGATGGCGCAGCCTGGGAGCACAGGTTTCTGGCCGTTTCTGTAGAATCTCACCTGGCTGGTTCAGCCCTGTTTCAGGCTGGGAAAACAGCTGTCAGCTGTTATCTGCCCTTTTGGCTTTATTCGTGTCTAATGTGATATAATCACTGCTTATCATAAAACCCACCAAGGTCAGGAGCATTAGTTACCACAGACATTCCAATATATCCCAATTTCATACAATAGCAATATTTTTATATCCCAGGTGGTTAATCCCAAGTATGTTTTCCACATAACAACATACTTCACAGTCTATCTTAAGGGAAAAGGCACCCCACAAAGTCCAGGCAGCTTTGAGAAGAAAAAATAGCAAACCAAATCCCTCGAGCAATGGAAAAAGAAGGATGAACCAAGAATATGCCAGAAATGGAGAGCCAGTCAAGAGGCTAGGCCAAGTGGGGATCTAAATATAGTTCCTTGAAAGTTAGAAATCATATATTGTTCCACTAAAGGATGCTTCTGATGGCTCAGAAACAAGCGCAGCAGTTTCTTCCCTAGTATTAAATAACCAAAGATTGCTAAGAAGTTTCATTCCAGTTTTGTGTGTGTGCACATTTTGGATGGAATTGTAAGTAATATACTTAAAATCCTTTTGCTCATCATTTACATTTTGGGAAGAAAACTCATGTTGCAAGGATCATGAAACAAAAGAGAGAAAAACAACGTCACAGACCAGAAGTTACTTTCAATACCATAGTTAATGAATCTATATTTCAATTTTGTTCTGTCTTCTCAAATACGTTTTATGGAGCTGTGCTGTTATGTGTGAACAATGCTATAACTTCAGACAAGGAAATACATATCTTATTTTATGTTTTATTTTACATAATTGAACTATCTACAAAAGCATTGTTTCAGAAAAAGACAAATGATTTAACTTTTTAATTAAGCTTTAAAACCCCTAATTAAATGCCTAAATTGCAAAGAACCATTTCAGTCTAAATTATCTTTAGAGTGCCGTGTGTAGATTTTCCTATTGCAAGGTGACTGCCAGAGAAAGTAGCAAAGAGCTATAAATCAAATTCACACAATATAATTGGTACCATTAATGCATCTTTCATTATCCAGCAAGATAAGAACAGAGAAATATAATGCTCCACGTAAAATATAAACCCATTCATATTGGCTACTGGTGCCCTCTCTTAGGCTTGAAAGTTTTGGAATCTATTGAGCAGCATAAGCCTGTGTAACTAGTGGCCGGGAAAATGTATCAAGATATGACCAAATGTTTGATTGGGTCTCCCTGGGTCCAGATTTAAAAGGCTGCATATTTATGTCCATTTATATGACATTCTGGAGAGGCAAAACCACAGGGCCAGACAACAACTCATCAGCAATTGTCAGCACGTGGGGAGGAGCTGACTACAAAAGGATGTGGGGAAATGTGGAGGGTGCTAGAACTGTTCTATACTGTGATTGTGGTGGTGGGTACACGGCTACAGGCATTGTTGAAATGTGCAGAGCTGTGCCCTAAAAAGGGGGGATTTTACCTTTTACTTTTTGTTAATTTTAAGGATAAGCATGGAAAAATAGCAGAATAAAATTCCATAGGAAAGGAGGGGGCATAGAATCTGTATTTCTTCAAAGCACTACAGGTGATTCTAATACACAGCCACATTTTGAAATGTTGTGCTAAGGAAGTGGTTTTCAACTGCAGCGTTTCCTCTCTGTGCTATCTACCATGATCAGGTGTGGACTATGTCTCAGCTAATTGATTACTACTAATAATTAATGAAAAGAAGTTTGTAAATAGTTAGTATTTTTATGCTTAAATTAGCGATGACTCGAAGTTAATGCCAAAATACTGTATTTTTGTTTCTTTGTTGACTTGTCTTCTGAGAAACTATTTTGAGTGGAAAAGAAGAAAAAAGGTGGCATTCATAACTTGTGACTAACCATGATTTACTTTTCCTATTTGTCACAAAGTAAGACGGGTTTGAAACCTGCTGTTCTCGAGAGCCCAATCTTGACTCTCAGGACGTGATCTGGGTTTTCTTGGCCAGCCATGAGTACATTGGCTGTAGCCAAGAAAACATGCTGTAGCAACAAGAGGAAAACTCTTACACACTAGTCATTGGGTGCCATGTGCTGTCTTCAGTCTCACAGCAAGTCTATGAGATAAGTGCTGGTGCAACCCCATTTCATAGATGAAGAAACCAAGACCCAGGAAAGTTAAGTAGCCCAGAGTCTACATGTAGAACTTGAACCCAGGAAATCTGGCTCTAATATTCATTTTAGTGACCATTGTGCTGTACTGAGTTGCTCCTTTCCCCAAATCCAGCAAATAGGAACTAAATCTACTCCATTACCTGTTACGATAGCCGTCCACAACCAAGAAGAGGTCTTGCAGCACTTTCTAAATCTTCTCACTTTGTTCAATCTGCACCATGTCTGGTTTACAAAAGCTACGTGACTGTAAATATGGTGGGATGGTACGTGAGGTATTCCAGTTAGGTGTGTGTGTGTGTGTTAAGGTTGGGAATCACTATCTCGCTTCTGAAAATAGGAAATACCAATTTGTATATTACAATTTTATTTACTAGGATCGTCCAGGGGCTAAAAGATAAAGACGAGAAGCCATGACTGAAGGTCGAATCAAAATAGTTCCAAAAAGGTAATTTAACACTTTCCATAAAATACCAGCTAATGGCTAAAATAAAATGAAAGGGGAATAGAACTAAGTCCTGGGCATTTTCCAGTGATCCAGAGGCAACAATGTGTAAATTCACACCTGAGAAATACAGGGCTCCCCCCCTGAAGACACTGCTCAACTTCATTGTGTGTAAGAATAATAAAAGGCCTGTTTGTAGTAGATGCTCTTTTTTTTTTTTTTTACCGGGAGGTACCGGGGATCGAACCCCGGTCTCTCCATATGGTAGACGGACGCCGAACCTCTTGAGCCACATCTGTTTCCCTGTAGTAGATGCTCTTAATCTAGACCGAACTTCAAAGGGAAGCTTGCCTTGGATTGGCAGCACCCATTTCTAATAATGCATTTGTTTGTCGTTCACTGTTCCAATCTTGTGCTCACTTTAAGCCATCACCAGGGCGATGCATCTTCAGTTGATCTATTCTGCTCTGGCTTTTAGGACAACATTGTACTTAAAAGCACAGGTTTTGCAAACAGGAAATCCAAAATTCCAATCTCAGTTTTGTCACCTGGTGCAACCTAATTAGCCTTATTTTCCACATGCGTAAAATGGAAATACTAACATCCACTGCAAGAGGCTGTGATGAGAACTAAATGAAATAATATGATGTGCATAGTACAGTGCACAGCACGTGGGTGCTGTGCTGGTTTGAAGCTGTGTGTACCCCACAAAAACATGTTCTTAAATTCAATCCATTCTTGGAGTAGGGCCTTACATTGTAAGTAGGACCTTTTGATGAGGCTACAGCAGGTAAGGTGTGGCCCACCTCATTCGGGATGGGTCTTAATCCTGGTACTGGAGCCCTTTATAAACAGAATGAAATTCAGACAGAAAGAGAGAGAAAGCCACAGGAAGCAAGAGGCTGGGCATTGATGGCCCCAGAGGCGAAGCGAGAGACCAAGAGATGCTGCCATGTGCCTTACCATGTGGCAGAGGAGCAAAGGGTGCTGGCAGCCAGCCCCATTACACCACGGTCTTCGGGGAGAAAGCCTCGCCTTCACGATGCCATGATTTGAACATTTTCCCGGCCTCAAAACCATGAGCGAATAAATTCCCATTGTTTACCCCAACCCATTTCATGGTATTTGCTTACATGGCCCAGGAAACTAAAACAGGTACTGTTAGACTAAATGGTAGCTGTCGCTCCTGGTACTCTTAAAGCACTGTCGTTAAGAGACGTTCCATCAAAACCACTGGGCTGGGAGCCCTGAGACCATGCTAAAATCTACGCCAAGAAGCCCTGGCTGTAGTGGGAATTCAAAGACCACTTCCATGGGGAGGGCACTGCTTGGCAAAAATCAGCCCTAGACCCAGTTCTTGCTGATTTTTAACAGACCCATCGTTGCAGAGCAGTTCTGCATCCCTTTTACTGTATGGTAAAGAGCTCTGAAAGTGTCTTCTTTTCATACATGTCGGTTTTAATCCTGTTGAGAAGGATAAAATCTTTTAATGACTCATTTAATACATGTGTGTAAGGTAAGGCATATTTAATGGGAAATCATCTGAATTAGACAGAGTGCCACCGCCAGCCTGCTTCTCAAGGTTTTCTCTCTTTTTCCGGGTGGTTTTAGAAATCAACACAGATTCAACCGAGAGAAGCTGAGGCGTGATTTTTCTAAATGTCAAGAACACATTTGATTCAGTACCACCCGAAACAGAATCCACAAGGCCAGCAATTCTGCTTGGCCATAAACCACATCAGTGACTAACACACTATCATGAGGGATGAAGACAAATCATCTTGGTTAGTGGTAATGCTTCAGCACGGAGAGAGGGAACAAGTACAAATAACGATTAGGGTTATTTTTTTTTTTTCTCACGTTAAGAGACTGGAGAAAATAAATATTTAATGAGAAAAAAACGAGGCACTATAAAACCAAACTGGGAAGCTAGCAGATCTTTATTGAGAAAAAGTATAGGGCTCTAAAATCAAATCCAAGACAACATAGTTCACCTACTGCAGAGCAGGGATTCCATGTTTTCAATATCTTTGTAGCTTCTTACCTCCAAGACAAAGTTCTGTGGGCATTTATCAAACCAGAGACACTGGAGTTGAAGAACCACCTGCTCCAAGATTTCTAAACTTCAGCCATTGTCTAGCAACTTTTGCCAAATCTGCATACAATTTGTACTATAATTGGCGATATTTTTTACATTGACTCTAACTTTTGTTTAAATAAATTTACATTCAAAGGAAAATTTGTATTGTGAATATAATATACAATATTGTGTTAAAGTATTAGTTACTTTATCCTAATACACATTAAAACAAATAACATTTTAAAAATACTTACAGTCAGGGAAGCGGCTGTGGCTCAATTGGTTGGGCTCCCGTTTACCATATGGGAGGCCCCGGGTTCGATTCCCAGGCCCTCCTGTGAAGGCAAGCCCGCCCGTGCGGTGTGGTGAGCTGACGCAGCAAGATGACCCAACAAAAGGAGATAAGCAGATGGTTGTTTTTAAATTATCCTTTTTTTGCTATATAAAAAGCTACAACCCTATGCTAGTCTCCAAACATTTTTTTTTCAATTTACAGGTCTGTGAAATCTAAAATCGAGAAACATAGTAAAGGACACAAATATGCCCTATTCACAGAATGAACAAATAAATTAGTAATATTGAAAGCAAACCTGAAATAAAACTCTACAGAGCATCTTATCCTTAATATTAACACCGAGGAATAAGAAGCAAGGCTATGGGTTCTAATACGTATTCTAAGAAGTCTTGGTCTTTATTTTCCCATTTCGCTCCTTGGAAACGTACCTTTGTGAGGATGTCTGATCAGAGGTTCCAGCTTTAGGAACAAACTCCAGCTCTCCATTGCTCCTTGTACTGGTGTCTCAGTTTTGTTTTCAGGTTCATTTAACACTTGCTACCATGTAAGACAACTGTCATATTAGATTGTCAATAGTAAACTCACCGTCAGCCTGGTGATCGTTTTCATTACTCACAAACACCGCCACTGAACGTCCCCAAGAAATGATTGATATGCTGCATCTTATTGTGACATATCACACTAACGATGGAGGGAAGCATGAAGAAAAGTTTTAATGATGCATTCTAGAAAATGACCGTGTGGCTGCAGGGCAGCGGGGAGGGCACACAAGCAGCCCTGGACTTCCTCCCTGTCCCCTGGTGCCAGGCACCAAGACAGCTGATGAACATAGATGGCGTCTCTAAAAGTGCTCCAGCCACACGAATCCGACCCCAAAGGCAACATGGAGGGCGCCTGCTGGCCCAGAGGAAGGTCCCACCACCCGCTCTGATAACGGCAGCACCGAAACAGATGACAATAAAATAATCGTAACCATGCTTATGGGGCGCTTCTGTGCCAGGCACTCTGTCAAGTGCCTTTTACTTAATCACATTGTATCTTGTCTGTCCACCTCGCTACAGTTTAAGTTCCAAGAGTGCAAAGACCTATCCTGTCTTGTTCCGACTACATCCTGGGTGTGAGAAAAGCCACGGAGGATTCAGCGAACGAGCAAATGTCCACCCCCTCCTTCCCTGGATGCGTTACTCACCATCTTCAGATGGAAAATTCTGAAGAGAAATTTGCAAAACCACAGGAGTTACAAACACAGATAGGTTATGAGCTATGTTAAAAAAAACAACAACTCGGTAAAGCTGATAGAATTTTGTATCAACCTCAAGCTCCAAATCAATAATGAATTTATGCTTTAAGCTAATTTAAAAATGTTTAATTGTTCATCATATGCTCCTGTGTGGGTACAAGGCGAGTTCTTAGGTAAAGATAATCAAGAATCTGATTAGAAGCCAGTGTCACACAACAACAGTGAACAGCAGAACTGTTTTTTAAGCATGTAAGTTTCCTAAGGTTGATTTAGGAAGCAGTTCATTATGTTCCCAGTTTGGAGGTATAAGATGCTCAACAAATATGAGTGACAGCTGGTCCAGCTGCTCCCAGACTTTTGCTAGAGAGAGTCCAATGAAAGCCACCAATTTATAGATGTTCCAAAACTAGGAAGATGGTTTCAGCAGCATCTTTGGGAGTATCACGGACAAGAAAAAACCTTTATAAATGGGGGTGGATGTGGCTCAAATGGTCGGGCGTCCGTCTTCCATATGGAGGGCCCTGCGTTCGATCCCCGGGACCTCCTGGTAAAATAAAGAAAAATACAGAAGGCACATGCGTCACCAGGCCCCACTGAGCCACACAGCAAGATGATGACGTAACAGGAGAGTGACACAAGGGAGAGCTGTTGCAGTTGGGCAGTTTGATGTAATTATGAATTCCAAAAATATAACTGGATCATGCTTGTAAACTGATCTCTCAATCTGGGCGTTGACTGGGCCACGTCAGTAGGGCGTTGAGCCCCACCCCTTTGGTGGGTGGGGAATTGGATATAAAAGGCAAGGCAAAGAACAGAGTTGCAGCAGTCTTTTGAGAAGCAGTTTTGATGTTGGAAAAAGGCCCCAGGAGAAGAGAAGCAAGCCATTCACCTGATCGTCTACAGCTGACCTTGTGGAGGAAACAGGAGCTACGCCTGGAGAGAAACGCAGCCCTGGGAAGAGAGGAACCCCAGAAGCCTGAACCCTGGCAAACGCCGGCAGCTGTCTTGCTCTAACACATGGCAATGGACTGTGGTGAGAGAATAAACTTAACGCTTTATGGCCTGGTATCTGTGGACTTCTACCCCAAATAAATACCCTTTATAAAGACCAACCCATTTTTGGTATTTCACATTAGCACCCCTTTGGCTGACTAATACAAGAGCCAAAACGAGACACACCAAAAAAAACAGGAACTAAGGTGGCACAGGTGGTAGACGCCTCTCTCCCACATCAGAGGTTCCCAGGATCAAATCCCGGTGAAGACAGGAGGAGAAGGCTGAGAAGAGAGGGCAGGAAACAGACACAGAGAATTGTCCAGCGAATGGACACAAAACAGCAGAAATGGGGGTAGGGAGGTTAAAAATGGATAAAAGTAAATAAATAGATCTTTTTATAAAAACCTTTATAAATGGTTTTGATGATAAAGAACTTACATTTGAAGTGTAGCTAGGGTAAAAGAGATGACAGAAGTAGAATAGAATTTACATCCCTGTTTTAAAATGTTTGTGCAACACTGAGTTATCGTTTGCAGCAGAGTCAGACTGAGGTAAGGCCGACACTAAGGAGCGTGGAGCACATCTATGCTGCACGTACTTTAGCAACCCCAGGAACCCCCACTTCTTGTCCTCGGTGCTGCTGATAATGGCAAGTGCCACTTCCTCCCTGCAGCCAGCTAATGGCACATGGCCTCCAGCCACAAGCATCGCCGAGAGGAGAGGCCGCCAGAAGAGGAGATTCCCTTTTAGTTACCTGGTCAGGGACTTTGGTACACACACAAAAACACTAGGATTTCTAAAATCTCTGGAGTTTTTTTTAAATCAAAGCTTTTTCACAGGTCGAGTGGATTGCTTTAGGAAACACCAAAATATTTTTTAGATGAGGAAAACTTTCTTATAATATTCTTGTTCCCTGCCCCAAAACCTTCTTAATATTCCTATTTCCTTCTCAATTTTATTTTCAAAATAAGTTTGCCTTTAGTTTTTTCTCCATGTACTCTTACGCTTTCTGCAACTCTCTTCTCCAAAGAAATCTAGACATAATTTTAAAGGCCACAAAATAAAGCCCATTTTACAAACTCAGATGGGAAATAAATACAACTTACTTTCTTTTCTGCCAACCGATACACAGAACTAGTGGTAAACAACTTTGAGTTTTCCTCCATGATCTTGTCAAGATTCCTCCGGCTTAAGCATCGTCAAACAATAGGGTGGTGGACAACCTCTGATTCTCGGGACTCGGTTAACTGAGCTTCTGCTAGAACATCTGCTGTCCCTGCCCGTGCAATCCCCTCGTCCTATGCAGGGCACGTGGAAGTGGACCCCTCAGCTCAGTCCAGCTGCAGGTGACGAGGACTGCAGCCTCAGGAGAGGCCCAAAGCCCCAACCTCTCATATCTTCCTTCCAGAAAAAAAAAGAGAAATCACTTTTTAACCCTGGGGAAATCCTTTATATATTTATTTTTAAAAAGCAAGCCATTAGTCCCACGAATCCTTTTTACCAGATTTGCAAATGCCTCCAAATTCTCTTAAACTTTAGGCTTTTGAAAAATAATGACCAAAAGTATGGTGGCTATTTTTACTCTTTGCCCCATATCTCCTTTGAGGCAACTAGGATCCAAAAAAAAAAAAACCCTCCTTCGTTGGAAACAAGGAGGGAAAAGGATATATAAATCCACAGGGGAAAAAATGGCTCACCCATTGGCCCAGGCACATATGCCTGATTCTGACTTTGGTCAAATTCACTGTTAATTTGGATACAGACAACAAGTTCAGTTGATAGCCAATATCTCTAATCTCTTCCATCCTTCTCATTCCATTGCCACTATGTTGATTCAAGACGGTAGCGTTTCTCATCTGAAATACAACAAAAACCTCCTCGCCAGGCCTCCCTGATCTCAATTCCTCACTGCCATCAAAGTGGGCTTTCTAACATGCAAGTCAAATTGGATCATGTCACGAGCCAGCCTGAAATGGTTTAAAGCCTCCCGGGGGCTTTGAAACGGAGCCCAGACTCTCTCAGCGCAGTGGGCGCGGCCCTTCCAGGTTTCGGGGTCCTTGCCTTCTCTAGACTCAGTTCTTGCAACTCAGCACGTGCCAGGTGAGCATATGCACGGCTGTGCCCAGCCTCCCTGCCTTTTCCAAGCTTTCCCTCCAGTCTTCTCATGTTGAGCCGCCTTGGTCTTCCAGAGCTGTCCTCTGTGCTCACTCTTCCAGGGAAGTCTTCTTCATTCTCTGAGCTTGTGGTCTCTGTGCCGTTCATCCACAGCACTCCACGCAAGTCACGTCCCTGTAGTCGTTGGTTGTCTCATCTGCCTTTCCCAGGAGCCCGTGAGCTCCTTGAGATCAGGAATTCTGCCTTTCTTCTCTGTATTCTCAGAAACGTGCACAGTGATGTGCAAATAGTTCAGTAAATGATTCCTGAATTAATGTGCCATCATACAATTTATGCTATTTAAGGTAAGACCAGTTTCTGTCACATATATCTACCACAATGGATATTTGTGTCAAGCTAATTAAAATAATTATAGTAAGTTTGGCTGATCAAGTCTAAACTCAATGACTAGATTAAAATTTTAATTTTTTCTGAGAACATTGCTTCATCTTAGCCTAAATATCTGGAATTCTTGATTCATCTTTCATGTCAAGAACATTGGGCATTCTTAGAAAAAACAAAACAGAGTAAATGAGATACAAATGAGCATAACTCATATGGTACACTATGCCTTAATAGACTCTTATCTCCTTTGGGGGCAACTGATTGAGAGTTAAACAGGAATAGTGTGTTGAAGACTAGCCTCAACTGTACAGGATTTTACTAATGACCACTGCACAATACCTGTCAAGGAACTGTGCTGTATGGCTTTTAGATACAATACTGTGTGCTTATGGAGTCATGGAGTGATCACTAATTGGTTATTCATTGCAGGTAGCATGTTATATTAGGTAAGCTAAATGAAGAAATTCAAATGAAGCACATTACCAAAAGGAATATTTAATTTTGTACAAGTTAATTTTACCAATCTTTATTTCTCTAGTCCTTTGTTCATTTAAGTCCTTAAATTCATTATCCTTAGATTAGCTGTCAGATCTTCTTAATTAAAGTTATCCCTAACTCTGGTGGAGGTAGAAATTTTCAATTCATGGTATAATGAAAAGGATATGGTTTGTATCATACGCCTTTCAGTTCCCTTTTAAGTGCATACAACAAATATTCAGCATTATATTGGAGGTCAGAAAGCATGTGCTATTAGACCAAGGAAGACATCTGTGTATAATTACGTAGTGTGATTAATGAAGAAGGAGATCAAAGTTTCATGCAATTTTAATTTCACGCTCTGGGCTTGATGTGCAAAGTATTTATACTAGGTAATAAAGGAATATAGGTTCATTCTAATAAGCATGACAAATGAATGTTTTAGAATGAGTCTGACGCATTAGTTAGGCATATATAAACTGACGTGACCCTTTATGCTCTAGCAGAATTTGGGGATAATCTTAGTGCCTAATTACCAGTTGTGTGAGGATATCCTTTATGAAAGGCAAACACACCTAGGAGTATTCGTACGAAGGTATGACAAAGACCAAAATGCTCACAAGAAAAGCACCTTGGCGTCAAAAGCGAAATCATAGTAACAACAATTTTCCACGATGCTGTTTTTAACATCTGCGGTGGACCTCCTAGACCCTGACAAGAACGGCATTTGGGCAGAAGCAGCAAACCAGGGAGACCATGCTCGCTCTCACCCTGGCGTGAGTGCCCCTGAAGTGAAAGCTCAGGCCACACTGGATGCTGCGTTCAGCTCCAACACGCGTTCCTGAGATGTTGCTGATTCAACTTATCTCAATGTCCACTTTACAAGGAGCTGGCCGGGTGCCTCCGGAGAATAGTATGAAAGTTCAGTAGCTTAAATTGAGATGAAGTACTTGTTCTCTTTTAAATAAGAGTCAAAGCATAACAGTATGAAGAAATGAAAAAGAAAATCAATATGTAGTTAAATAATAGAACGTGGAGCTCGGAGCAAGGAGAGTACAGCTTCTCCTGAAACCTTTTCCGAGAATGGGTATATGGCACTCTGTAAAAATGAATTTTCTGTCTCTCTCCCCCACCCCCTCTCTTTCAGGAAGCTCATTTTAAAAATCTTTTGTGAGTAAAACCAATATGGCACCAGGGACTCAGTGATCAATAAGATTCTCAACATGTTCCAGATCGCCCTTGACCAAAGTCATTGATTTTCGTTTTGTTTTTCAGCAAACGTGCATTGAGCATTGACACGGTGCTGAGTGCTGCAGGAGCACAGTATAAACCCTGAGTCTCAGCTTCAAAAAGTTCCAAAATTGGTCTGAAGCGCAAACAAGGATAATTCAGGACAGGTATGCATAAACGCTTAGGAAAGGAATCAGCTGAGTGCTGGGAGAATCTGGGAGCACAAAGGATCAAGCAATTAATTCCTGGGCTTTGCAGAAAGAAGGTGCTGGAAAAAGCATCGGGAATAAAATGCATCCGTCCATTCATTCAGCAAACATTTACTGAGACCAATAATAAGCCCTGTCTGTATTAGGCGCTGACTGTATGCAGGTGAATAAAATACAGTTGCTGTACTTCAAGAGCTCATCTTTACCTCCATTCAGTCAATAAATATTTGTATTTCGCCTTAGAGAATATAATGATAAGACAGGAGCACAGACTTCATGGGGTTACAGTCTGGAAGTATATATTGACAAGTGAAGGGACAATCGTGATACTATGAGAAGTAACAGCCCACTAACTCTTATTATGTGCTTAAGTAAAAATTAATCCGTTTAACTCTCACAAGGACCTCCAGAATAGGCACTATTTAAAGCCCTGTTTAGAATTTGAACCCAGGCTGTCTGACGCCAGGACTTCAGGCTGTGATGGTGCAAGTCCAGGACGCTGTGCACAGAAGCGGAGGGAGCCACAGGCTGCGGGGAAGAGTGGCATTCCCGCTGAGATCTCTCAGTGCAGTGGCTAATGTCTTTTGAGAGGCAAGCACAGGGAGCGAGCGAGTGCAGGGTACACAATTGTCTCCTGTGAAAAATCCTGTGAGGGTGGTTCTCTCTAAAGGAAATGGAAGGCCATGGAGTGTTTGACTTTCAAGCCCCTCAATTTGCTCATCAAGATGCCAAATTTAGAGCCCAGGAACCATTGACTGGACCATTTTTTCCACTGCAGAAGGGTCTAACCACAAAAACTGTCCTGAAAAGATTTGTTTGGCTAATATTTATTAAGCATTCACCTTGTGTCTGGCTGGGTGAGCTACACTGTACATGAATTTCTTCAGAGGGTGATTGTGTGGATTAAGTAAGATATGTCATGTCATTTTCTACTTTTTATGGATGAGGAAACTGAAACTTAGAAAGGTTAAGTAATCTGCCCAAAGTCACAGAGATTGAAGAGCTGGGATGGAGATTACGTTGAATATCAAACTCATGCTCTTAACCGTTACGCTATATGCAGCCAATTTTAACAAAAAGGTTTTTACCTACTCTTTAAGTCAGCACATTATGTGTAGAAACTGTCTTTTTTGTTTTTTGTGGTTTTTTTTTTAATAGTATATTTTACAGGAAAGAGAACTGCACAGAAAAGAAAGAGAACTTGGCTTGAGTTCTAGCTCTACAACTTTCTACTGTGTGACCTTGGACAATCATTTCACCTCTCAAAGCCTCAGAATATCATCTTTAAATTGAAGGGATTTGACTACATGGTGTCTAAAGTCCCTGTTAGCAATAAAGCACTCTCGTTTTGTAAAAATAAATAAAAGAAAGGCAGTGCAATCACTAACTATTCCCCCATTTTAAAAAGAGAATCATAAACAGGCAGGATAAGTTGAAACCTTAAAGAATCAAATTTAGTAAGATTTTTGGTAAATGTAGGCAAAACCATCTGAGGGGTTGACATGACATTTTCAATAAGCTGAATTATTTGCTGCACCGTTGTGAGGCTGAGCGTCCACCACATTTTCCACTCATAACTCTGAGGGCCAGTGACACAGCTCATTTCCTCATTTCAAGGAGATTGATTTCATCCCGGAGAAAAGGTGCGCATGAAAGTTTATGGAACCAGGAGCATCGGTTCTCATTCAACTAAGGCATCAGCGTATGTTCCCTGTAAGTCTTGCTTACTAAATTCAGAGAATCTCAGCCTTTAGTCTAGGATACCATGTGTTCATGCAAAGGAGCAAGCTGTTTCTTTAAACCAAGCTTCCTCAAGTGTCAGTTTGACTTTAAGCTGCATGATATTAAATCTCAAGGATTGAGCTGCTTGGGGCTATGCCTCCCAGAGCTTTCAGCACTCCAGAGTTGACAGTCGTGGACTAACCAAATAACCAGATAACAATGCCAGAAGGGGAGGTGCTTAGGCTGAGGAGTCACTCCAGGGCCCACTTCCCACTTACCTCTTCAAAACTGCCTTTTCACCAGGCTTCTTTGTTTCATTTGTTTGAACTTCTTGCCTCCCCCAAACCCCTTTCTTGGGGCTCCCAAGGACTGAAAATCTGATCAAGCACTTTCTGAGATGCAGCTTCTGTTGACAGCTACCTTGGCTCCTGAACTGAAAGCTGGAGCCATCACCTACTGGTGCCCCAACTCACGCCCCAGGGTAGGTCTTTGAGAAGTACAAAAAAGGACAGATGCAAAGATTATTGCAAAGAAGATGAGAGGATTTCTATACCAAGATGTGTGGAACACAGTGTAGCAGGCATCTTACATCTCCAAATCACTTTCCTATACATGATCGTTTTTGCTTTTCAGGATAATCTAATTAGACAGGCAGGATAAGTACTATTAGCCTAATTTTAAGATGAGAAAATAGACACTTAAACAAGTGATATAAAGTTTCGTTGCTTCATGGAGGCCATTTAGTTCCTGTGGCAGTAAACTAAGGTATCAGGGCATAACCTGGAGCAAACACAACCAACAAGATCAAAGTTCTCCTATGCGAAAATTCATACCAAACTTGATGCGACTTCTTCTTGGATTTAAAAGTTCTTGATCTTAATCATTCATTTTAATAAATACATCTGGGCCACTATCTTAGTTTGCCGGGCTGCTGTAACCAAGAACCACAGACGACTTGGCTTAAACAGCAGAAAATTTATTATCTCCCAATTCTGGGGGCTGGGAGTCTGTAACTAAGGTGTCAGCAGGACCACACTTCCTCTTTCCGTGCCTCTGCCGTGGCTTCTGTCAGGTGGCCTGCGGGCCGTGGCCCTTCCCAGGTTGTGGCAGGATAAGAATCTCTGCTTCTGATGCAAGGCCAACTCTCTCGTTCTCTGATCCCCTGTCCTACAGTGTCCACATTTCTTCGGCTTGTAGACTCAGGAATACTGGATTAGGGCCCACCCTAATACAATTTGGACTCATTTTAACTAATAATATCTTCAAAGATCCTATTTGCAAGTAAATTCACATTCACAAGACTGGGGAGCAGGACTTGAACATGACTTTTGGGAGGACACAATTCAATCTATGACAGCCCATTACCTCCCCCATTCTCAAGGAACTTACCTGCCACGCCCAGCTTTCTTTCTACTACACTACACCTGGAAATTAATGAAAGCTCGTGGTGAACAGTAGTTGCCTCTCCACTAGTCCAAAAGTTGACTCTGTACCAACTGGTATAAACGCCCTTCCTCAAGGCTCTTTGAGTCTGATGTCTGCTGGAATATTGTTACACTAATTCTCCAAATATGATGACCACCACGTAGAGTGCCCCTGGAGATGTGACAAATCCCACCTGCCTAACTGTCAGAGGACAGCCTTGGCTCAAGGGAGGTTTCGCAGCTCTGAGGAAAGAATCAACCTTGAAAGGAGGATAACTTTTTTTTTAGGAGGTCCCGGGGATTGAACCCAGAACCTCATACATGGGAAGCAGGCACTCAACCACTGAGCTACACCCACTCCCCGAAAGGAGGATGATGTCTGCAAAGACAGAGGGGAAAAAAGGAAGGTTTAGAGGAATAAACACAGGCCAGGCACAAGTAGACTTGACTAGAGACTGGAGCAGCCAATAATCCTAATAGTGATAATATAATAAAAGTTATATTTATTGAGTGTTTAGTGCTAAGCTTTAGGTGTATTAATTTATGTAATCCACAAACAGCACAGTAAGAAAAGCATCATCTATTTTCTTCCACTGAAATAAAGAAACTAAGGCAGAAAGCTAAAGTAACTGGGACTATATAGACTTAAATTGCATGTAATCTTTATACACATTTATTACTAAAGAAAGAATTACTTAGCCAGGTCTGCTCAGTTTATCTCCATAGGAAATAGGTAATGGAGATAACAGAACTCATTTTAAAAATTTTTAATATTATATTTTTATCAATATTCATCACGTTGGGAAATTATCTGAGCTGAAAGTATCTATTTCAATAAGCTTATGTGAGCAGACTAGAAATTAATTTCCTTTAAAGGTAATTTTAGATGGCACATTTCAAAATAATCACTTTTCACCAAGTTTTATTTCCTTGATAGATTGTATGCATTCATCCAAAAATTGTGAAAGAAGGGATTTTTAAAAAATCTCAGTACTGAGTGATATGTTATAGATTCCCCAATGCTAAACTTGCTATAATAGTTCTACATCAAAAACTGGCTAATTTATTAACCTGGACTACTCAGTACAGAATTGTTTAGGTCTCATATTTGTGTAATGGACTGTGAAAGATTTGATAAACTAGAAGCTTCATTTTTAACCTCTTTTCAGCGTGGACAGCACAGCAACGGTCTTGCAGAAGTGTTTCTGCACTGACCAGCGTGGGGCTCCCTTGGAGTCGCTGTGGTGGGGGCAGTTACTTTATAAGATTACAGTTCTGACTGCTGTGGCCATTCTCCAAGTCCTAAGCCCTCCTCTCAGCTACCTCTCTGTTTACTTGAGGAGGTTCTCACTTTGGAAATCTTACTCTTTCTCTCCCAAAACCCAGTTTGAGAGACAGCGCATGTGTATGTAAGAACTGAGCTTGATAAGGTGCTTCATAGTGTAGCATTAGTTCTAAAATCCACTTTAAAATGTACAGACATTTTTCCCTGAGTGAAATTGATGAAATACATTGCGAAGCTAATTTAAGAATCAAATGGTCAGAAATATTAGGTAGACTTGGTCTGTAACATCTGACACAGAATTTTTGCCATTAGGGTGGCTTAAGTACCTTTCTGATTCATGAAAATAGAGATTTTATTACACTTTAAAAATGGATTCGACTGACTATCGGGACATCTAATAGCTACTACAAGGCAAGATTTTAATTATTTAAGGGTAAATGAACCTGACTTCTATTGATTCCATTGCTCTTTGAGGGCAAATATAATTAAAATTTAAGATAAAATGTTTTTTGTGATTTATGAACCCACAAAAACCACTGGGTAGGCACAGATGTTTGGCAGTAGGTTCACGTACCACACAGACTCACAAGGAAGCCCGTGTGTGAGTACAGAACTTCACACAAGTCCTGAGCTGTATGCTGGAAACCTCGCGGCAAGCACTGATGCTTCTGGACTTGAAATGTCTCCTTAAGAGCTTCCGGAGTTGCAGAACTGATTGTTTAGCTCAGCAAAGAGACAATATTTCTTGCTTGATTCCACCTTATAGTCCAACACGCCCCACAGTCCTCTAACTTAGAAAAGGCTCAAGTTAAACCTCCAGAGGCTTGGCCTCCTTCGTATACACATTGCACGCACTGGAGCCAACCCACTGACCCAAAGCGAGTCATAAAGAACGACGTTTTCCAGCTTCAGTCAGGCTCGCTGCCCCCACGCTGGCCTCTGGCCTCCTGCCCGTGGGCTGCTCCTGTTAGGAACCCCTGGCTTCTCAAGCTGGCCCTCAATCCCTGTTGCTGGATCTCGTGGGCTGACTGCTCCTCAGGCGTCCGTCCAGTGCAGACTAAATTAACAGCCCAGATCTGGACCTGCTCCATGTGCTCTCCCCGGGGCAGATCTGCCTCACGTTGGCCTTCCAGGCCACGGGCCCTAGGGCAAGTATCTTTATAAAGACTCCCCAGTCGTGCTCCTGCAGTTACGTTCCTGACACCTGCCTCTGAGAACTCATTTTCCAGGTCTAGGGGCTCTTGCCACTGCCTGAAGCCCTGGGTTTGGTAGCAGGAAGAGGGCTGGGTTTGGGATCCATCTGGCCTAATGAATTTTCCAGAGGACAATCAAGAGTTGATTGAGATGAGTCTCCCCCTCCCCTGGGAGTGTTCCTAGGAGAAAGGAAGTGGTAGTAGCGGCAGAGACAGATAGACTGATACCCCGTGGAGGGTGTTACTAGGGAAAACTGACTCAGTTTAGAGCTTAGTAAGCTTCCATCCATGTTCTGTTCTATTTTTATTAGGAGTGTATTTTTCTCTCTCTGTTCTTCTCCTTCTCAAGCCCAGGACACTCTGGGGCTAAAGCCATTGTTTGGGCTCTCTTTGAGATTGTCTTCATCTCCTATTAATGAGGTTGTATCAGTACCACCACAGGCTGCAAGGCCCAAGTACTTACTTATACCTTGTGGAGGTGAGTGGGGGTAGGTGGAGGGAATGGTTAGTAAGGGACCACCAGGGATTGTGAGGACAAAAATAAGGACACACAAAATGTCCTCATGACCATAGAAGTGGCCTCTAGAGGACAAGGAGCTGACAGTGGGCCTGAAGCCAGGGAATCCTGATATGATCAAGGCGGGATCTTCCAGGTAAAGTATTAAGAAAGATCATAAAAGACTTTGAAAGGGGCAAAAGATGTCTCGATGTCCATTCAGTAGAATGCTGGTGTGGTCTAGCCAACCCTTTGGTGGGATCTGATTCTAAAGGGTCTTAATTTTTTATTATCTCTGACTAGGCTATTTTATAACTCTGTATTTATAGAAAACTGATGATCATGCAAAGGAATTTTGTATGGTTGAGATAGAACTGATTTCTACCCTATAGAAAAGAGAGTTCCAAACATTAATTACATTTGAGTGCCCATAGGATGTTGAGTTTGGCAGCTGTTAGCAACCTCATGTGAGCATTCCTGATTACCTAAGGCTATTCTTCAGATTCTCCTTCCAACGAGGGCTAATATTATAATGGTTCCCTCACAAATTAATAAGTTAGTAGAATCTTGGCATATGTTCCTTTTACATTTGTATGAGTGGCATGATATTATATTTTGAACATTATACTCTAGCAATACTATGTGGGAAGGGGAGAAGTCGAGTTAAAGATGGGGATTGTGAGCTCCAGTGGGGTTTTGTATATCAATTTTATTGAAAAATATTCATAAACCATACAATCTAGCTAAAGTGTACAATCAATGGCATTTGGAATAATCACAGAGTTCTGCATTCATTACTGCAATCAATATTAAAGCATTTTCATTACTACAAAAAGAAAAGTTCCCTACCCCTTAGTAGTCACCTCCCAGTCCCTCTGTCCTTCCCCTACCATACCTAACTGCTAGTCTATCCCCACCTCTATGAATTTATTTATATTTACATTTTGTATAGATGGAGTCTAACAGTATGTAATACCTTGCGTCTAGCTTCTTTCACTTAGCATCCTTCCCTTTTTTCCAGTGGATTTTGATTACATATGTGGTTACTCAGGGAACTGAGCATCTGTTCATATCAAGAATCCATTCAGGCACTAGGCTAGTCTACCAGCGTCCTGCTACCTCCTTAGTCACTTATTACCACTGTTTCTTTCTTAATATCTTGTGAGGGGTGTTCAAATGAAAAATGTTTGAAATTCTGTTCCAAGCATATCTGGGAAGAGAATGCCCAGAGGAAAGAGACGTTTTTCCCACTAAACTTTATCAATATGACTAATGTGAGGGTTTTTTGCACACTCTTGTTCCTAAGCAAAAAGAACTTGCTACCAACTAGATTCTTCTTAAAGCCGCTATTCTGGTGACAGTTAACCAGGAAGGTTAAAATTTAAAAGAGGGAGACTGAGTAGACAGATGAGTTCTAGTACAGATAATGGCAATTGCCAGAGTATATAGCGAGAGGGGCTGGAAAATATGACCTCATAACATAAGAAGAGACACTGCTTAGGGTCTCACTGGATGTAGTTGAACTACCATCACACTCTTCATTCTTAATGGAAATACTTTCATTTTTCCAAATCAGCCATCAGGGTTAATCAGAGTTGATATTAAAGTATATTAGACTTTAATGGTTAAATAATATTCAGCAAATTATAGTCACCATGTTATTAATTATTGTGTTTAATAATGCACACAAGATAATTAGAAGAGCAAACAGGGATTCGAATATGAAACAACTTCAGTCAGCGTAATTCCTAATACACGTACTTCCAGTGCGTTTTCAGTGGGCTGCTGTGCACTTCCTTTAATTGACTCAACAGAGACAGGACCTCTCGCGATGATAACCCATCTCGTTGCTCTTTTCAAACTTTTCAGTGGAAGTCAGGTCACTATTAAAAAGTAAGCATTTTGTTTTCTGAACTCTCATTTCAATGCAAAGCATGGACTTAATTTATTCTAAGTTATATTTCTCTAAAATTGAAAGGCATAAATTACATTTCTATGTTCTGCAACCAATCCACCAAATACACCCAACTGGGAAAGACTGATGGGAGAAGAGTGTGTTTCAAAATTACTGAAATCAACAGAAATCTATTAAAAGTCTTTTCAAAAAAATAAATAAAATTCTCAATTAGCTAGTGGCTCTTTATGATCATATCTAAGTGCTTTTAAAGTGCTCTTTCATTGATTTATATATCACCAAGGAGTAGCTAATAAAACTACAAGACTAGTCTGAACATTTTAACACCAAGAAATGCAAACCTATGTATCTCATAAGGCATGTGAGCTTTTTAAAAGGTTGACACTTTTATTCTCCTTCCGGCTCTGAGGTTGTCTGATCAAGACAAAATAGGAAAGAGAAGGAGCAGTGTAGAGCTCTAGGGGAAATAAATGGCGGGCATTTATGGTGCCCATGCAAAAATTATGCGACGGGTGAGCACTCAGAATTTGAATATAGCCCTTGTTTTTAACTGAAATACGCTTTCACGCTTATTATCTTGTTTTGTGCCTCACAAGTGAGTAAAGCAGGTTTACTATTCTCATTACAGAGAGAAAGAAACAAATTTTGGGGAACTCAATGACATATGCAGCTAGTAGAACAGTCAGTACTTGAATTGCAGTTGTCTGACTCGAGTCCAGTATATTTTCCACCACACCCT
Organism: Tolypeutes matacus; assembly: GCA_026826555.1. Taxonomy (NCBI): domain Eukaryota; kingdom Metazoa; phylum Chordata; class Mammalia; order Cingulata; family Chlamyphoridae; genus Tolypeutes; species Tolypeutes matacus. The sequence goes on from JAKSZT010032012.1 coordinate 6,171,908, forward strand.
GCAGCTCTGTCTGTCTCCTATATCCCCTTCTGGAACAAATTTTCATTTTGGTAAATGATAGAAGCTGGTTAACAACTTGAACTACACTTGGCACTCAGATAAATTGTGCAGGCACTTAATTGGGATGCTTGCCAAGGAATAGAGTTAGTGCAGTGCATTTCCAATGGCTCTAAACAGCAGATGAATTGCACATCAATTTATTTAAAGAGCAAGACGGCGAACCTATTCATGGCCATTACCAGGTGCGGATTGATGCCTGCTAGCATAGATTTCCCACTGTGAAGCCCTTTAGTCACTCCATGCGGCCTCCCCACTCCATTATGCCTGTTAAATGAATCAATCTTACCTTAATATCATCCTTAAATATTTAATGCCGAGTTACAGTGCCGCCTTTTAAAATCAGTTGGTAAAATAAAAGCAAAAATTGTTCAGCAGGCTGCACCCCGCCTCACAGCCTCCTCTCTTGCACATGATTACTTACTGGGGTGGGCTGTTTGCCCCACGGTGGGGCAATTAAAAGGATTTATTTGCTTGTGTAACCATCTAGGCAGCAGAGAAAGGAACGTTTACTTTTCTGGTTGAATCCATATTTGTTGTAATGCAGAGCTTGACCCAGAAATTCACTTCCCACCCTCTATCAAGGTGTGCTCCTCTAGAGGCCCTGTACGGGAAAAAGGACCACAGCGCTTTCTGCAAAGATCTTTCAGTCCTGCCCCTGGGAGATGCTTGACATTGCACATAGTAAAATCGCTGGATTTTTAGAAAACCAGTGCTCTGAGACCTAGTGATTCAAATCAAGTCCTTTGTTTTAAGAGTCGATATGCGATTCCACACCAAGACACGGAGCTCCATTTCATCTTTGCCTTCTTTTGCTGTAGATCTGGCATCTGATTCTCAGCTTCTCAAAGCCTTTCTCGCCTGTGTGCTCACTTGCTCCTTAGATCAACTGCCAAAGCTGGGCAGAGCAGTGATCTAGTTCGCAGCCTTGCCTCTGTCTCTCTGTCCTCCTCTTCTGATTGTTCTCGTTTCCTTATTCTTCCTTTAGCTTAGGTATCGTCGCCAGTGTGGCGAGAAGAGGCCTAGAAGGGAATGCGGCTTATGATCCCTGTTTTGTGCTTTGCTCGAGGTTCAGCTGTTTGGAGTGGCCTACAGTAGCTTTTCCCAAACCATGCCCTAATTTATATTAACTGCCGGGAGCCGGTTAACCCCACCCAGAGCAGCTGTTTGAGAATCAGCTTGCTAACAAGGTCCCAGGTGATTCACATGCAGGGAAAAGGGTGAGAAGCAGTCAACTCTAAGATGCTGGCGTTTGTAGTTGTTTTAAACCAGGAAGTTAAAAGTCCGTGTTGGTCCTCCTGAGGCCCGTTGCTTGGGTCCTCGGAAGCATGCGCATGGAATGACCAGCCTCTGTGAGCAGGGAAGTGTGGGACTGTCAGCCTCCTTCAGCGTCTCCTGGGAACACTGTTCGACACCCGTTCCCAACCCAGCAGAGCCACCGTGAGTTTGGGGGGCACAGGGGATAGCATTGGCGTTGCAGCCTAGGCCAGTTGCCGACTTGAGGAAAGTTGGATGACCTTGTACAGGTGCAGTGCAGGCAGGGCTCTGGGGAGACGTCCTCTTCTGCTCTCTATACCGTAGTTGAGTCCCACAGGGGGAACGGGCTTCTCGTCATCCAAGGATTCAAGCAAAATCTCTTTCTTTCTTTCTTTCTTTTTTTCTTTAAATAAGGTTTATTGTTAGCTTTATTGCCTATAGTCTGTAAGATGCAACTTTATTGTGCCTTTGCAAACCAGATACATTTCTTTAAAAAACTGATAAAAAGTTTCCATACATATAGCTCTATATGATAGATTACAGTGCAACACTATTCTGGTTACATAGTTATAGAATCATTCTTAAACGGCAAAAAAGTCAAGATATTTCAAATACCTTTCAATAAATCAGGATGGCAGAACTCAAGGGAGAGAAGAGAAATGAGGTTCAAAACTCACACGCAGGAAGAGGTTGCAGATTTATTATCCAGATGTATAAATAAGGAAACATCACAGGGAGAATGCAATCAAACCTAAAATCAGGATAGATTACTTTGATTGACATGATGGGAAGGTCAACAAGACTTTCTGGAAAGTGACATGCAGGAAAATGCAGTTTGTAAAAGAATGGTCATTTGGAAGTGGAATTTGTTTCTTAGAAATTATATTTAGACATTCTTTCCCACCAGCTCCAAGCTTAAGAATTCATCCAAAAAGAATGTGTTAAAATACCCAAGTAGGGTGATTTCAACTGGGTTTTGCTCCCTTTTTAGGCAGACTTTGTTCCACTTACTTATTCAGACATTGGTGAGCAGTTTCTTCTGTTGCTTTGGTAGGACCCAGCGTTCCCCTCTCTTCAGGACGCTTTTTGTCTCTGCCACCTCAATAATCCAAATGTTGTGGTTTTATACTGGTTCCTCGTGAATCTCCTGATTATGATTCTGTCGGCGTGTGGGCCCTTAACTTTCACTACGACCTATTTTCTGTACCATTTAGTTTAGAAGAATCTGGGTACCTCTATCCAAAGAATGATTCTTTGTCCTTTGTTCTCTGGCACAGAAATCCTAGGCAGCACTCACAGACCTAGGCTGAAGGCTTGCCTTGACGTGGTTTTCCATTGCTCAGACACCTGTGTTTGTGTTTTGCAAAGTGCAGCAGATGCTTTATGAAATAGGACATTAACTCAGTAACCTACATATTACATCCAAAAAAAATCGTAGTCACACTGTGAATATTTTTAATGCCTTTTGAGAATGAGAAGATCTCAAAGTCGATGACTTCCTTCTATTTGTTGATTCTCTGATTTTGAATTTACCCTGAAATAAAAAAATAAATATCTATAAAATTTTATAGATATGAAAACTGAGCCTCGTGGTTCAGTAATTTGCAGTCTAGAGGTTTAGAATCTTAGAAGACATCTAATCTAGTTAGTTATGTATTTTCACAGAGATAGAAGCAAGTCCAGAGAGGTAAAGCAATTTGGGTGCAGTCACCCAGCTAGCTTTTCATCTCTTGCGGTACAGTGCTGTCTCTGGCTTCTGAACAATTATATTGTGTGTGTGTGTGTGTGTGTGTGTGTTATCTGTACCTCTGCAATTTAATCGAAGGTAAAATTTTGTGACACTTTTTGTTAGTGAATTGTGGCGAATGACTCTAGGAGAGCCTCCAGTAATTCCGACCTCATGGTAATCCGCTCGCTTCCTTTTGGTCCCTTCCAAGCTGTAGAATCTGGATTAATAGTCCATTTCCCCCTACTTTGGGTGGAACTCTTATACGAAGTAAGTAGGAGCTATAATCTGTGGGGCAGGAAATGTAAACATGGAAAATGTTAGAAGCTGTTCTTAGTATTGTATTTGTCTACCACATTTAACTAATGTAAAAAATTTTTTTAATTGAAGATGTTTGGAAATTGAAAAATGGTCAGGTAGTTGAAATAAATGGATCATAATAGCTATTTTAAATGGACCGTGATTTTATGCTTTCATGTTTAAATATAACCCTAAAGGCTTTTATTTAAAAATTGCATGCTAGTGGCTTGACCCTTGGAAGTCGGGTGCTCCTGTACTTTTGACACATCAACCCTCATTCTCCAAGTTACTGTGGCTCTCAGCCCCCAGTCCACCATTCATCCCACTAATCCACCCCAAACACTTATATCCATTGTCCAATTAAATAGGAGCCATAAAGTGTGGAGATTATCCTGTTAAAAGAAAATTTTAGTTTTCTCTCCATGGAAATCACACTCTTGACACAGTAGCATAAAAAAGCATCTTTTATGCAACAGTCAATTCCAATACCCATTGTAAATGGACCGATGCATAAGGACCATGTGCTAGGGCTTCATGAAATGCAAAATACCCAAGATAGCTTTAAAAAGTAAAAACAGTAAAATAGATTTTTCATTTATCTTTGGAAAGAAAGAAATGTATGGTAGAACAAATCTGAGACATCTTAACAACATTTAGCCTTCCAGTCCATGAACACAGAAGGTCCTTCCATTTACTTCAGTCTTCTTTGATTTCTTTTAGTAATGCTTTGTAGTTTTCTGTATACAAATCCTTTACATTCTTGGTTAAATTTATTCCTAGATATTCTTTCAATTGCTATTGTAAGTGGGATTTTTTTCTTCATTTCTTCTTCAGATTGTTTGGTGCTGGTGTATAGAAGCACTACTAATTTCTGCATGTTGATATTGTACCCAGCTGCTTTGCTGAATTCACTTATTAGTTCTAGTAGCTTTGTTGTGATTTTTCAGGATTTTCAGTATATAACATCAGGTCATCTGCAAATAGGGAAAGTTTCACTTCTTCCCTTCCATTTTGGATACCTTTTATTTCTTTCTCTTGCCTAACTGCTCTAGCTAGACCTTGCACGACAATGTTGAATAACAGTGGTGACAGTGGCAGATCCTTATCTTGTTCCTGATCTTAGAGGGAAAGCTTTCAGCCTTTCACCATTGAGTATGATGTTAAGGATGGGTTTCTTCTACATGCCCTTTATCCTGTTGAGGAAGTTGCCTCCTATTCCTAGTTTTGAGTGTTTTCTTTTTTTTTTAATCAAGAAGGCATGTTGGATGTGGTATAGGACAGTAATTGATTTTCTAATGTTGAACTACCCTTGAATTCCTGGGATAAAGCCTCCTTGATCATAGTGTATAATTGTTTTAAGGTGCTGTTAGATTCGGCTTGCCAGTAGTTTGTTGAAGATTTTTGCATTGATATTCATAAGGGGTACTGATCTGTAATTTTTTTCTTTTCTTGTAGTATCTTTATTGGCCTCATAGACTATGTTAGGGAGTGTTTCCCCCTCTTCAATTTTTTGGAAGCATTTGAGCAGCATTGGTATTAATTCTTGGAATGTTTGGTAAAATTCACCTATGAAGCTATCCGGTCCTGGGTTTTTCTTTGTTGAGAGATTTTTGAGTAATGATTTAATCTCTTTCCTAGTTATTGGTTTGTTGAGATCTTCTATTCTTAAGTCAGTGTAGGTAAGTTGCGTGTTTCTAAGAATTTGTCCATTTCTCTAGGTTATCTAATTCGTTAGCACACAACTGTTCATACTATCCTATTACACCCCTTTTCATTTCAGCAGGGTAAATAGGAATGTCCCCTTTTCACTTCTGATTCTAGTTTTTTGTGTCCTCTCTTTTTTTCTTTGTCAGTCCAGCTAAAGGTTTGTCAATTTTATTCATCTTTTCAAAGAAATGAATTTTGCTTTTGTTGATTCTATTTTTTTTTTTATTCCCTATTTATCTCTGCTTTAATCTTTGTTACTTCCTTCCATCTGCTCACTAGGGCTTAGTTTGCTCTTCTTTTTCTAGATACTCCAGTTTTGAAGTTAGGTCTCTGATTTGAGATCTTTCTTATTCCTTATGTAAGCATTTAGAGCTATAAATTCCCCCCTCAGCACTGCTTTTGCTGCATCTCATAAGATTTTGTATGTTGTGTTTTCATTTTCATTCATCTCAAGATACTTCCTAATTTCCCTTGTGATTTCTTCTTTGACCTGTTGGTTATTTATGAGTACATTGTTTAATTTCCACATATTTGTGAATTTTCCATTTCTCCCTCTGTTATTGATATGCAGCATCATTTTATTGTGGCTGGAGAAGATACATTCTATGATTTCCATACTTATGAATATTGGGATTATTTTGTGACCTAACATATGGTTAATCCTGGAGAATGATGTATGTGTACTGGAAAAGAATGTGTATTTGGCTGCTGTTGGATGAAGTGTTCTATGTATGTCTGTTAGGTCTAGTTGGTTTAGAGTATTGTTCATGTCTTCTATTTCCTTACTGATCTTCTGTCTAGATGTTCTATCCATTATTAAAAGTAATGTATTGAGGTCTCCTATTATTAATGTAGATCTATTTCACCCTTCAAATCTGTCAGTATTTTCTTCATATATTTTGGGACTCTGCTGTTAGGTGCATATATATTTATTATTATGATGTCTTCTTGTTGAATTGACCCCTTTATCAGTATATAATGACTGTCTCTATCCCTTATAACAGTTTTTTGACTTAAAGTCCTGGTATAGCTACCCCTACTCTCTTGGTTACTACATGTACAGTATATTTTTTTTCCATCCTTTCACTTTCAACCTACTTATGTCTTTGAATTTAAGGTGAGTCTTTTGTAAACAGCATATAGCTGGGTCATAGTTTTTTAATCCATTCTGCCAATCTCTGCCTTTTGACTGGAGAGTTCAATCCATTTACATTTAAAGTAACTACAGATAATGCAGGACTTTCCTCAGCCATTCTGCTACTTTGTCATTGTAAGTCTTATATCTTTTTTGACTCTCAAGCTTTCCATTAATTCCTACTTTCATATTTAATTGATATTTTTGTATTGTACCATTTTGAGTCCCTTCTCATTTCTTTCTGAATATATTTTCAATTATTTTCCTCATAGTTCCCATGGGTTAAATCTGACATCTTAAATCTATAACAACCATATTTGATTTGATGACAACTGAACTTCAATAGCATACACATACATTGTTCCCTCTGTCCCCCCTTTTTATTGTATTTATTACAAAATTTATCTTTGTACAGGGTATAACCAAAACCATAGGCATTTTAGCACCTCTAAGAAGTAAGAAATGGAGTTTCTTTTTGCATACCAAAAAGTATAAAACAATAGTACTGGCATTTATAATTACTCACATAGTTATCTTTAGGGAGGTCTTTATTTCTTTGTCACTTTGATCCATTGTCTAGTGTCTCTTCCTTTCAATGTGGCTTGAAGGGCAGCTTGAGTGGTAATGAACTCCCTCAGCTTTTGTTTATCTTTCTTTTTGAAATAAAGTCTTGCCAGATATAAAATTCTTAGTTGGCAATTGTTTCCTTTCAGCATTTTAAGTATTTCGTGCCACTGTTTTCTTGTCTCCATTGTTTCTAATGAGAAATTGGCACTTACTCTTATTGGGATTCCCTTACATATAACTCATTGTTTTTCTCTTTCAGTTTTCAGAACTCTCCTTGTCCTTGGCATTGGACAGTTTGATTACTATGTTTGAGCATGGTTCTCTTTGAGTCTATCCTGTTTGGGGTTCATTGGTCTTCTTGAATGTGCATGTTCATGTCTTTCATTAAAACTGGGACGTTTTCTGCCATTATTTCTTTGAATGTTCCTTCTGCCCCTTTCTCTCTTTCTTCTCCTTCTGGGAGATCCATAATGTGTATAATTGGTACTTTTCATGGTGATGTGCAGTGAGTTGCTACATAGTGCTTCATGGGAACACAGATTCAGGACACCACAGAAACTTTCCGCAAACAACTGCTTTATTAACTTACATAACACAAAGGGTCCAAAAGAGCAGGAGATGAAACCCCATCATGGCCAGTCTCCCAGGTTGATCAAAACTGCTTGGGTTGGAATCAGTAGATGGCAGCTTGCATGCCCCACTTTATGTCAGAGAAGAAAGACAAATCTATACCATCTAAGGAGTAGTATTTATCCACCCTGAGAGAATGGGGCCTTACCACTGAGAATTCCTGTCTTGATTAGCATTGGAGTCTGCTTGTTCAGTTTCTGGATTTAGGGTACAGTTGGGCCTTTTATTAGACTTAACATCTCCCCCAGCTTGTTGAATGGAAACAGACTGAAGCATCATTGCCTAATAGAAAAGGAGGTAGGGAAGGGGTAAGTGAGGGCTGGGAGATGGCCACATAGCATGTGTCCATGACTTCCCCAGTAGTCCTCCCCTTGGCCTCTAGACCAGACCTAGCCTGCTCTTCTGCATTAGCTTCCATAACAAAAACCTACCTCCCACCTTGGACATGAAGGTGGAACTGGGTCCAGCCTCCCAGCCCATGGCTTTGGAGGTGGAGAAGCTGTTACCTCAGGGCAGACTGGTCAGGAAGGGGAATCCTCAGAGCAGACCATTACAGGTTTATCTGGCAAAGACTCAGCAGAATTTAGGGTTTCAATGTCCCCACTGCCATAATTATCAACCTATATGTTTCCATCCCAATTTTCAGGATTCCATCCTTTCTAGTAAGTGCCCTCACTTTAACAGCAGACACCATGCCAGGTTGAGATTTTAGTTTCTGTTGTAACTCTGCTACTTGTACAATGAGACTCCAGGTCTGGTTTTCAGAGATCTCAAGTCTACAGCTACATGAAACATGATTTTCTTTCAGGGCATACATAGAAACTTTCAAATCATTCATGTGGCACTTAAGTTGCAAATTTGAAGCCTTTAGCTAATCCCTTTCTTTTGTAACTGTATCCAGCATATTTAGTAACAACCAGCCAACATCATTGTACCTTTTTACTCCACAAAACTCTGTTAAGGTGTCAAAAATACTCTCACCCAGAGCCTTGCCTCTTATAAGCACAGGCGTAGTCCTACCTAATGGTGCTATTTTGCATATCTCTATTGCCAGCTCATGACATGGACTATCAGTGGCCTCTTGATTATTGGAAACCTAGTTATTAGTGCCTTTGAATCTAATCAGAATAGAGAACCAATTGCAAAAACCCCACAACCAATTCAGGAATCCCATGTTTAAGATTGTTTCTCAAGAACCACTCCCAGTACCAAGGTGTATTAGTCAGGGTTCTCTAGGGAAACAGAACCAACAGGAGATATCAGTAAATAGTACAAGATTTTATAAAATTGTCTCAAACACCAGTGGGGGTGCTGATTGCAAATTCCATAGGGTAAGCATCAGGTCAGGGACTCCAATGAAGGTCCTTGATGAGTTCCCTAGGAGAAGCTGGCTGTCTGAAGTAGAGATGGGGATTCTCTCTCCCTGAATGCTGAAATCACTTCTCCTTTTGAGGCCTTCGGCTGATTGGATGAGACAGCACTCATTGCTGAAGTCAATCTCCTCAGTTGATTGTAGATGTAATCAGCCATAGAAGCAATCAACTCACTGATGATTGAAGTCCACAAAATATTCTTGCAGTACAATTAGCCCAGGGCTTGCTTAACCAAACAACTGGGCACCATTACCAGGCCAAGTTGACACATTAGCATAACCATCACGCTCCCCTATTTCAGCATCAGTGGGGTCAAAGGAAGTCACTAAATTCTTTACTGTCATTATTGTCTATGCTGGGTCTGAGAGGAAAAACAGAAGTAGATGCAAACTCCACAGACATATAACTGTCTACATACCTGCTATTCTAAAACTAACTTAACTCTCTATGCTACCAGTGGAATTGAATACAATAATAGTAAGTGCTTCTGAAACTTGGAAGTCTACTTAGCTTCTTTATGACTCCTTGCCTATGAATGTGCTGTCCTCTAGAGCAACTAAGAAAGATGAATACCTTTTTTCTAAAAGTTTACAATATAATGACTAGGGAGTTTGAGAAAATGAGATCACTGATCAAAATTCATTTGTGCCCTAGTAAACTCTGAGCATTGATTGACAGGAAATACAGTTACAGACTTGAAATTTGATAGAATAGGACACAGGCCAACCACAGGCAGTCACAAAAAACCTGAACTTAAGAGAACTATAATGGGAAGATGTAGGTTTCCAGCCTGCTATATACATGTAAAAGAATCCAAATATGTTCTCTTTTCCCCTGGAGAATTCTTTTATTTTATTTTAGGGGAGTATGGACTTACTCTAAAGACTTGCTGCAATGCAATTTTATTTGCATATAAGTATTAATTCAAAGTGGTCTTGGTTTTTTAACAAAATTAAGTAAGAAATGTGATGTCATCTAAAAAGAACTGATTTGTTTACAAGATCTTTGTGAAGTGCAGGCAAGACAATTGTAAGACAATTGTAAGCTAATTTTATTTTTAGTGAGCTTTTACATCTTAATAAAATGTGTGCACTTTATATTAAAAGAAACGGAGCCCCTGCTCTGTTCATGGTTAATTTAGAATGTTTTCAAAGAAAGGTTAAAAAAATTTTTTGAGAAAAAATCGTCTTTTCCCATTTTATTCTTATTCCCCTTAGTTCAAGCTATTAGAATTTCAATCAAGTCCAGAAAAGGGGTCCCTTTTTAGTACCTACAACCCAGAACACCTGCCAATGGTTCCTTTGAGGCCTCCAAGTATTGATTTGTCAGTGTTCTTCCCTTAGATATTTCCATCAATAACCATGTGATCATTTTCAACCACAGAATACTGCAAGAGATTCAATTTCTTCCTTGTGGAAGGAGGTTGAGGAAAAAAATGGAAAAGGACATTCTTATTCAGAATTTAGGTTTTTTTTTTTTTTTTAATTTTGAAACTTAGTTTTTCCCAATATCTAGGAGGAGGAAAAGGTGACAACAACCTATAAACACAAACTCCTCTTATTTGAAGCACTTATTTTGGAGAAATTTGCATATGTTCTTTCCTCATACCTTTCTTAAGGACCCATCCTTTTCTGTCTATATAAAAATAGTCCTAATTTCCAGTTCCAGTTCTCCTTTGACCAGGCATTCCTGGCATGCTAATTCTGAACTTGCTATTGGTTCTGTTAAGGACATAATCTAGTCTCCTCACTAACAGGGTGCTTCATATGACAATGTTTATGTCCTCCCAGTCCTACTCATCTTTATTCTTCCAAATCTAACAATTATTTCTGATTCTGGTTCTATCCTTTTCTCCTACATTGGCCAATGCCCTGCCTCTTTTCTCAGCATTCACCCAGAAAATCTTGTCTCCCAATGGAGGTTTTTCTAGCTGGAGAATGCTCAAAATGTTTCTGATCTAGGGTTACTATTTTATAGCCCTTCCTACCCCAATAACCTTAGCGAGACCTAAATCTTGCCATTTTTTGTTTTGTTTTGTCTTTGAAGTTTTTAAGCTTTGAGTAATATTTACTAAGTTAATGAAATTACAGACTCCCCATTTTTTAATCTCTTTTCCTGCTGCAGTAAGACCTCATTCTCCTTTTAATGGTGTTTCATTTCTCTGCATGTTTCTCTGTCCTTTTCATGCAGTGTCCGATGAGGGTTTATTTTGTTTTTTTTGTTTTTAATTTCACTATGCCACATTGAGTGTCTTAGTTTCTCAGTGGCTAAAACGAATACACAATGGGCTGGCTTAACAACAGAAATTGATTGACTCACAGTTTCAAAGGCTAAAAGGCTTGCTTCTCCCCAGGGTTGGTATCTTCTGGCTGGCTGCAATCTCTGGGGTTCCTTGGCTTTTCCATCACATGGCAATGCCCATGGCAGCATCTTCTTTCTCTCCTAGGTTCTGTTGACTTCCACCTTCTGGCTGCTCCCCGTGGCTTCTCCATCCACGTCCAGTCTCTTCTGCTTACAAGGACTCCAGCCATGTTGGATAAGGCCCACTCTTGTTCAGTCTGAGTACATATTAACTAATAAGAACTTCAAAGTTCCTGTTTACAAATGGGTTCACACTCAAACGACTAGAGGTTGGGACCTGAGTGCACTTTTTATGGGGAATATGATTCAATGCCTAACAGAGAACACCTTTTATTAGATCTGAGTGTTTTCCTCCATTTTTCTTTGTCTTTCCCATAATTCTTACATATATTGCTTAATGTTTTCTTGCTGTCAAACACCAAAAAGTGGCTTTCTAGCTTAAATAGAAGGAAGAATTTAAGAAAAGAGTACTAAAGCATCACCAAAAAAATTAAGCAATCAAGACTCTGTATGTAATGGACAGGGCAGCTAGAAGCATCGCAGCAGCTGGAGTTTATGGACCTTCTCTCAATTGTCATGTTTCAGGTCAAGTAGAACAATTTGACTCACTCTGCAACTGAAAAAAAAAAAATTATATTGATAAGGGGAGAAAACAGGCTGTAAATGGAATATGCAGTCTAATCCTGGTTTTGAAAAAGAAAGAAGGCATAATGTTACTGGAAGTGGGTGGCTTATAAAATAATGATTTCCTCCATTATATTTATCTATTCTCTTTTTTTCTCAAATGAATTTTCTTCTGTAATTTTAAGTCTGAAAATAAAGCATTTTTCTGTTGTGGGATCATAAAAAAATTATGTCTTTGAACACATCATTCATGGTAACCATCCATAGTTTTCATTAACTTCTAATTGGTTGCCCAATATTCTCCTAGCTACTACAGAGAGGAAAACCTCCTCCATGGACTCCTCTGCAGTGGGTTGTCTCTCCTCGGTTTTGCAATTTCTGAAACTTGAATAAATTTCACTACTTCTGGGAAAGTCCAGTCTCTCTTCTCTACCTCATTTTCCCAGGGAAGAAAGAAATGATTCTTCTGGCATTTCATTTGCCTCTGATAGCCTGCTACCCTTTCACTGCAGTTCCCACTGGAACTCAGTTCTAGAAGAGACAATTCTTTCTCTAGCATCGTTTTGCTGGAATTCGAGGACAGTGGGTGTTATTGCCTTTCATGGGGCAGGAAAGGGAATTATGACTGCCTCCACAGGCTTGTAAAAATTTACAGTGGATAATACTGGTTACAGAACAGCCTAAGGAAGCAACAGCACCGTATTTTGAGGGCAATTCAAACAGGATGCCCGAGATAAAATATTCTCAACCCACAGTGGGGCGGGGAGGGGAAGCAGAACATAGAGAGTATGTACAAGATGACTCCGTGTGTGAAAGTACATTGCCAATGCTATCCCTAACTTGGGTCATCATAATTTTTTTTTCTTTTTGCTGATCGGCGTTCCGTTTTCACAAACCTGTGGTGCTCCTTTCAAACATTAAAAAGACAAGCCGCCCTCCTCCTCTCCCGGCATGCCCCTCGGCCCCTCCTGTCCTCCCAAGATGGCGGACTCGCCGTGCCCGCCGTGAGCGCGCTGGCCTGAGGCGAGCGTGAGGAGAAACGGCCGCAGGCCCCGGCTGCCCCGGCGGCAGAGTGCCCGGGGAGAGGAGGAGAGGCGGCCCGACTGCGGGCCCCAGGGGCAGCCGCCGCTCCGCCAGGGGCGGCCCCTCGGCCGCCTGCCCGCCCCGCCAACGGCCCTGCGCCGCCGCCCGCGGCCCCGCGGCCCCGCGGCCCGCCATGAAGCTGACAGACGGCGTGCTGCGGAGCTTCCGCGTCGCCAAGGTGTTCTGCGAGAACTGGGACAAGGTTAACTGCCTGGACTTCAGCCCCAGTGGCGAGGCGGTCATCTCGAGCAGCGACGACGACTCCATCGTGCTCTATGACTGCCAGGAGGGCAAGCCCAAGAGAACCCTGTTCAGCAAGAAGTATGGCGTGGACCTCATCAGGTACACGCACGCGGCAGACACGGTGGTCTACAGCTCGAACAAAGTCGACGACACCATCCGTTACCTGTCCTTGCATGACAACAGATATATCAGATACTTTCCTGGACATAGCAAAAGGGTGGTGGCCTTGTCCATGTCACCTGTGGATGACACTTTCATTTCTGGGTCTCTTGATAAGACCATTCGACTGTGGGATCTCAGATCGCCTAACTGCCAGGGCCTCATGCATCTACAGGGCAAGCCGATTTGTTCTTTTGATCCAGAAGGACTAATTTTTGCAGCAGGTGTCAACTCTGAAATGGTCAAACTTTATGACCTGCGTTCTTTTGATAAGGGATCATTTGCGACCTTTAAGGTGCAGTGTGACCGGACCTGTGAGTGGACGGGCCTGAAGTTCAGCAATGACGGCAAGCTCATCCTCATCTCCACCAAGGGCAGCTTCATCCACCTCATCGATGCCTTCAAGGGAGTAGAGATGCATACGTTTGGGGGTTACGCCAACAGTAAAGCCGTCGCACTGGAGGCCTCGTTCACTCCAGACTCCCAGTTTATCATGACTGGTTCAGAAGATGGCAAGATCCATGTTTGGAATGGAGAGAGTGGGGTCAAAGTAGCAGTGTTGGATGGCAAACACTCAGGTCCCATTACCTGTCTGCAGTTCAATCCCAAGTTCATGACCTTTGCCAGTGCATGTTACAACATGGTCTTCTGGCTGCCCACCGTTGATGACTGACATCAGGGCTGCTCAGCTGAGGGCAGCCAGCAGGAAAAACTGAGTGGGGACTGAGATAAGACAGGAATTGGATGATCTGACTGGGCCGGAGGGCATCCTTTCACAAGCCTCCCATGGATGTTGCTGTACATCTGCTCAAAAGAAACAAAAATTCCATTGCAAAAAAAAAAAAAAAAAAAAAAGGTAAAATGTTACCTGCAGGTGGGTTATATATTGGCAGGAAGAGACTGCACACACACATAAACTCTGCTGTATTTTCCCAATTTGCCAGGCAAGATTTCAAAATTGTGGAAGTGAGGTAGCCGTATATGCAGGAGCAGATGCTGCCTGCCTTGGCCTGGCTTTTCTCTTGTCCCCCGGACTCCCGACAGGGTATGCAGCTGCCTGCAACAAACAGTGGCCAGAGAGAATCCTAACAGAGCTTGGGGGTGGGGAGAGGGAATACAAAGAATTAAATACTTGCTGTGCCATTGCTATACTTGGGGTGATTCTGGTGATTAGTTTGGTCCTAGGACATGGTTCAGAAATCCATTTCCTCCAGTAACACTGAAACTGAGTCTAACAGCTTGCTAGAATTCATTGTGGTCATTTAAAAATATATATATATACACACACTATCCTTAAACCTTTTCTCATTCCCTAAGTAGCCCTAACTTCAGAGTGTGTGCTCAATACTGTGCCAAATACTATGGGTTTGGGCACCGACAACTGCAATGTACTCGTCCCTCAACTGGTCTTCTCGCAACTTTTGGAGGGTTATAGGCTTTGCATAATATTTACTAACCACTGTGAAAGCCCAGGCTGCCCTTTATCTACCATGTTTCCTCCCCTGGCTTTTTTTGTTTTTTAAACTAGTGTTCCATTCCCTTTAATGTTCCCACTCTTTCTCTAACCATGTGGAACCAACACTCTTTGCTGGTTCCCAAGGTCACGTTGAATGATTGTGACTCACTGGAGACATGAAAAGAGCGTGCCTGTTTACCCAGAAAAATGTCTTAATCTGATTGTCATTCATTGGGGTTGAAAGAAAGGAAAGGCATCGCCAAATTGATAGTGCATTTCTCAAAAATCATCCTACTGAAGAGCTATACATAGATTATTAATGTAGGAAAAGCCACGATATACCTGGTAAGAATTTGTTATCCCATTTTTAGAAAAAGAGATTTTCACTCCTAAGGGAGGAGAAATAATGACATTTATTATTTTGTTTATCTGAGTTTTGTAATTTTTCTCAAATGATATGTATAAGCTGTAGTTTCAAAATGTTAATGGTAAAATTTTATCTCTGGAACAAAGCACTTACAATTACATTAGGTAATAATTGTGATCACAAATAAATTGTTGAACAGATCATAGCCAACAACCTCAGTGTGTTTAAATTTGTTAGGAGCAAAACATAAGAAACAATATCACATCAATAATTATTTCCAAACAATTTGTTCACAGTTTATCAGAGAGAAAAAAAGAGTATTTTCCATATTTTGTAAAATATAAATAATGCTATCTAACTTATGTGGGAATACATTAACTTCTCCTTTTTGCTCATCTGGATTTCCTGATTTCCTCCATGAACTTATATTATTTTGTAAATTTTCTGTTTAATAGGAAAAAGTACTACCTTCAGCATTCCAGTTACCATATTGGAGAGGAGACCACACACACTCCTATGCTTCCTGTGTGCTCCGTTTTCTTTAGCAAGGATAAGAGCTGAATGGAAACCAGGTAGCCACCCAGAGCAGGGGAAAATGTAATATTTTCTGGCTTGGCTTTTCCCTCTTGCCTGGTGTCTCCAGGAGGCTGCTGGTCATTCTGATCAGCAGTGAGAAAATGACTTAAATCACCATTCACACTAAAAACTAACCCATGCATTTTTGTTTAAAGAAATATTCAAAAATATAAGATTCTCCAAGAGAATTGAAAACATACGTTCACATAAAAACATGTATATGAATGTACAGAGCAGCATTACTCATAATGGCCAAAAAATGAGAACAACCAACTGTCCATCAACTCATGAATGGATAAACAAAATGTGGTATATCCATGCAATGGAACATTATTCAGCAAAAAAAGAATGAAATTCTGATACATGTTACAACATGGATGAACCTTGAAAACATGCTAAGTGAAAAAAGCCAATCAGAAAACACTGCATATTGTAAGAGTCCATTTATATGACATGTCAAGAATAGGCAAATCTCTAGAGACAGAAAGTAGAGAAGTGGTTGCCAGGGACTTGGGGGCAGGGAGAATGGGGAGTGACTGCTAATGGGCATGGGGCTTCCCTTGGGGATGGTGAAAATATTCTGAAATGAGCGCTGGTGGTTGCACAACCTTGTGAATACACTAAAAACCCCTGCAATGTGCATTTTTAACAAACCAGATTCTTTGCTTATTGAGCCAGAGTCTGACAAATGAGGCCAAGTGCTCACTGGGGTTGGAGGGAAAAAACAAAAGTCCATGCCCAGGAATGTCTCTGCCTCTAGCTCGGGAGTAGCACCCCAGCAAAGCCCAGCTCTCTCCAGGGCACCCCCGTCTCTGACTTAATAAACTGATTTCGAGCTTGCTACTAGGACCACAGCCACAAATTCATTGAAACCCAAATAATCTCTTCGGGTACATGGTTGTGTAGAAAGGGATTCTTCTGCGCCCCCTCCGAGGCCTCTGTGCGCCTTCAGGGAGCGCTGCTGCTGGCCTCCATGCAACTTTACCAGGAGCTGCACTGGAGATGGAGGGCCCTGGCTGCACCACGTCCTGTTCAGCACTTCCCTCTGGCCTCTCAAGTGCACTTTTCCCTTGAGGTTTTGCTGCTCCTTTTGTATATTTTTAGCTCAATATTTTAAACTTAACTATCCTCTTGAGGTGGACCCATTCCTTTTTTATATAACATGTAGAACTGACATAGTTGCTGGATCCTGAAGGCATAATGAATGGTAGTGATTCATTAGGGGCAGGAAGGGAACTACCAATTTTATTTATTTCTTAAATCGTAGCTGATAAACCTTGGTTAGAGTGAAACCTTAGAGAAAAACATTACATTAGTAGAGTGCTTCTTAAGTCATGGCACTAAAAAGATGTTCCTAGTTTGTAACGAAGGGAAAAAACAGGACACAATATGTGCAATATGATTCCATTTTTATAGAAAGAAATCTATCTTGCTATTTCTAATTAGTGCCATTGTGAATGATTTTCTTTTTTACCTTACCCCTCTTCTACTTTTTTAAAGTTGGATATACACATTTATTTAAATTTTAAAATTCAAGAAGTGAAATGGTACCACTAATCCAACAACATTTCTCTGGCATTTATAGTGGCTACAAATAAATGACTCTAATCTGATCATCATAGACAATCATTTGTTAGCCTCAGAGTGAGTCCACATCCTTCCTAGGTACTTAAAGATTGGAGAGAGGCACCAGAGCCAGGGAGGGGAAGGATAGGTTAAAAAGTGAGAGGGTGGCCCTGTCCTCCAGGAGATCACAGTCCCCGCTAGAAAGGGATGCTAAACGTGAGAGGCGGAGCCTGACTTTTCAGGGGGTCTCTTGCGTGCCCTTTGACTCAGCCATTCCTTCACTTAAGCAACATTTAGTGAATGGCCCCTTGTGAGGATAAAAAGCCAAACAGGACATTACCCCTGTCTTCAGGAAGCCCAGAGGAACATTTGCTCTTTCTCCCCCTCTTCTCTGCCTATCCGGGCACTCCCTGGGCTGGTCTCACCTGACTTATTTATTTGAGGAATGCTATTCCTTCTGTATAGCTCCCTTCCATAGGTCCTACCCACCCTGCCATATCAGAGCATGTTTTTAAAAGTAAGTGATCTTGGTGGGGAAACAGGACACACAAGAGAAGGAAACCCTTAAAACACATGTTCCAAACATCCCCAGTTTCTCATCCACATATTAACATTAGTAAGAAGCGTTTTTAACGCACATCCCCTGCCTCCTCCCATGGGACCCCGAAACCTCCTCTGGTTATTTCTACAAGTCCTTCCATTTGCTCAGGAGCTGGTCTGCTCATGTCCTCCCCCTATAGGCTTCTCCACTGCCTATACCACACGTAGAGAATCTTAATATTCAAACAACGTTGTGTCTATCACTGGCGTCCTCTGAGAAATCTCCGGGATTTTGAAAATGTGTGTTTGGAGCAATTTTGCCTAATTTGAGTTTTAAAACTACGCGGAGGGAGATTTAATATTAGATGAATTTCATGGTGACTCTATTTGTAAACTGAAGAGATTTTATGTTAGACAAATAATACCCCAGCCCCACCCCCAATTTATAAATTTGCTCAAGTTGTATAAGAGATTGGCTCAAAGTGAGTTTCGCCCAGGACTCAAACAGCAAACAAGCGCTGACGAGAGCTACGTCAGCCTGCACATGATAGTATTGTAGCACTGCCCTGAGACGTGCTTAGGGCATGCAGAATAAGTGAGTGATTCGGGTAACGCTCCTTGAAAGGGTCCCTTTAGACTATAATGCACATCTGCCAAAAAGCAGCTTTAGTGTATGCATTTAGTACTCATGTATTTTATCCACTTGCGGGAGAAAGCAGTGGAAACTGAAAATGGCAAGGGTCAATTATTCATCTCTCTCCTTCCCACTCTTTCATAACATGAAAGTGTAATCCCACAATGGCATTTTTCCACATAGATTTTTCTCATAGACATCCAACAACTTACACATACATACAAAATCTCCACCCTAAATTGTTTCCTCACTCATGGCATTTCATTTCCTTATTCCTCTAATATGGATGCTTTTATCTGGGGGCGGGGGGGATGTATACACACGCACATACACACGTCTAAGCTGAAAGTTTAAATCTCCAAGAACATACTAACCTTTTGACATAAAAAAAGAAAGTCAAGGAAATTCAAGGCTATTATCCTTCCTAGAATAGCGTATCATATAGGTTTCTCAGTATTTCAGGTACTAAAAAGCAGCTCCATTAAAACTGGTATAAATTTGAATATGAATTCAAATTCAGAAAATTATATATGCATGTACCTATCAATTATTAAAAATGACTGAAAGTTAGCTATACCTTGATCATGTCCACATATCTAAGTGTTGGTGCAAGAGTACCTAATTCTAAACTACAAAACAAGTAGTCACGAACCAGTTTTCTACCTCTTAGCTAACCACACACCTCCAGCCTATAGAGGAGCTGGAAGAGGCCAAAAATTGAGCAGGAGATGAGACAGGATTTTGAAAGAACTTTTATCTACGCGTAGGAAGAATGGAGTAGCCTTTCTTTCTTTCGAGTCCAGTAAAGAGTGGCTTTTGGAACTAAATACGTTTCTCTTGGAATCTGGTGGGCACAGCATATTGGCATCTTACTCATGATTGAGAAATCTAAAGAGAGGCTGATTGGATTGACCTATAGTAGTAAAGTCTCTGGAAACATTTTGGGAGTGAGTGAATTCCCACTTACAAGAAGTCAAGAATTCCCACTTGCAGATTTCCCATGGAGCATGTGAGAGAGTGGGAAAATAGAATTACAAACCTAAAGCTGTCCAGTGCCACCTGGAAGGGTGATGGAATCCCAACAGAGAGGCTGTGAAATGGTGGACACAAACAGAGGTTAAAGGGGAAGCTGGCCAGAGGAAACTGTAGGTGAGAAATCCCTATGGGCCTGGCATGGTAGTGGAGGGTCTCCAAAAACCACCCAGTGCCCTATGAAATAGTCAGCTGCAAGCATCTGTCACATTCCAAGAAATCAGTGGTACACCAATGTGAAGCAAATCATGCTTTTCTTGCCTCCTTGCCTCTCCTTCCTCCTGCCAGCTTCTGTCTATAAAAGGATTCACCAATCTGAAGGCAAGGGTGAGTGACAAGGAAGAAAGAAGGCAGAAAAAAGAGACGCTCACTACTACCACCCTTTCCCAAGTTAAGTTTTCTACCTGTAGCAGGCCTGACGTGAAAAAGGGAGAATATTTCGTTGTATTTTTAATTTTAAATGAAGTTTGCAGTTCTGATTGTTATGTTGAACTGGATATTTACCAAAATGAGGCTTTGGGGGAATAAAGTGACCAAGAGATTTTTGATTATACAAAGCAAGAAGATAAGCTATAGAGCAACCCTAAGATTACAAGAACATGTAAAAATAACCCTTACAGATGAGTTTGAATGAACACTAGGGAGTGGGGGGAATAATTCGGTTTCTTTATGGTTGCACCCTCTGAGTTCTGCTCTTCCAACATGCTAGTTAATAAATAAACATAGGCACCCCTCTGGTCACCAAGTCTTTCCTGAGACCCCCTTCCTCTAGGGATCTCTCAAATAATTTCCGCTTCAATTTCTCTTTAATCCCTGGTTGACTGGATCTCGAAGACTCAATTTAATATTTTCTTGAGTGTCGGCCAGAGACCTCCTGAAGAGAGGACTCATTGGCTCTCTCACTATCCCCAACGACAAGAATGAGCATTCCCCAACAGTTCCAAAATCCTTTCTTCTCTGTGTATTTCTTCATCTCTAACCAAGCCCAAGATGTTCTCACCTCCTTACGCTGCAGAGGCCACTCTGCCTTCTGCTCGAGAATTCCTCGGGAGAAAAGCCAGGGGACTATGAGTTGGCTGATTGGTGAATCTGTCTCACTATTTCTGGTGCAGAGTTTCTGTCCAGTTCTTCCCAAGCCTCTTCCTTCAGGGTTGGGAAGTGGACCGTGTGCTCGTCCCTGTGTTTCCTCAGCTATTTGAGTTCTCCAGGCTTTAAGGAACCTTGTTTATGAATCTTTTTCCAATCTTTTTCCCTCCTGTAACATGAACTGGCACCCCACTGGTCTCCATTTCCCATGCATGTTCCTCTGCCATTTTCCTAGTTTTTAGAAGTTTTTTTTTTTTTCCTTCCCATTTCTACTTTCCTTAGTAGGTGATTCCATTCCTTTTCTACCAAATATGGAAATAGCTCTTTGCTAGATTGAAGTGTCATCTCTTTCTTTCCCCTTCTTTTATATATTAGTCAAGCTTTATTTGGTTGTAAGCAATTAATGCCTCTTTCTAGTAAGAAAAAAAAAAGGAAAGTATTGGCAGGTTACAGAGTATTCCACAAAACTGAAAAAAGAAGTGAACAACTAAAACTTAGAAAGGCAGGAAGGGAAAGAATATGGGTTGCTAAGGAATCTTGGCAGCAGAAGGTGAGTTTCTTTCCAAGCTCTTCACTCAATATCCATTGGGTACTAACTATGCACTAAGGATTTTATCACAAAAGGGGTGGGACAGGGAGGGAAGGATCAAAATGTGCAGCAGTAACCTCTACTGTTCATTAAATTATTGTAAATAATACAAATAGTGACATACTGTGTGGCCATTTCAAAAGACAGAACATAGGAAATGCTTTTGGTAAAATACTGAGTAAAAAAGGAATTTACAAAATGTATCATAACTGAACTTTTTAATAGTTGAAAAAATATAAGGTGCAAAACTGTGTAGGATAAGCTATTGTTTATGTAAAAATGTAGAAAGTATACATATTCAAATTTGCTAGAATATGCATAAACTATCTCTGGAACGTTACATTAAAAAATTAAAACACTATCTATTGGGGTTAAGAATAGAAGTGGGCAGATGAGGTAAGAATTGGAAGGAAGACTTTTCACTATATATCTTTTAATATTTTATTTAATTTTGAATCATTTGAATGTATTATGCATTCCAAATATTAAATAGATAAATAGATATGTTTATATATGCATGTGTACATAAATATAAACTGGAAAGAAATACACTGAGATGGTAAAAGTAGTTATCACTCTATTGATAAGTAGTTTATTTACTTCTTTCTACTTGTTTCATCCAAATTTTCTCTAATGAGTATATTTTCCTTTTATAATTAAAAAAAATGGAGTCAAATATTTCTGCCTAGTTTTTTTTTTTTTTTTTTTTTTTTAACTAATCCTTGTCAAATAAAGCTAGAGTCAATAAAATTCCAAGAACAAGGGGGAAAAAATCTATCATTTGTAGAGTTCCAAATGAGGGTCAATAACTAAGCCAAGGATTTCACATGCTTTTCCCTTAGGCAAACCCAGCCAGAGCATCAGGAAGGAATCTAAACAGTGTATGCTCAGGTGAGGACCTTTCGCATATCGTGGAAGGCAGTGCTTCTCAAACCTGCCATGAGTCGTCTGGGAATCTTGTTAAAATGCAGATTCTGGCTCAGAAAGTCTGGGTGGGGTCTGGGATTCTGCTTTTCAAACAGGCTCCCAGGTGGTGGAGGTGCTGAGTCCACAGAGCCCCTGCCACATGTCCTTGCTGCTTCCAGCACAGCACCCAGTCCCCACCTACATGGCGGGACTTCAAGGCTGAGAGAGTGGCCTTAGGCTCATGCAACTTGCAAAATATTTGGCAATATCCAATTCTTTTATTTTAATTCATCGCCCCAATTAAAAATGGAAAGATACCAAACAAAAAGTTGGATCTCTTGCAGCCCTCTTCTGCTGGGAAAAGTTTCCAGCTGTGGATGACCACGCAGTTCTCTACCATCCCCACCTGGTTCAGGTCTTTACAGCACCTGGGTTTTCTGGGCTCCAGGAGCCTTCCTTATCCAGAACTCATGCCAGTTGTACCCTTCGCCAGACACTTGGTAGCAGTATTACTTTACACAAGTCACTTCAGCCTCCTGGCATTCAGATTTCTCGTTTGTAACATGAACCTGATGAGCTGGTGGCGAGAGTGTCTGGGCTGAGGCTGGTTGGACTGATGGGGCAGACTGCACGTGTCTGCCATGTTTGTACTTTATCCTAAGAGCCACGGGGACCTATTGAAGGCTTGAAAATAGGAGAATAATACAAAGCTCATGGCAGAACTAGCATGAGAAAGAGAAGAAATCCCACTGCTGGCCTAACAATTCACCAAATGATGTTTAACTATGCGCAGCCGCAGAATTAAGACAAATTTCAGTTACTGTCACCAGCAGCAGAGAATCATTCCAATAAGCAAGGCCAGACCTCTGTTTACTCTTCAAACAGAGAGAGTTTAGCAAACAGAAGCTTGATTATAGGCCATTATGGAGTATCAGTTATTGCAAATATTTAAATTTTTACAGATATATTTGAATTTTATTATACAACAATTCCATATCTGTGAACCAAACTCAGGCAAAGCGTAAATGTGATTCTAATTAACATTTCCCTCCTAGACTTAATGATAATTAGCAACATTTATTCACTATCTGTTCTATGCCAAGTGCTTTCCGTGCATTGTCTTGATTTCCTCTCACAACAACCTCAACGAGATAGATATCACTCTACCCATTTTATCCATAAGAAAGCAGGCTTGGCGAGGTTAATTAACCTGTCAGAGGTTAGACAGGTGGCTGGGCTGGACTTTGAACTCTGTTCTCTTTGACTTCTTGGCTCTTAACCTCAGGCTCACTTAAAGCAGAAACAAAGGACAGTCATGAATTTGCCAGGCGTTCATCACTGGGAAACCACTCAGCACTCATCCGGCACCACTGCACGTGCATGTTGGATATGTGGACTCGGTGTGGGATCGCCCGTAAGTGTGTGGCGTCCTTGGCGAGAAGGGGCACAACAGTGAGCGACATGCCACGTACCTTCAGAGTATTTGTCTGAGAGAAGCATACTGACTACATCTTAGACAGATTTTTAGATTATCACATGGATGCAAGAAAGATTTCAATGAATACCCCAATAAATGTTTTCTTTCATACATATGTAGTAGATATTTGGTATCTGCAAATTCATCCATTTCATGTGTGTGCTTAATTTCAAGATTGTGTGCCTAGGTGTGTATCTTTTTTATTGTTTTTTTTTTAAAATAAGGTCATAGACAAATGTATCTATGACTATATTTCATAGGTACAATAGTGACATCTTGTGGAATTTGCATGTTGAGTTCTATCTGTATGTTTCTGAATGTATCAAAACGACTTTTTTCTATTTACATAGTGTAAAGTGTCATCAGAGTCTGAATTTGACATGTTGACCACTGAAATATAGTTTGGTACTATACAAATTTAAGATGAAAGGATTTAATATCAATGTCAATAATATGTTGAAAAATGACACAAATTTTTGAATCATAAAATTGAGTTGTGAGGAAGTGTTTCTGATAGCACTACTGCAAGAGTTTTAAGTCAGTAGATGTTTTAAATAGTGGCATTTTTGTTTTTAGAATATGAATGAAACAATTTTCTCTGGGAATTATTTTGGAATAATTTAATTTGAAAGTAGATAAATAATATTAATTTTCCACATGATAGAAACTGGTATTCCTCCAGGATATTTTTTAAAAGAGTCATACAAACAAGAGTTAATAGCAGAAGATGGTTTACTAAATACAAAATAATTATTTATTGAGCTCTCATTATGTGCAAGGCATGATGAAGGCTTTTTTCCTTTCTTTTTTCTCAGTGAGACCTAAAGATTTGATCAGAGAGTTACAGCATGTTTGTTAACAGACTGAGGGTTTTTTAAATTCACATAGAGACGAGTTTCTTATTCTGCTTCTTAGGAGGTTGTATGTGTTGGAAAGACAATGGCCTTTGATATCAAACAAAAACTGAGTTTAAACCCTGTTTTTCTTTTCAATTTTTATTTACTTTTCTATTTACTAAGCCAGGTCTTCAGTAGGCAACAATTGTTTCATTATTCTCTATACCTTATATATTCGTTATATTCATTATATGTGTGCCTGTGTATATGTGTGTATGTATGTATGTATGTACGTATATATAT
Organism: Tolypeutes matacus; assembly: GCA_026826555.1. Classification (NCBI taxonomy): domain Eukaryota; kingdom Metazoa; phylum Chordata; class Mammalia; order Cingulata; family Chlamyphoridae; genus Tolypeutes; species Tolypeutes matacus. The sequence goes on from JAKSZT010032012.1 coordinate 6,196,498, forward strand.
TGTTTTAATACTGTGAGACATTTTTAAGGGATGTTACATTAATTTGTACAGAACCAAGTAAATAGTCTATCTTAATTTTTTTCTTTATATTTGATTTATCTGATAAATCAGAACAGCTGTGGTTGCTAATTGTGAAAAGACGATAAATTCATTTTATTTGCACCCGCTTTATTATTTGCTTACTATGCATCACCACGAGAGGGCATCTGGGGACTGTGCTAAGTGCACTGTGATGCTGTGACGAAAACAAGCTTCCATTAAAGTAAGACTACACCATCTTCCATCAAAAATGCTAATTATTATGTTTTGTGGCGTAGATATTCAAAAATTACTTGATAGTTTTATAATGAAGTTAGTAAATATGCCTATGCTTCCTATTAAAATGTTAAATTAAAACATTTCCTTTTCTTTTCAATACAATGCCACAGCTAATTCTGTAATTAGAGCTAAATTTGCAAATGCCAACCATAATAATGGCAATTATGCATCAAATTGTATTTTCAACTGCACCTGCCTACATTTTAAAAGTTGGTATGCAATTACAAGCAAACTATTTAACATCTGAAAAAGAATGCACAATTAACTAGGAATAACTATGGACCTAATTGTTATAAATCCAAAGAGAGTAATAAATGTGTACATTCATCACCCAGCTACCGTGTATTAAGTGCCTACTGTGTGTTAGAATCCACTGTCAAGGAGCAGCAGTCTCAAAGAGGCGGCACTGTAATACTCAGTGCTAGTATGTAGTATGCGTAGCACAAGGTGGGAATCAGAATGGGGAGGTCGAGCTCAGTCCTCCACAGGGTTTCCCTTTCCTGGTTGGTGGTCGACTGTCTTGGACTGGTCCCAGAGATGCAGAGGGAAGGATGAGTGCTGGCATATGAACGTGATTTCAAATCCCATTCCTCCCTCTTACTAACTCAGTGACTTGAGGCAAATGACTTGGCCTCTCCAAACTTCGCTTTCCTCTTGAGAAAGCGGTAATAACAATACAGCCTGCCACACAGAAAGTGGTGAGGACCAAAGATGACACCTAGAATGTACTTAATGCACGTGGAGTGTGTGGCTGTCGTTGTCACTATCACTGCTTTCCTGAACAACAGACCCCAGGCACACCCTCTGGGCGCCCAGGCTGGAGGCGACCAAGGCAGCACAGCGAGCCTTTGCCTTCCTTGTGTCGTGGTAGATGAGATCGGCAGAGAGGAGTGGGATGGTCTCCTGGGATAGAGGAGGATTGATGGGTACCCACAAGAACTTGGCTCCACTCCCTTGGCCACTCCAACCAGGAAGTCTCTGTGCTGTCCCTCCTTGCTGAATGCGTCCTGTTTTCCTTTTGTTGTTGTCGTTAGAGTATCAGAGTGGAGTGACCACTTTTCTCTGATGAACAAGGCATTTAAAAATGCGATGTGTTCATTTTATTTCTGTGTGCTGGTCTGGGTATTTAATGCATTGCAAGAGTCTCTACCACAGCATCATACCTCAGTCTTGATTTCCTAAAAAATCAGTTTAGAGGGTTGGACCAAATGAGACTCACAAATCAAATTGTGTTTTTATTTTCTTAATCATCTTATTTTTATTACATTTGCTCAGAGCTGGAAAGGCAACCACAAAACCAAAACCAGATGGGAAAAACTAAGCCACAGGAAAACTAAATCCTGATTACTAATACTATTTAGATCATATTTTATCAATCTATGATCCAGTAATGATGAGCACATACTTTGATAAGAGTGTAATATATCAGACCAAACGTCTCGCCCTAAAATCTTGGATATTTGTGTCATGACACAAATAATGAAATAATTCATTGAATTGAGGTGGTCAGCTTAGAGAGATTCTCCTCCCACCTTCAAAATTGTCAGCCTTAGTAAAGCAGTGGGTCTACCTACAGAGTTACAAAACACATTCCTCCTTCAGCATCTCCCTATTGGAAAGTCTGACTTTCTTTTTTCCTCAGTTGACATATCCTGGCTATATTGGGAAAGCAGTACACACAGAAACACTGGAGTAAGTTTTGCCCTTTATCTGGTGTGGAGATGAAGGACAGATCTTCCTTTAAGTGGAAGCCACGTGAAGACCTTAAATTTGGATTGTCTGTCCACTCTTTCCTGTGCTGTATACCTTCCCAGCCCCCATTTTTTTCAGATTACAGACAAAGCGTTCCTGATACTCCTCTCCTGATCAAATCAGTTTGTTTCCAGCTGATATACCCCAAGTTGATCACACAACTTCTTCGGCAAAATAAACTGCTTTCAAGGAGATTATGGGTTGTGCACAAAAGCGAAGGGAAGCTGGGTAGGGGAGAAAGAGGGAGCGAGTGCTATTTGATGATTTACTCTGTTGTTTATTTTCCCCCTGTAAATACAGTTGTAGCTAAGACTCTGTCTCAGTGTATAAACCAGCTTTTCACAAGCAGTTTTATTTTAGTCATCCACATCAGGAATTTGTTTTTGGCAAGAGTGGAGCACACCAGCTCCAGTGGGGGTGGGCTGCAGAGAGAGCAGGCCAGTGCTTTGTGACGACGGCCCTGGTTAGGGCGAAACGCTCTAGGTAGAAAGGCCACAGAGAGGCAGCATGTTCTCTGCTCCTCTAGGGGATGAGGAGAGGCCATGGGAGGGGTGGCCTTGTGCCGCCTGCCCAGGAGGGAGCAAGACGGCAGCCACTGTGTCCTAGACCGCTGCTCAGGCGCCCGGCCTGGCTGCTGTAGGGCCGTGAGGGCGCCAAGCCCACCTGAAGCTCTGGGGCTTACTTCATGCTCAGCATTCCTTTAAGTATTTCTTTACCGACTTGGCTCTCTAGAAGCTCCTTTGATATTACAGTCTCTTCCTGTGATCCTCAGGGTCGAGCTCCAGAGATTTAGAAGTGGGTCCTTTCTCTCTTAAACTGAAGAATGCTTCTCTCTAAGTATTTCTGGTTGTATTAGTCAGCCAAAGGGGTGCTGATGCAAAATACCAGAAATCGGTTGGCTTTTATAAAGGGTATTTATTTGGGGTAAAAGCTTACAGTCACCAGGCCATAAAGCATAAGCTACTTCCCTCACCAAAGTCTGTTGCCATGTGCTGGGGCAAGACGACTGCTGACGTCTGCCACGAGTTCGGGCTTCCTGGGCTCCTCTCTTCCTGGGGCTTGTTTCTCACCAGGCTCAGCTGCTGTGCTCTCTCCACAAGGCCAGCTGGAGACCATCAGGTGAAGGGCTCTGTCTCTCTCCCCGGAGCTTCTGCCTTGTCTAAGGAGCCGTCTCTATTCCTCTGTGTTCTTCTGTGTGTTCAGTTCCCAGGCTCCGGTTCAACTCTCCAGCTAATCCTCTGCTCTGCTGTATAGTTTTTAAAGTCCTACTGATATGGCCCAATCAAAGCCTTAATCATTATTTAATCAAGTAAACGTGAAACTTCTGAATCCAATACAAATCTAATGTGCAAACAGGCCAGTTTCCAAACATAATCCAATATCTATTTTGGGATTCATAAATAATACCAAATTACTACACTGGTTGACTGAGATTTAAAAGTAAATAATTTCAAAACTTCATTATATAATCATCCTACCTTTACTCCAACAGCCCTCATCTCACCCTACCACTCACCTGCCAACCAGCTGCCAAAGACTCCTGCCTTCTTCCCTACACATCCTTAATTAAAATGACATGCCTTTCAGGCAGTGTAGCTCATCCAATGTGATTGAATACCTTCTCCATGGCAGACAAGGCATTAAGCACTTTGACATTGATTGGCATCCTTTACTGAATGCCAATTTTATAGAGTAGAAGATCTTAATTTGAGAGCCTGAGGATGGGATTCAAGGGGGCAGCAGGGAGAGAAGACATGGATCTCCTGAAATCAAGAGAGAGACAGAGACAGAGAGAGAGACAGAGAGAAAGGGAGGGCGGGGGGCAGGCTATATCTTTCGTGGTGAGTATAGGAAAAGGATACCAAATACAAGACATGTTCCCTCTCTAGGGAGTGTAAGGAGAGAAGCAATTATGTAATATCCCCAGTAATATGAAATATACTTCTTCCTGCTTCTATTCCCCAATCATATTCCAGTGCTGTCAGCTGTTTAAAAAAAATAAGAAAAAAGCATCTGACAAAAACAAAACCCATTTTTATATAAAATATTTAAGGCATATAATTAAAATATTTTTGAGTGTTTTGTTATACCTGTGCCTGGTGACTGTTAAAATAGAAGTTCCGGAATGCAGCTTTGGCTGTACTTCATCAGTTTGATGGTACTTCATCAAACTGCCTCAAATAACTGTGTCAAAAGGAATGGTGTATACAAATCAGACCTTTGAATCATCAAAAATCCTATCATTATTATATCAGATTTGGAGGACAGAAATGATGCAGTTATTAAAATACTAATTCCTTCAAGGGGGGAAAAAAAAGTGAATCAAGTCCTGCCTTTGTTCTGAGGATGTTTTTCTAGTTTCATGTCAAATGACAAATTTGGATGGTAACATGCCTTTTCTTTTGAGCCAAAGTTGTTGATTTAGTTGAACTAGCCTGGAGGCAAAAGGCTGGCCTCAGAGTTTCACCGGATTTGTGCAGGGCAGTATTCTCGGTATCGTATGGAGCTCCAGCCTGACCTGTTGACCCCAATTCAAGAGCCTACTGTCCAGAACACTTCCTTGAAGGTGAAATTGAGATGACCCAAAAGTAAAACTATTTCCCAATCAAGCATGTTGCCATATCATATTCCTTTCTCTGGCCTCCTTCCTGGGAAAAAAAAAAAAAAGTTTGATTACTGCTTAGAGATGTCAGAGAAAGCATCCTGGATGAGTCAAAGTTTGATCTGGGACTTGAAGCACAAGTAACCTCGTGAGCAGCATTGTCTCTAAGGCGAAATTCTCCTGGTCTCCACTCTATCCAGTTCCAGCTCTTCTGGGACACTGAGCATCTCCCTACCACATTACATTCAGAACCCTGAGGGCAGGCCCTGCCAGCCTTAGGGGCATCCTTTAACTACATGGAGCTCAGCCTGCATTCCTCCTGGACATCAGGCCTGTTGGCCTCACCCACACCTCCTGGTCCAGCAATCCTAGAACTCCTAAAACCCCACCCAAATGCAGACCTCTGGGATCCTCTCTTCTCTGCCCTTACTGCTCTGTCCTTCCACTCTCTTGAGATTTCCCTCCATTGCCCTCTTGTCCCCTACACCTTTCCCCTGCATCTGCTGGAACTCTCATTTCATTGTAAGTAAAATCTACAACCTCAAACTCCTCACAAAATGTTCTCTTTCCTCCTTTTCCTCTCTAATAACTCAATTCCTGGACTGGTTTAGGCGATAGCAAGTAGCTTCCCCGAGTTGCCCAAACCCTCCCTGCACTCTCATCAACCTAGCCCTAGCTTCTCCACTGTGGTCACTCTGTAGACTCCCAATCTTAGATCAACCTAACTGGCTGTGTTCTTTAATCTTGCAACTGCTGAATGTGGCTAGAGAAAATTACCCAACTATTTAGGTGGGCGCCATTACAAAATCAAGGTCTATAGCCCCAGTTTCTCCAACCTTCAAACTTAACTATTCTTCTCAAGCTCTTTTGTCCTCCCCGTGTCTCATATTACTTTGATCTGAGAAAAACCAATGGTGTGGGGTACATATACCTCAACGATTTGTAGCCACGTTGCCATATGCTGGTATCAGAACCCCGTGTTCATTGCCATTCCTCCAAGGGTATCCTTTGTGTTCTAGGCTAACCCATCTTCCCACCTACCTCCTCGGAGATCGCACTATTCCTTATCCCCCTTCTCTCATAGCTATAACCGCTCTCTCTCTCAATTGACTCTCTTACGTCAGCTCAAGAATATATGCTAGTCTCCAATTTTTTTTTTGGGGGGGGGGGCTGGGTGCAGCTCACAACTCTTAATGTCTTTATATGATTCTTCCTCTAGCTGCCACCTTTTCCATTCCTTCAAAGCAGAACTTCTTGAAAGAGTAGATTTGTGCTCACTGTTTCCATGTCCTAACTTCCCTTCAGCCCTTAACCTGCTGCAAACCACATCTTGCCACCGTACCCCCACTGACACTGCCCTCACCCAGGTCATCAGTCAGGCATCTCTTTGCTGCTAATAGACATTTTCTCAGTCATCTCATTTGACCCCTCCATACCTTAAGATGCTGTTGACCACTCCCTCTTCCTTGACATTGCTTTGTACTTACATGTTCTTATTGGACACTCACCCTCTAGTCAATCCTTTTCAACCTCCTGCATGGGCTACTATTTTCTACTCACTTCTTAAATGTTGGTATTTCCCAGGTCAGTGTCTCTCAATCTTTTTTTCATCTCATAGCATGCATCTATAATGAAACTTTTGTATGACATACTGGGATAAACCAGACAATATTTGGAGGTGTCTAAATGATGCTGGGTGGAAAAAGCCATTATCTTCTCCCTATATTGTATAAATGACAAGAAAAATAAAACAACTATAAAAGGTATTAAATAATGAATTTGTTTAAAACTCCCAAATATTTTTTTTTAATTTTTTATTCTCAAAATGGCTACTCACAACTCCTTGTCCACACTTTGTAGTGATAATTTCTTCAAACTCTTGATACTATCAACAAGAAACTTTGGTATCACAAGTAGGTAATAAAAAGGTTTTAAGACATTTTGACAACCATTCAAACCTTTAGAACAGTTGACATTATATTTCCAGAATGTAATAACTCCCTGTTATCCCTATTATCCTATTATCTATTTTTTTCTCTAATTTATTAAGATACTTCCTGCTCTTCCAGCTCTCAAAATGCCCCAACTGGATCACTGAAACATTCTCCAAACTGTCCCCACTATTTCCAGACCACCCCTCCATTGACTGCTTCCTCTAGATTGTCACCATAGTGACCCTTCTAAAAATGCCAATCTCATCATGTGACTCCTGGCTTGGGATCTTTAGTGACTCCCTATTACCTGCAGCATAAAGCCCAAGTCCCTTAACATGGAATATAAAACCCGCTTGGAGCTGGCCTAAGAGCATCTACCCAGCCCCATCCTCCACCACGCCATCCTCATAGTCTGCAGTGAGTGATTTGTAGTTTCTTGAACATGCCGTGGCCCATGGGGCTCTCAACCCAGAACATCCTTCCCCTCCGACCCTCCCCACTTCCTCACTGGAATGACTTCTAGCTGGCTTTCTGCACTCAAATCAACTGCCACCTCTTCTGGGAAAACGTTCCTGCTCCGCTTGTCTCAGTCACCTGTCCTAGAAGCACCTGTTATAGTCTGTCCATGCTTTGGTCATAGATTTTATTACATCCCCTGCTTTCTTCCATGTTTTTACCGAGATCATAAAGATACATACACACACCTGCCACTTAGTTCTGACCATCAAGGCCATATAGCCTAGTGTTTGGCCCAGATATCTAAGTATTATGGGGAAGGCAAGAGTAGGAAGCTCTTCACCTCAAGCACAGGAACAAGTTTATTTAAAAACAGTATGCAGGGAAGTAGGTGTGGCTCAAGTAATTGGGTGCCCGCCTACCACATGGGAGGTCCAGGGTTCAGTTCCCAGTGCCTCCTAAAGAAGACAAACAAGACAGCAAGCTGGTGCAATGGGATGACACAACAAGATGATTCAAGAAGATGATGCAACAAAGAGACACACTGGGGAAACACAATGAGAGACACAACGAGTGGGGAGAGGAGGTGGCTCAAGTAATTGGGCACCTCCCTCCCACATGGGAGGTCCCAGGTTCAGTTCCCGGTGCCTCCTAAAAAAAAGAAGACGAGCACACAAAACAGACAGACACAGAGAGCAGACAGCAAGCGCAAACAACAAGGAGGAGGGGAGAAACAAATCTTCAAAAAAACAAAAATGAAAAAACGGTATACTGTATGCTCAATGCAGAGCCCTGGATGTCACAACGGAAGCTGCCTGTCCTGCACGGCCAGGAGATGCGGCCAGCCACCTTCTCTGGTACCCTTCTTCCAGCTGGGCCCTCGCTTTGTGCCTGCAGCTCCTACCTGTGTGCAGCCACCCACAGATGCCCGAAGCAGGAGTGTGTGCTCCCTGTGGCCTCCGGGTCGGTGGAGGACACAGTCCTCACCATCCTGATTCTGCTCCTATTCGAGGGCTTCTACCTATGGCTGCCCCCTCCCTCGGCTTGTCCAGGCAACTGTGTGTCTTCTGAGGTCACCAGGAAGCACTCACGCCACACAGCTCTGACCAGTCTCACTTGACCATCTAAGCTCAGAACCCAGCTCGGGATATGCATTCAATGTCTGTTTGACTTGTGCTGTTCTCCTTTCGGCTTCAGCCCTTTTCATTACCTACAGAGAGTAGGCACTCAATAAATGCTTGTTGAATGAGTGAAATCCTAGGTAGACAAGGTGGAGTGCAAGAAGGAGGACCAGGGGAGCGGATGTAGCTCAGTGATTGAGCAACTGCCTCCACGTGCGAGGTCCCAGGTTCAATCCCCACTCCTCCTAAAAAAAAAAAAAACCCCAGAGGAGAAAGCCTTGTACCATCCTCTGAGCTAGAAAAGATAAGAATAAAAAGTAGGTTTAGATGAAGAAATGACGAAATCAGTTTACAGCATTTAGGGTTTGGGGTATCCCTGGCACCCCTAAGTAAGCAAAGAGCCTAGCGATAAGCCTTGAGAGGTGGCTTGAGGAAGGCTATTTCCCAGGTCACCACTGCAGAAGCTCCCTGGCTAATAGCCCCTTCACTTATTGAGAATGTTAGTGACACATTAATGAAAAACTTACATTTAGAGCCATCCAGCCACAGAGGAGGCCATTGCTCTTGATGTGGAGGTTGCATGGTTGTCTGCCGGTGAGGATGGAAAAAGGAGTTCTGCACTGAGGAAAAGACTGAACTAACAAACGTTATGATCCTAAAATCTTATTATCCAGTAACAATAGGCTATATTTTTGGCAAGCTTAAAACCACCGCATATACACAGAGTTTTAAAGAGGAAAGAAAATGTAAGGTTCCCCAGATTTTAACTTGACTTAAGGTTGCTATCACATAATTTGACATTAGGGCCAGAGAGGGACTGGGGTGCAGTGAAGACTTCACAATAATTTCATTCGTTGGTTCAATGACTTTCTTGAGCATCAATCGTTTCAAGACAATAATTTAATGACTTATGAGCAAGTATGTCAGAAGCATATGGATTAAATTTTTCTTGAAATACGCTTCAGTTCCAAAAAAAGGAAAAAGGCATTTGGCAAAATCCTATCTGCCTTTGCCAAACCTAAAGCATTTGAAAAATAATTGGAAAGGTTTTGCCAAACTCCAAAAGCCACTGTGTTCTCCCATCCCACTCAGATATCCAGAAGTGCAAAGCTGATACAGCTACTCAGCATTCCAGATGCACCTGGGCAACTTTGTGGAAACCACAGAGCCTATGCAGAATGTCCAAAGGGATGCCTTAACATGCTTGGAGGGAAATGATGTGGTCAGATGGCCCCTTGCTTCCCACCCCTGCTTCGATCTCTCAAATCTCCACCTCACATCTTTAAAGATGATTCTATGGATGTCTTGCAAAATTATTTTGAGTCATTAGCAGAAGACATTTTGAGCAAGCACCTTCAGAAAACAATGTTTTTAAATAGACCTTCCTGAAAAATGTAGCAATGTCTTCCTGGTGGAGACTTGACCACAGGGTGTGTGTGTGGGGGGGGGGGTGGCCTGTTTTCATAGCGCTGACAACCCATGCAACCAGTTTTTATTCAAAGCATCTCTGAACTAAAATTAAATTTACGAATGTAGCTGCCAACCAGGAATTCCCCAAGGGCCTGAATCAGGTCAGGAGTGAAATAATAAACAGAACCTTTGAGAAATCAGCAACAGAGGATTGGAATGTGGGTGGCGCCAGCAAGTATTGTCACCCTGCAAATGAATCCTTATTTTTGAGCAGTAACGTCAACTATGTTGAATCTCCATGTGAGGGGTGCCTTTTTCTGGAAGAGAGCCACTAAACGTCTGCCGAAGGTACTTTCCGTTTGCCAAAGGACATGCAGGGATCAAGGCCTCACATCTCGGAGGCACACGGCGCTTTCAGTTCCCAGGAAATCCACGCGCAGGCTTTTTATTCTGGGGCTGAAGCAGTTGCCTTTTTGTACCTTCTTGCCTTTTATTTGTTTTTGGCTTTAATTTCCTGAACTTTGTACGAGGAACTTCATATTATAATGACTGAAATATGTACCCTGTGTTGATGTTTAGATGAGAAACCCCAGAGAGGTGTTGATTAATCAGAAATATATCATTTTAGAAACATTGTTGGTTCAAATCATTCGTTTTCCCCAGAATTTAGGGTTGTTTAAAAAAAACAAAACACTTTTCACTCAAAAAATGAGCCTATTTCTACTTCCTTTCAGCTCAGCTATGAAGTGACCATTCTTCACCCGGACCCCACCCCTGCCCTGCCACCCCCCGGGAGCTCCTTGCTTGTTAGAGGTAGCGTAAGAATAGTCACGTGCTGCCCAGTCTTGGGGTGCAAGAACTAGCCTTGCTGAAAACCACAGCCCAAGGGCAACTGTTTCCCTCCACAGATGCTGTCATCCAGTAGATGTACGGGATCAGCAGCAGGCCTGCTGTCTCCACAGGGACCATTTGGTCGCAAGGAAAAAGAAACTCAGATGTAAAAGGGAGAATTGGGAGGGTACAGGGGTGAGCTCACAAACCCGAAAGCAGAAAGTATAGTCTGTCCTCCTAAGATCTGTAAGGGGTTAGCATAGCAGCTCTCTCGTCTTAAGGAGGCAAGTAATCCCTTTTCTCATCCTCTCTACGGCTGCTGCATCTTCCCTGCTTGTCTCCACTGGCTGCGTTTTTCATGTTGCCTCATCATAGCTAAATATAGCCACAGTCTGAAGCTACTGACAGCTCCAGGGATAGCCACGTCAGAATCAGTCCCCAGGGGCCAGACTCCCCGTGACCAAGCAGGGCAGAAGCAGCAACGCGTGGGAAGGTCCTGGAGCCCACGGAGCCCATCAGCTGGGGTGTGCAGCGTGACCTCCCACTGTGTGCTGTGGTCCTATTATACTGCACCCAAGGGATCCGCAACACCATGCCAGCGGCTAAGTACAGTCCCATTTCTTTATTTCACCAAAAATTTTTAAAAGATGTATTCATGTATCCGCCCCCCCCCCCCCATTGTTTTACGCTCACTGTCTGCTCTCCGTGTGTTCTTCTGTGTCTGCTTCTCTTTACATGGCCCCGGGAACCGATCCCGGGACCTTCTGGAGCGGAGAGAGGCGCTGAACCTCCTGCGCCACCTCGGCTCCCTGGTCTCTCATCGTCTCACTTCTGTGTCTCTTTTTGTTGCGTTATGTTGCTGGAGCTGCTGGGCCATGCAGCACCTCATTGTCCCACCTTCAGAGAAGGTCATTGCACCACAGCCCCCCCTCCTCTCTGACTGCGGCTCAGGGGCCCCTTCAGTCCCTCTGACACTCTCCTCCAAGGCCCCGGCACGCCCAGGGCTCAGCTTCCTCGCATTCCTCAGGTGCCCTCTGCTTCCTGTGGAACCCTCTAGTTCTGCAGAACTCTCAGCCGCTGTCTCTCTCTCTGCAGTTTCTGGGATTTCTAGGGGGGGGAAATGAGGTTTCTTCTCAACCTCCGAAGAGAAAAGGACTCATTCCCCCCCCCTCCTGGAGGGCCTCCTTCCTCCAGGTTCCTTACAAATTCATTCATCTTTTCAAACTTCTCAAAATACACACACACACACACACACACACACACGCCCGCATGGAGGAGAGGGAGTTTTCACTGCTCGGAGTCGCAAAGTGACTGTCTTAAGTGCCAAAACATCCTGTCCCACTCTTGCAGCCATCCGGAAGTAACCCAAACAGCACTCAGAAGCATGATGAACAAAGTTTTATTACGCATGGGCCCAGAGGAGAATTCACTCTCCAAATTCTGAGCCCTGTTTTCCAATTTTCATAAGTTTATATAGGTCCACTAAGCAGGCAAATTCCTGAGCAAGCGGGCAGGCAGGGTTACAAAAGCAGAGAAGCTAGGTTAGTTTATCTTTCTAAAAGCAGAGGCCATTAGGGAGGAAAAAGAGTCATTATCTGTTTAGAGTTGTAAATTTCAATTCAAAGGGGCAGCCTGGGGTGCTTATCTTCCTGACCTGGATTCCATGGAGAAAAGGGGGGGGAAGGAGGGGGAAAAGGGACCAGGGACCGAGGGGAGTTTATTTTTTAAAGCTGTGGGTTTCTGTTGAGGATGGGGTTGGGGTTCTGGCATTTCCTTTATCATTCCCCACTTTTGATGCCTTTATAATTCTTTATGGGGCAGCATCACTAACATGGGGGTTTTTCTACAGTCCCCAAGGGCTGATATTTAACAGGAGGCATTACTTGGTGTTTTAAGGTGTTTAAGTGGGAAGTGATGTATTGTGTTAGGTACCGTAGAACGCATGGCCCGAAAGTTAAGAGGAAAAAGACTGAGGCTATTACTGGCATAAATGGCAAAATCCAGGAGAGGAGATGCTGGAAGTAGTTCCCGTTGGCAGATGCCTGGTGTACATGGTTTAAACGGTCTTTGGCCTTTTCTTTCAGTAGGGCCACTTTGTCCCTGACTATTTCTGAGGAGTTTGCATAGAAACAGCATTCCTCCCCCAGGGCCTGGCAGATCCCCCCTGAACTTGCAGTGAGCAAGTCTAATCCTCGCCTATTTTGCAAAACCACTTCCGTCAACGAGTCTATCTGGTCTTGCAGCCCGCTGAGAGCCCCCGATATTTCTTCGAGGTCATTTGATGTTTCCCGAGCTAGTGTTCGTAAGGCCTCCTGACCAACTGCGAGAGAAGCCCCCGCTGCTGCTGCGCTCCCGACCACTCCTAGTCCTGAGAGTATCGGAATTGCCTGTATTGCTCGTTTGGCTCGGGAGAGCTCTCCAGGCAGTTCATCTCCACACACCGAGAACGATGGTCCTGGCCAAGCCAGGCAGCAGATGCCCTGGCCATCCTGGGTGGGCACCGGTAGGCGTTGGTGCCACAGACCCTGATGGTGGAGTTTGCGGCGCGTCGGTCAGGCTCGTTGAGTGGGTGGGTGGTGGCACAGTTGGCCCTTCCGAGAGGGAGGAAGTGGAAGGAGCCCTGGTGGTTATGTTTTCACAGTTAGCCAGCTTTCCCGGGGGCTCGGTTATGCGGCCTGGGAGGGGCCTGGTTCCTGCCGCAGAGCTGACATGGGTTAGGGGGTTACATTCCATGGGACAGGTACGGGGAAGAAGGCTAGACTGGAGGAAGTGCACGGCCAGCAGGAGGCAGCTATGTCGGGCCGGGATTCATTTAGGAGTTGGTGGAAATTTCGAACCTGGTTCAGAAGGACGTTGCAGGGGGCTGCTCTAACTTTGGCTCTTAGCGTCTGGGCGGCTCTACTGATATTTTCCATCAGGGTTTTCTCTGGGGGTGGGTTACCGGGATCAGTTGGACCAGTATGAGGTCCCCTGGGTCCGGCCCTGATGGGTCGTATATTCCGATTCCTAGTTTTAGTCCTGCCTGGGACTTTAAAAAGGTATTTTCTGATCCGGTGGTTCTGTTTAATAAGGTGAGTTTTATGGGGGCACAGGTTTCTATGCCACACCCTGCCGGGCTGGGAGTTTTCTGTAGGAGATACGGAGAAGTCGGTGGGACCCCCTTCCAGGGAGCGGTGGCACCTACCAGCAAGCTCCAAGAGCGGCAGAATCCTCTGCCCTTTTGGGGGTCTTGGCAGAAGTATTTGTCATAACTCCCATAGCTGCGACCCCTACACCCTCTCCTGGGGGCAAGTATAGGGGCGTGGGGGTATGGGGCAACCAGCAAGGTGTAAGGAGCGTGATCTTGGATTGCCCTGCAAGCGTCAAATATTACAGAGGCTGAACTTGCACCTCCGAGAACAGGACTGAAGCGCTCAGCACGGATTGTTTGCCCCAGCTTTGACTAACTTGCAGCTGCCATAGATTTTGGGGACGGGTATTGGCTCCTAGGGAGGGGGCAAGGAAAGAAAGGACAAGCCAGTCAAGGCACAGAAGCACCCTATTATACACCAGTAAGCAATTGCAGTCAGGGCTCTGTTTACAACCATCCAGTCTGCAGGGGCCACAGCAGCGAGTCCCACTCCAAGCACCCAGGTGAGCAGCCGGATAGGCACAGGACCCACCAGGGGCAGGGGGCCACTCAGCAGGCGTTTGGCGAGGTCGGTGCTTGAGGATCCCGGGCGACTCGCGCACTCAAGGGGTGGCCGGGTATGGGCTGTCCAGCTGTCCTGCTCTTTGTCGAGGTGTGCCTTCTTGACCCTGGAATGATGGATCCAAGGGACGATGCCTGCAACTTTAAGAGCCGTCGGAGTTACAAGGATCACAGTATGTGGACCTGTCCAGGAAGGCTGGAGGGGTTCTTTTTTCCAGTCTTTGACCCAGACTGGGTCCTCTGGCCAGTGGGGGTGCACTGGGTGTCCCAGGGGGATGAGATTCCGGGACAAGACAGTTTCATGTATTTCGGCTAGTTTTCCCCAGCTGCTGGAGAATGGAATCTTGGCTAGCCTCCCCCAGAAATCTGAGATTTCCTTTGAAGGCCCGGATAATTGGGGGTAGCCACCCAAATAGAACTTCAAAGGGTGAATAGCCTGTGGGTCCTGGGGTGCACCTAACTCGGAGAAGGGTCAAGGGAAGTAAGTCTACCCAGGGGAGCCCAGTTTCCCGGCAGAATTTGGCTAGGGTGGCTTTGAGGGTTCGATTCCTGCCTTCAGCTTTCCCAGAGCTCTGGGGCCTGAAAGGGGAATGGAGTTTCCACTGGATTCCTAACATTTTCACCAGCTCTTGGACTACGGCAGCCACAAAGGCCGGGCCATTGTCACTTCCACTTGACAGCGGCAGCCCGTGTTGTGGAATGATTTCTCTAAGTAAAGCCTTAGTCACTTCTCATGCCTTCTCGGTGCTAGTGGGGAAAGCTTCGACCCAACCTGGAAAGGTGCAGTCATCACCTCAGATGTTTGTACCCTGACTTGGTTTCACTTCCCTGAAGTCTACTGTGAGATCTTCAGAGGGGGCCGTCCCCGTGTGCTGGACACCTGCCGGAGCACGGGGGCCCTGCAAGGGGTTGTTTTGGGCACACACTTGGCCCTGGCTGCTCTGCTGGCAAGAGGGAAGTTAGTCGGCCATGTAGTAGTAGCTCCCGAGCGAGACTTCTAGCGCGGTTTTCCCCAGGTGGTGAGCTGGGGGTGTCGCTGGAGGAGGGCATGAGCGGCTCCTTTGGGTACAAAGATCCGGTCATCCGGGAGCAGCCAAGTGCCTTCGGGGGCTCGGCCTCCCCCTTCTCTTTCAGCCCACTCCTGTTCTTTCCAGGTGTGGCTTAGTTGCTCAGTCTCTTGTCCTACGAGGGACAGCTGTGGTGTCAGTTCCAGGACTCGTATTCCGTGGGCTCCTTCAGCCGCTTGCCGAGCTGCTTTGTCGGCTAACCTGGTTCCTTGAGCCACCATGTCCTTTCCTTTCTGATGGCCCCAGCAGTGGACGACGGCGACTTCGTCTGGTCTCCAGATGGCTTCTGACAGTTGGAGGATTTCTTCTTAGTTTCTGATCTCCTTTCCCCCTGGAGAAAGGAGACCTCTTTCTTTATAGACTGCCCCGTGGAGATGGACGGCGGCAAATGCGCACTCAGAGTCGGGTAAATGCTCACCGCTTGCCCGGGGCTAGCTGCAGGGCTCGGACCGGCGGCCAGAGCTCTGCCCATCGCGCAGACCGTCCCCGCGGTGGAGACGCCGCTTCCACCACCCTCCGGCAGTGGTGGCCGCAGACCCAGCCAGCTTCTCCCCGTTTCTCTCAAGACGCTCCCGTCTGTGAATAGTGTCTGGTCTGGGGAAGGGAGCGGTTTGTCCTGGAGGTCGGGGCGACTGGCACAGACCTCTTCCGTCACTTTGACAGCCACGTTCAGGAGCCCCTTCCTCAAATGACAAAAAGGTGGCAGGGTTTAGACTGCGCACCGTTTCTGTTGTCACTCTGGGCTTTTCACGGAGTGAACCTTGGTGACGTGCGAGCCGGGGATTCGCTGTCCACCGACGCCCGTGTGACTCCTTAGGGCAGTGACTGCGTGTGGCACCGTAACGTGGATGGCCTGTCCGAGGGTTAATTTGTCGGCTTCTTTGACAAGGGTCCCGCTTGCTGCCAAGGCCTTCAGGCAGGGCGGCCACCTGCAGTCCCGGGCCCAGCTGCTTGCAGAGGTGAGCGGTGGGTCTTTGCCAGGGGCCGGACCCCCAGTGCTACTCTGTTCTTTTCATGCACGAACAGGTTAAAGTCTTGAGTTACATCCGGTAGCCCCAAGGCAGGGGCTTGGCCGAGTTGCCTTTTGATGTTTTGAAAGGTCCCCTGTTGAGCTTCTCCCCAGGCAAGAAGCTCTTTCTCTGGACCTGCCAGAACTTCGTAAAGGGGCTTGGCCATGGCTGCAGACCCGGGAATCCAGATGCGGCAGAACCCCCCGAGGAACTCGCGAAGCTTTCTTTCAGTGGTGGGGGTAGGGATGGTGCAGATCACTTTCTTTCATTCGGGTCCGAGCATCCGGTGCCCTTGTGTGATGCTGAACCCCAGATACTTGACCTGCTGTCTACAGATCTGGGCCTTTCTCCAAGACACTGGGTACCCAGTCTGTGTTAGAAGTTGTAGGAGAGTCTGGGTCCCCCTCCAGCAGTCCTCTTCCGTCTCACTGGCAAGTAGGAGGTCATCTATGTATGGCAAGAGGACACACCTGCAGTCTTCCCGGGGGTGGGTGGCCAGATCTGCTGCCAAGGCTTCCCCGAAAAGGGTAGGGGAGTTTTTGAAGCCCTGCGGGAGCCAGGTCCAGGTTAGCTGAGTTTTCTGCCGGGTTTTGGGATCTTCCATTCAAAGGCAAACAGAGGCTGGCTCAGAGGGGCAGCCTCAGGCAGAAGAAGGCATCTTGCAGGTCCAGGCAAGTGAACCAGGCGGCTTCAGGCGGCAGCTGTCCTTGCAAAGCGTACGGGTTGGGAACAGCCTGATGTAGGGTGACAGTGCTGTTATTACTGGCTCGTAAATCCTGCACTAGCCGATATCCGGTCCCATCTGGCTTTTTTACTGGTAATAATGGGGTGTGCCAGGGTGACTGGCATTCGATTAGAATTCCTTCTCTCTTCAGGCGATCTATGCCCAATTGCACTTCACGGGGGATCGGATACTGCCTCTGCCAGACCGGGACCGCTCAGGCTTCAGGTGGATGCTGATGGGTGCATGGCTCCGTGCCATTCCCGGTGGGTTTTTTCCTGCCCAAACCTGGGGAAAAGTTCCAGCAGTTTTTCCGGATTCTGACCTGAACTTTCTTCCGCATGAAGTCTCCATACTTCGCTTCGGGGCACGGTGACGAGGAGCATGAGGCTGGTCCCGAGGCTTAAGCTTGCTGGCCCTTCAGGTTTGAAGGTAATCTGGGGTCCCAGTTTACCCAGCTCCCAAGCAGGGGAACTGGACGTTCAGGCAGGTACAGAAATTCATGAGTCACTTCGTGGCCACTGAGCTGGCAAGTTCTTGACTGGCAAAAAGGCCGTTGACTTGACCGGTCCCCAGTCGGTCCTATGATATTAGCGGTTTTTCCACTAAAGGGGGCGATGGGGGTTGTGACCACAGAATGTTCAGCACCAGTGCCCACCGTGAAAGTCATTGACTGGCCCCCGACTTGTAGTTTGACCATGGGCTCGTGGGGCCAAGTTCCAGTGAGCCCGGTCGCCCCTATCCAGGGTTGAGTCCTGCCAGCCTGAGCAGCTGGTCTTGGGGCTCAGGTCGGTATTTCCCTTTAGGGATGTTCCCTCTATGTGCCTGAGTCTTTTGGGGGCACTCATTTTTCCAGTGTCCACTTTCTTTGCAGTAGGCACATTGGTCTCTGGCCAGGGGCACCCTTCTGGTGCTTGTCCCCCCCTTTCAAAGCGGCCCTTCTCGTCTGCTGGGGCCAGGATTTCCCAAGGCTGCTGCGGGTAGGGAGGCTGGATGTTTTATTTGCTTCTTGGCTTCTCGTTCGGCGGCTTCTTCTCGCTTGACGAATACTTTGTTGGCGACTTCCAGGAGTTGAGAGATGTTCATGCCCACGAACCCTTCTAATTTTTGGAGCTTTCTTTTAATGTCTGTTGCTGCCTGTGCAACAAAGGTGGCATTCACCATCCTCTGGTTTTCCGGAGCTTCTGGATCAAAGGAGTGTAGATTCTGAAGGCCTCGCAAAGCCCTTCATAGAGATCTCCCGGGGATTTGTCGGGCTTTTGAGTGACTAAAGTCGTCTTTGTCATGTTTGTGGGTCGTTTTGCCCCTTCTCGGACCCCTCGGAGGATCACTTCCCGGTATTGCTGGAGCGCAGCCCGTCCCTGATCGCTGTTGAATTCCCAGTTCGGTTGGGCCTCTGGTGCCGCGTCTCATGCCCAGTCTTCCCACTGGGTTTGAGACGCCAGTAGGGGCCTGTTCCTGCAGCCACTTTCGGGCTTTCGTCAGAATCCGTCATCTCTCCTCCGTATTAAACAGTCAGGAGGAGTTGGCGGCAATCATCCCAAGTGGGACGATGGGTTTGGAAAATGGATTCCATGAGATCAGTAAGGGCCTGGGGCTTTTCCGAGTGGGAGGGGGTGGGCACTTCCAGTTTAAGAGGTCAGTAGTTGTGAAGGGCTGCTCGTATAGTACAGGATTCCCGGGCTGGGTGGTCCCATTCTCGCCGATCTGGGCCGGACCCTGTGCTTCACAGAGGCACATATGTAATGCAGGTTGTGCCAACCGGAGTCTCCTTGCTAGTGGGGTGCAGGGCTTTCCTCAGAGGGGGTTGAAGTTCCGGGAGGGGCTGCAGGTGGAGGAGTGGCTGGGAGATCTGCCTGCACTCCCAGGCTAGGAGGAGAGACCAAAGGTGGGGGTGTTTCTGGGAGATCTGCCTGAGATCCCAGGCTAGGAGGAGAGGCTAGAGCGGCCGGAGCGTATGGCAGTGGTGATGGGTGGTGGGTCCTCCTCCGAGGACCTTTGATGAATGACTGGCTTCCGGAGCCCCATTCCCTGTGCAACCAAGACCCTGCTCTGTCCCTCTTTTCCAACACACAATCGAACCCAAGGGGGCAGAGTCTGGGCCATCTCCAACCAAGAGTCGATGCAGGGAAACTGGTCGGGGTGGCCAGGAGTTCCTGTGACCACCAGCCACACTGCACAGACCCTGGTTATATCCAGGGTCCCTTCCGAGGGGCGTTTGACATTAAAAGTGGGCCACTCTACTTCACATAAGGCTCGGAGGGTGCCGGGGCTCATCCGGATGCCATAATCTCCGGAAAACCCTTCTTGAAATTCTTGAGCATGCCATTTAGGACGGTAGGTTTTGACTGTGATGAGCCCATACCCTGTGTCAGTGGCGCAAGACAGACAAGGGAAGGGGTTGCCTCTTTCAAGGCCACTCAGATGCCCGCCTGACTGCAACTCTCGCGAGAATTTCGGCTCGTTTTAGCTAAGGCGCCCGGGTAAAGTGTGGGGTGGCTGTTATGCCATATGACGTAGCCGCGGAAAACAGGTTAGGGCCCACGCGGGCTCCGCAGCATAAAGCTTTGGAGTCACAGACTAGACGGCAGACACAATCCTCGGCCGTCCTCACTCACTCACTCAGGCACTCACTCAGAGGTTATGCAGTCCCTCCCACAGGGATTGCCCTATTCTGGAATCTCGGTACTCGAGATTTCAGGAGGTGATCAGTCTCCTCTTCCGTCTGGAGACGGGCCTGACTGAGGACTTGGCACCCGGGGCCTTACCTTTCCGAGTCTTCTGGCACTGTTCAGTCCGCCTCCCCACTGAGTCAGGCCGGGGTGTAGGAACACGGCCTGCGGGGACCGCCTCAGAAGGAGATCCTGTCAAGAGGACAGGCGGCGCCCACCTCGTTTGTTCGGAGATTGCTGTTGGCCGCGCCCGTCAGCCCCAAGCCGGAGGCACAACAGGCCTGCTTGGTTGGGTTTGCCGGTCAGGGAACCAAATGTTGCGGCTGACGGAAGTAACCCAAACAGCACTCTTGGGAGCACGGATGAACAAAGTGTTATTACGCGTGGGCCCAGAGGAGAGTTCGCTCTCCAAATTCTGAGCCCTGTTTTCTGATTTTCATAAGTTTATATAGGTACACTAAGCAGGCAAATTCTTGAGCAAGCGGGCAGGCAGGGTTACAAAGGCAGAGAAGCTAGGTTAGCTTCTCTTTCTAAAAGCAGAGGCCATTAGGGAGGAAAAGAGTCATTATCTGTTTAGAGTTGTAAATTTCAATTCAAAGGGGCAGCCTGGGGTGCTGGGATTCCATGGAGAAACGGGGTAAGGAGGGGAGAGGGGCACCAGGGACTGAGGGGAGTTTATTTTCTTAAAGCTGTGGGTTTCTGCTGAGGGTGCGGTTGGGGTGCCAGCACTTCCCTCATCACCACCAATCACTGCACGATCATAAGCTCCTCACATTTATATAACTGTACTGTATAGCGAGTGACACACCAGCTGCACATCTCAGGAACAAAAACAGAGCAAAGCAAAAAGGCAGTGTCACATAAAACTTCTGCTGAGCTAGGTGACATTTTGTTCCTTGGATAAAAGTACTCAATCTTCTTTTGTTTAAATTACAAGTGGTTGGGATTATGAAATTGTGCTTTTGGGAAACCCCATATAATCTTGGCGAAAGAAAAGGACCAAACACTAAAATTAGGACCTAAATATTTTTCAGTCAGGAAGAAGTTGGATTAAAAACCCCACGTTTTTGGAGACTCTTTTGTGGGCCTTTAATTAATGCAAGGCATTCCCCTTATTTCAGTGATATAACTTTAGAACTTGCATTAAAATTCATTCACCAACCTCAGCTTAATTGTTTTAGTCATCAGCCAAAAAACTTAAGTCATGGAATAAAATTTGAGCTGAGAAGAAACTTAAGAATTATCCATTTCAATTATTTCATTTTAAACATGAAAATCACACAGGTGATTAAGCTGTTGCTATGTGCCTGCATAAGAACTCTTTAAATATGGTAAGGAGGTTTTATACTCCTTCGGACAGAGTAGGAGACTGGGCTCCTGAGAGAAGACTATGCACCTGCTTAGTGACAGAAATGGGTCTAGAACCCAGGGCTCTTGATTCATGAAGAAGTTGGCCTTGCATATTTGGCTTTTACCCTTCTAGTCAGTTATAAACCATTGACAATAGCTGGAAAACAACAAAATACTTCAATACAGCTGTGAGGTTTGATCAGAATATAAATAATATTCAACGTACCAAGACCAAAATAATACCAATTTTAAGTAAGAGTCCGTAGACCTCAGTGACCCAGGATTCATATCTCATGTCTATGTCCTTCCCTCTGCCCAGTCACAGCTATATCCCCGGTGCTGTTTCTCTGGCTCTCCGGGAAGCCTGTGGTTTCACTCTGCATAGTAGCAGGATAAGTACTGCTGGCTCTTGTATCAGATAAACCACAATCTCACTGATTTAATACAACACAAGTTTCTCATTCTCGCGTGACTCAGTCCTCTCTTGTCACTTGGAGGTGGGGGGGTGTCTCTGCTCCACGCAGTCATTCAAGCTCCAGGCTCCGTCATGTACAGCCTGTGGCATCACCCACTCAGCATTCAGGGGGAGAAAGAGCACGTGGAGGGTCTTCAAAGAGGTTTCAGACATTAGGCCTGGAGGTGGTATTCGTCACGGGCACCCATATTCCATTAGCCAGAATTCAGTTATATAATCCCACCTAAAAACAAGGAAAGCTGGGAAATGCCCTCCAGCTATGCCCAGAAAGGGGAAGAAATAGGTTGGGTCCCTGCCAAACACTCTTTCTTTCTCTAACCTAAATTAGAGGTTTATGCCTAAATTTCTTGACCAATAAAGGAACAGGACTCTTCTGTCTTGTTCTCATTTCTTGACCTGGTGTAGTCTAAACGGAGCCCCAGTAACTCAGTTAACTGGGGCACAAAGAAACAGGATTTACCAGGCCCCTCTGCAATAGAAGTCTTTACTATGCTGTAATATCACTTACTATTCCTTGTCCTCTTTTCTCTTCTGCTAAATAACTAAGTCCAACGACTACAATGCTAACACGCTTTACTTTTGGCTTAACACGTAGAGCGGCCAACTATCCTGGCTTTCCCAGGATGGATGCGTTTTTCGGGACACAGGCCTTTTAGTGCTAAAACCAGGAAAGTCCCAGGCTAACCAGCGTGATTTGATCACCCTACCAGCAGGTCATATTTGTTATCAACTTCTGGGTAATCAATTACCTCACAAATGAGCAGCTTAAAGGAACAGGCTTTTATTTACCTCACACCATTTCTGAGGGTTGGGAATTTGGGAGCAAACCCTCAGAGGTGCTTCTAGCACAGGGTTTCGCAGGACGTTGCAGGCAAGCTGGTGCCCAGGGCTGTCGTCACCTGAAGGCGTCGCTGGGGCTGGAGGGTTCCTTTCCAAGATGGCTCACGTCTACAGCTGTTACTCGGAGGTCAGTTCCTGGCCACGTGGGCCTCTCCTCACAATACAGCAGCTGCCTTTGCCCAGAGCAAATGATCTGAGAGAGCAAAGCAGAGCCACAGTGTTGTTTATGATCTAGCCGTGGAAGTGACCTGCCGACACTTGTCCCCTATTCCATTGAGCAGATTGGCGAACGCAGACACAGCGTGGGAGGAGACCTCGTGAGGATGGGAATACGAGGACACCGGGATCAGTGGGGCTGCCTTGCAGGCGGCCACCACACGTGCTTTGTTCCTAAAAACCCTCCAAATAAACCACCTCATCTTTCTCTTCATAGAATCCCTGTGGGGTAGACTCAAGAGAAGTATCATCCTCCTCTTATAGATGAAGAAACTAAGGCTCAGGAACAAAGTTTCTTGTGCAAAAGCAGATAGCAACTACGAGGGAGGGCAGCAGCCAAGACCTTCTGTTCTGTGCTCTGCGTTTTCTTCTCTGACCACACCCTGGGCACCCCTAGAGCTGTGGCATTTTTCATGTTGCCAGGGAAGCTCAGAGCAAGTTCTATACTTCATAAGATCATGTGAGATTGTGTCTTTTGACCACCGGTTCTTTCCATGACAAAGAAAAACACCATCTTCCACTATGTGTCCCTCCTCCCTTCCTTTCTCTTCAGTTCCCTTCCCTTCTTGAACAAATCAGCCTGAAAACCATTAGGTGAGGCGGTGCAAGGTAGGTATCTTCTCTGTGTGGGGAGAAGGTGCAGCAGCTTGTGTGGGGTACTGGAGCCCAAGTGGTGTGACAAGGGCATTCGTCTTGGGTGGGTGGCAGCAGCCTGACGGGGGTGTCAAGAGCACAAGAGATGTGGAGGACGTCCACCTAGGAGGGTGGCCCGGCTTGGGGAGGCAGAGCCAAAGAATGGCAGGGAAGGTGTCCATGCAGGGGACAGCTCAGCAAAGGAGCTA
The DNA here is from genome assembly GCA_026826555.1 of Tolypeutes matacus. NCBI lineage: Eukaryota > Metazoa > Chordata > Mammalia > Cingulata > Chlamyphoridae > Tolypeutes > Tolypeutes matacus. The sequence goes on from JAKSZT010032012.1 coordinate 6,219,806, forward strand.
AGCCTAAGCATAATGTGAGGGGTGTCTACACATACGGTGCTGGCCGGATCAGGGATTGAAGCACACGGGGGAACTGATCAAGTGAGTAAATGTATTGAAGACAATGAGAGGCAGGTTTGCCACCGAGGTATAGCAGAGCTAGAAGTGTGGAAATGATGAAAATGAGATTGAGCCCGATGGCGTTAGATTGGAATTGGAGGTATTGCTCTACATAAATAGATAGATAAATAAATGTAGCTATAAATGCAAATGTATATATAAATTCCTTAGATCCATTCGCTGAGAAGACCTGGGAACACCTGATGAGCACACCAGCATAAATAATATAATAACATAAATACCATGCTCCATCAAAAGGAACCAGAGACCCATGGAGAGATGACTGATTCCAGGACTGTGGCAGGGAAAGTATAAGATTACCTTGGAATATCTTCTTGTGCCTGAAAGTAGAGAAGTGCTCAAAGAATAATGGGGACATGTCAAAAAAATACAAAAGTCAACTTGAAGGGGTTCCCATTGGCCAAATATGTGCCAACTTTTGCCTTAAAATAAATAATAATAATGAATCTTAACCATTAAAGAAAACAGAAAACTATACCATCATACATGCATATGTACATATATACATAGAAAGTTTCCTGAGAAACAATATATTGCATTGTTTCAAAATATCTCTCCAAAAATATGTATTAATTAAAAAGGGAAAAACAGTAACTTGATAGTAGTAGAGAAGCTTAGCAGACACCAGCCTACTCCAGTAATCAGTGATAATCAGTAATGGAACAAATGTAAATCATGTATTATCTGATAGAATGTAAATAAAAGAATATGTTACTTCTGTGACATTCCTGTCAATCTAATTTATCTCAAACTGGTCATAAAAAAAAAAAATCTGAGTGCTCACTTCGGCAGCACATATACTAGAAAAAAAAAATCTGATAAATTCAGAATGAAGGATATTCTTCCAAAAGCAGACTAAGGGAAGCAGATGTGGCTCAAGCAATTGGACTCCCATCTACCATGTGAGAGGTCCCGGGTTCGATTCCCAGGGCCTCCTGGTGAAGGCAAGTGGGCCCACGTGGAACGTTGGCGCAACAAGATGGCACAACCAAAAAGAAACACAGAGGAGAGACGATGAGAGACACAACAAACCAGGGAGTTGAGGTGACTCAAACGACTGAGTGCCTCTCTCCCACGTCGGAAGTTCCCAGGATTGATTCTTTGTGCCTCCTAAAGGGAAGACAAACAGACACAAAAGAACGCACAGCGAATGGACACAGTATACAGTGAACATGTGCAGCAAGGGGGAGAGGGAATAAATAAAGTAAAATAAATCTTTGAAAAAAAAGGCAAACTAGCGTGTAAACCTTCAAATGTGTTAAGGTTGTGGAAGTCAAGGAAAGACTGAGAAATAGACTAAATGCAACCCGTGATTCTGAACATTTCCCATAAAGGACACTATTGGAGCAATTGTTGATACTTGAATAGGGCCCGAGGATTAGATGGAGATCTAGGCAAATTTTCTAATTCTCTGTATCGTGTCATGTTGTAAAGTGCCTTTGGTTTTAGGAAATAGAAAATAAAATATTTGGAGGTAATGAGATATCAGGTCAGCAATTTACTTTCAAATGACTTAGGGGGGAAATTTCTTTATACTGCTCTGGAAACATTTCTGTAAAGTACGATTCTTTTAAAATAAAATGATTTTTTAAAAGTAAAACATTTTTACCAAACCTTTTTGTTTCACCTCTACGGTGACTGATTTCTTTAGCAGCATGCAAACAAATATCAGTTAACTTTTGATTGCTAGGCTGTTGGGGAGTACACATCACACTTATTTATGTATGCACCCACCCACTCAACAAGCATTTGTTGATGACCCCATTGTGCCTTGAGTAACTTGCTGGACGCTGAGTACTTCACTGTGAACAAGGCCCAGCACCTGCCTCCAATGGCTCAGCCTAATGGAGAAAGGGACCAGCAGGTAACCGTCATAGATCGTGTGCAAGCACCATGGTGAGGAAGCACCAGGGGGTATGGAGAGGAGAGGGGGCCGTCTTACGGTGTGGTCAGGCAAGACTTTCCAAAGGAAGTGGTGCCCAGCTGAGACCTGAGGGGACACTAGGGATTAACCAGGAGGAGAAGCTCAGCAGGCGTCCAGGCAGAGGAAAGAGCAGGAGGAGGAAAGCTGGATGGGGCCCAGGGAGCAGGGCCTGCAGGGGCTCCTGCAACAGGACGACCACCGAAGAGGGAGTGCAAAGGGAGTGTCAAAGGACGTGCCCGGGGAGGAGCGGGCCAGAGCCTGACCTTCCAGAGACCACTGAAGCCCCACCAGCACCTGCTACACGGTACCTCCCAGGTTAGTCCTGCAAGGTCCAGTTCTCCCTGCGCCCACGCCCCTACCCACACCTTCCAAGAAATTGTCTCGGGAGATCCCGGCATAGCCAGCTCAGGACTGTGTGTTTGATTTTAGTAAGGAGAAGCACGTCATTTGCAACAACTCCCCTGACACCGTTAGGTCTCTTAGCCAAGTTTAGGCAAGTGTTTGTTGAAAAGAGTTATTGGCATACTTGCTTGCATATAATCTTTCATCCCTGCGTAGAAAGATATTTACAAATGATGTCTGGCAAAATAGAATTGGATATTTTTTACTCTCCCTAAAATACTTGGTCTATTCTAAACAGCTCATCACACTGCATTTCTCCTCGGCAACCTTGTGGTTTCCTGGATGCGCACATCCTGTCACCCAAGTGGCTGGACTGCAGTGTGGCCCCTTTTCACCTGGGGGCCGGGCCCTCGGGTCCCTGCTACTCACCCAACAAGACAGTCACTGGTTCCAGAACTCCCTGGCAAAGGATTCCTTCAGATTAACTACAAGCTTTATTTTTAGTGTAAAAGATGTTTGCTTGGTAGAAAGATTACTTCATATAATTGTAGTCATTGGAAATGAGGAAAAGACAATTCTTGGTGAGCTGATCCTTCCATCTGGTTAGGGGAGGGTTATTCCCTCTGACAGATTGGCTACGGCCATCTATGTAAACAGAATGACGTGACGCCCAGCCCGGCTGTGCACGGGGCCATTCTGGTCAGTGTAGCCCTCTGGTCAAGTGCTTGCATTGAGCAGTGAGGCGGAAGCCACCGGCGTCCTCACAGGGTGTCCATCCAGCAGCTTGGGGTCAGCTGCTTACAGGAATCAAATCCAGCTCATAAGCAGAAAGCCTTGGGGTCCTTCCAGGCCTGTATAAAGGGTGTCAATACTCTGTTTTTAGACTCTCCTCATTAATATTACAGCTATACGGTGCCTATTTGGGTCTTTTACTTATGTTTTTCAGTAAAAAAGAACAAGATAAAGCAAACAATTATAAAAGCCACTCTTTAATAATATATACTACATGCTGAGCTTTTTGCTAGATAATATACGTTATTTCTAAGCTGCCTACCAACTCTGCAAAGTATAGATTACTATCCCCATTTTATAGTTAAGGGAATGGAAGGTCAGAGAGGTGAAGTAGCAAGTCTAAGTTCACACAGATAATAATCAGATTACAGGCTGTGATTTGAGTTCAGAGCTGCCTAACTTCCTAACCCATGGCTTTTTCACCATTCCATTGCCTCTCAAAGATCATTATTTGGCAACTCTCCTTTGCTCTATTTTTGTACTTTTTTTAGGGAAATGATAGTGAGCATTCATTATAAAATAGTCTCTAGTCCAAGATACAAAGAAATGTAAACCATTGTCACTATGCCCAATGAGCACACAAAAGAAATAAAGATGGTAGAGATGCAAAAAGAAATAAAATAATACAAAATGTGACTAAGTCCATAAAAATTGTATATAGTACCAGAAACATTCAGAAATGGGAAAGCTCTTTTCTGTAAAGGAATCATTTGAGCTGGGTCCAACATATTGTAGGTGACGGTAAAAAGAAGGAAATCCTGGTGGGATGTGAACAAAGAGGCAGAGACAGGAAAAAGCAGAAGTATCCAATCAGGAAGGAGCAAGTACAGACTGGGATGGACAGAATTCCCTGTCTAGCACTATCCTACTACCGTTCTGCCTCTCTTATTTCTTTCACGAACACACTATATTGGTAAGCATTTGTGACTGGCTATTGATAAATTTGGAGAACAAAGACATGACCTATGAGTTGAGAAACAAAGACATTATGTAGGGTCGGAGCAGAATGTCAGAGATGGGAGAGGAGGAGATTCTGATAAGGTTGCTCTCTCGTCCACCACCTTGTCTTGCTTTAGAGTCCCTACAAGCAGCTGAGCTCTAAAGAAGGCTTTAAAATCCTATTAAGTGATCTTTGTTTTAGTTTCCCCGGCTCCTGCAACAAATACCATACAATAGCTTGCCTTAAACGACAGGAATCTGTTGACTCAAGGTTTTGAGTCTAGGAGAAGTCCAAAGTTAAGGCCTCAGCAAGGCGATGCTTTCTCCCTGAAGACTGTGGCTGTCTGGGGCTGGCTCCTGGCAAACCTTAGTCCTTGGCTTTTCCGTCACATGGCAACACACATGGCGGTGTCTTCTTTTTCTTCTTGGGCTTCCGGTTTCTGCTCCCCATGTCTTCTCTTTCTGTGTTCAATTTCCTTTGTTTATAAGGGCTTCAGCCATATTGGATCAAGGTCCACCCTCATTCGATCTGGGCACACCTAACGAATAACATCCTCAAAGGTCCTATTGACAAATGGGCCCACACCCATGCAACCGGGGGTTCTGACCTGGACACGCCTTCTGTGGGGGCGTGATTCAATCCCCAGCAGTCCTCTGTGAGTTCATGCTCACTGACCCCAATGGATCCTGGCCCACGCTCCGCCGTGCTGCCCGTCATGCTCACTGACCCCCATCACAGTCCGCTCGAGTGCTGATCCAGACCCTTCCTCAAGCAGGAAGTCTTTGTCCCAAGGAGATGGACACTGTTCTCATGAGTTGCTTTGACTTCTCTTCTCTCCACCTCAAAAGCTATCTGTAGTCATGCAGTCATACCCTCCTTTCCTTATAAAATTTCTTTTATTCTTGTTGCACGATCTTTCCCTTCCCTCCTTTCCTGGAAAAAGGAGTTCATAGTCTCCTTTTCCCCAAGACTAAACCTGCCACTTTTATTCTTGTCTCCCTCTCTTCCCAGCTCTTCAAAGCCCTTGTTTCTTTAATTGTTCAAATTCCCTTTTTGTCTTGGATCTCTTCCCTCTCCGCTTTCTTTCTATCTGCAAACATGCTTAGATCTCCTCTATGATTTTAGAAACAATCCTAACACTTCCCTCTACTTAGGCACCCCTTCCAGCAGCCATCATGTTTCACCTTCCTTTCTCTGCCAAAATTCTAAAAACGAAACTGGTCTAAGCTCAGAATTTCCACTTCCTCACTCCTACTCAGTCCCTGAAGCCTCCTAATTTGGCTTACATTCCCTCCTCACTTCACTGCCATCACTCTCTTGAAGTTCTCTAGTGGCCACCAAATCCAGGGGCCTTACTTCATCCTTTCCCTTCACTGCCCTTCTGAAAATCTGGCCATGCTGAGTCAAGTAGATCCTTTGGTCAATCATTTATATTCTGACTTATCACATCACAGTTTTCTCAGTTACCTAAGCCAGAAATTGGGGTGTCTCCCTCACTCCCTACAGACCCCAGACCACCACAGTCTGTTGACCGTATGGTTTTTATGGCTCTTGAATCCCTCCATTCTCTCCATTCTCACTGACACTGCCGCTGTTCAGACATCATTATTTCTCGTTTAGATTATTAAAACAGCCTCCTGATTGGACCCCCTGCTTCCATCGTGGCCTCAAGAATCCATTATCTTAAAAGCTGCTGCAATGATCTTTGCAATACACGTAGAAGATCACGTCATATCCCCCCTTCAGTGCTTTACAGACTTCCTGTAGCCATCAGGAACACTGAGCACGGCATGTCAGGACCTTTGTTTCCTGACCTGTGACACCCCCTTTTCTCCAGCCTCCTCGAAACACCCCTCTCCCACTCTGTACACTCTGCTCCAAGGTTGAATTCCCATTCTGTGGAAGGGCCACGCCCTCTCACTCCTCCAAGGCTTTCCACATTCTCTTGTTCCTGCCTGAATTTCTCTCCCCAGTCTCTTACAACCAATAATTCACACGTGTTCTATAAGAGTCAATTCAGGAGTTGTCTTCTCTAAAAGGTCCAACTTGATTCCCAGAGCCTTGGGGGAGGGGGAGCAGGGGAGGTGCCTTTCATATGTGCTTCCATGGGTCTCAGGAGATATTTTTACCCTAGTATTCATTACCCTGAATTATGATCATCTGTGGAAGTTTGTGGTCAGTGGCATGAATTATGGGTAAGGAAACCATAAATTAATTTCAAAAGACTTCTGGAAAGTGACAGTTTTGAAATAATGGTGTGTGACTGGTACTAGATGCAAAAATTAAGTCATTCTATTCACCCAATCCAAGCTCTTTCAGGGAGGGAGCAGGGCAGAGAAATATCCATCACTCATACCCATAGGCATGGTGATCTCTCAGGGGGAGCAGAGGTTAATGGACTGCAGCTAGATGGAGACGCCACTGTGCAATGAGTACGTATTTCAGGTAACAACCATGGGAGGGTTATTTGATCTGTGATTTCTCACTATGTATTACACTGTGACTCTTGCAACAGATTCCTCTTCCATATTAGGAACCTCAATCCTAGGCCCTACTGAAAGTGCCATTTCTATGCATATGGTGACTACCTGCTGAGCAAGTTAATGTTGGTGTTTTCTATCCTGACAGACAAGAAAACTGGTGAGATCACCTGGGTGTGATCTTCTGTGCATCAAATTTAATGTTTCTTCTGCGTCCCCCAGTATAGCTAGCATAGTAATGCGCATCTAGAGGGGATTTAATAAGTGGTTAGTGGGTGATTGATTTCAAGCTCCACCTGAAACAGAAAGCTCATTTTGGCAGCCACTGGGGAGAAAGGAGAAGATGAGATTGAAAATGACTCTGCAGTTTCTAACCTGAATCACCATGACAACGATGTTAACACAAATGAAAATGTCAGATAGTGGTTTTCAGGAACAACAGTGGTGAGATTTGGCTGTAGAAATATTATATTTGTGGTACCAGTGGGGTGTTCAGGTAGGGGTATCGAGATTTATATTTAGATAGCATTTCCCAAGGGATGATATGCAAAGTCTTGGACAGGGATCACTTCTAGGAAAGCAAAAATATAGAGAAAGAATCTCCGTTTTCTCAGTGGTGGGTCATGTGCATGTGTGTGTGTGTATATATATAATATATATATATATTAAAGCTTTTTAAAAACATGGATTTTTTGGTAGTAATACAAAAACTGTACAAAGCAATGTCAATATACAGCAGATACTCCTAAATTAGAAAAATTAGTTTACTGAAAATCTCAAGTTTAAAGGACACAAAAACTGATAAATAAGGTTAAAGTTATTTATAAACATACAAATATCATATTTATTCAAATAAATTTATAAGGACATGTTGAATTTTAAAAGTCAATGGCATTTTAGACATAATCAATTACTAACAATGAAAATAGTAAAAATGTTAATTTATCGTTCCATTGTTACAGAAAAATTCATATACCTTTCCCCACAATGTCAATAATATGCTTTGTAAATTTGTTGCATTTTGTAACAAATGATAACTAAGGCATTTTTCCTGTCTCTGGCCTTTCCTTCAAATATCCGATGCATATCTAATACTATGTCGTAAACTTGTTGATTGCTATTACCCCAATTTTTTCTTTTCAGAATAACTCCCTAAAGGCATAAATTGTTATTTTAATACAACAGAAGAGAAAGTTTCAAGGCTGCCAAAAACGTGTCATAAAAGCAATAGACCAGGGAAGCGGATGTGGCTCAAGCAATTGGGCTCCCATCTACCATATAGGAGGTCCACGGATTGATTCCCCAGGCCTCCTGGAGAAAGTCAAGCTGGCCCATGCGGTGAGCTGGCCCGAGCAGAGAGCTGGCCCGTGTAGGAGTGCTGGCCCACGCAGGAGAGCTGGCCCGTGCAGAGAGCTGGTGCAGCAAGATGATGCAACAAAAAGAGACACAGAGAAGAGACAATAAGAGATACAGCAGACCAGGGAGCTGAGGTGGCACAAGAGATTGAGCGCCTCTCTCCCACTCTGGAAGGTCCCAGGATCGGTTCCCAGTGCCGCCTAAAGAGAAGACAAGCAGACACAGAAGAACACACAGTATGCAGACAGTGAGCCCAAAATAATGGGGTGTGGGGAATAAATAAATAAATCTTAAAAAAAAAAAAAAAAATAGACTGGAATACAAGCCAGGAAGACCTCTTAGGAAAAATACTTGTGCTGTACTTACAGAACTAGTCTAGTCTTTGATCAATTATGATCAATTAATAAAAATGGTGATATTTAGCAAAACTTCTGGAGAACTGTGGAAATATTCATGGGGCCGATCTCAATTCCAATTTCAGATTTACATCAATTGACATCGCTCAGCTGTGAGTTCAGTTAATTCACATGAAAATGTACTTTCACAGAGCAGGTTGATCAAAACACATCTTGGAGTTTTATCACATAGTCAGAAATTCTAGTTTAATCCATGGGTTCATAAACTTGGCTCCAAAATTCCATGAAAACTGTCTCTTTTAGATAAAAAGTGCTCTCCTTCAATTCTTCCAGATTCTTTTGAAAGTTGTGCTGATTGGAGAAGTATTTGGTAATTCATCCTGGGATTTGGAACATCCTAAGGATTGCGAAATAGTATTCTCCAAAATCTTTGAATAACTTCTAAAATTGTAATAGTATGTTCATCACATAAATCTATATTAGTTTAATATCCGTGTTTCTACTCAGTCCAGGGGTCCTCTCAAATACAAATTATGCATATTTTATAACTGCCAACTGTTCAATCTACATATCCAAAGTATATCTGAATGCATACAGTTTCATAAATAAATTACCAATGGTCTTATTTTGTTTTCGAGTCTAACATGTTACAATATTGTACCAGCAGTATGCTTTTGCCTGCAAATTAAAGAAAACTTAAATCACAATGGCTTAAACAATGAGAATTTATGATGTCACATAAAATGATATATAACAAGGCTCCAGAGTTGGTAATTTCTAGGCTCAATGACATTATTAAGGACTTGAGTTCTTCCCATTATCCACTTTGATATTTTCAGAGTTGGCTTTGACCTCAGTCAAGCTCAGTCAAGATGGCTGCCACATTTCCAGAACACAAGCCTGTTTCTTCCTATGTGTTTCTTTTTTTGCGAGGAAATCTTTCCCCAAAAAATCTCAAGAATAATCCATTTTATATCTCACTGGCTAAAACTGTATTATATCCCCATTCCTAGAGCAACCACTGACAAGGAGAAAAAGATTAGTGACCTGACCTAGGCTAATTAGAAATTATCCCTTGGTTTGGGAAGGATCATCTTCCCTGAGAAAACACTTCATTCTATTAACACACACACACACACACACACACACCACAAGAAAAGGATCTATGTTTACTACCGATGTCTTTTTTTGCCCCCTGAGATGGCTCCTTCGTCTATTTGCTTGTTGTTTTCGCTCATTGTTTTTGCTCATTGTCTGCTCATTGTTGTTTTTTCTCATTGTCTGTTTGTTTGCTTTTCTTTTTTTTTTTTTTAAAGATTTTATTTATTTATTCATTTATCCCCCCCCTTGCTGCTTGTGCTCGCTGGGTCAGCTAACCACGCCGTGCGGGCGGGCCTGCCTTCACCAGGAGGCCCCGGGAACCGAACCCGGGGCCTCCCATATGGTAAATGGGAGCCCCACTGATTGAGCCACAGCTGCTTCCCTGTTTGCTTTTCTTTAGGAGGCACTGGGAACCAAACCCGGGACCTTCCATGTGGGAGGTGGGCACTCAACTGCTTGAGCCACATCTGTCCCCTACAAGTGTCTTGACACATCAGTTAAGCCAATCAAGATCTGACAAGTTGAGGCTTGGTTAATTTCCTCAACATTATTTAATAATGTTTATTGAATATTGACTTTGCATCATGTTCTCTACTAGCCATCTGACCTAATAGCATGACTGTACTAATATAAATCAAATTCTTATACTCTGGTCCAGCTACATCCAATTATGCCATGAACTGCTTATGGTTCCACATAGGAGCAGGAGGGAATTTCACAATCATTAAGATGAATTAACGCTTCCTCTCTCATACCAGGTAATAAGTCTTACGTGAAGAAGTCACAGTACAGCCTTTCCACAAGAATGCCAGAAAACTGGAAACAGGGCTCTTTTCCTCAGAAAAAAACTCTTAAAACATTTTTTGTTTACTTCATTGCAGGTTCCCCATTTGTGGCAAGATAACTGCTTTTTCTAAAAGCCTTCAATTTCTTATCAGGTGGTTAGATTGGACTAATCCATGTGGACTGGTAAAGTACTTTCTTTTTTTGCCAAAAACCTTGGAAAACTCACAGCACTGGCTTAGACGGGCTGCACTTAGCCTGTGAGTTCCATGAGGCATGCCCTTGGAACAGGGAGAGGGAAAAGAAGTATCAGGGCTGTAGTCTAGGAAAAAGCCTCTGTTTACTGGCATTCTCCTGCAAGTGGAAAGAGAACACCCAAAAGCTTCTTGCATACCTCTTTCTTGTGATTGAAAACACTAAACATTTCTATAACTCACATAATTAGACGTGGCAAGTCTCTTTTTATGCCAGAATGATGGAATCCCTGAGATCATCTGGAAAATACAATCTATAAAAAGAATGCTCTTTATCATCACAATAAACATACCACATGTAAACAATTCTAGAAGAAAAAACCCTCAAGTTTATTCCATGTTTCTCCAAACATCCCACAGTATAACTGTGGGTAAACACTGATAGAATTATAAAAATACTAGTACTTCTGAAGAAATTCACAAGTCAGCAACATTATTTACAAAATACATTAAAACTCTGACTTCCATACAGTGGAACTTTATGGAACTATAAAAAGAGTAAGGAAACTCTTTTTATCCCTGATATGGAAAAATCTCTAAAGAACACGTGGAAGTAAAAATTCAGTATACTTTCTAGCCATTTTTGTTGCATTTCTCAACAGTACTTAAAATTGCCTTAGCATGTGTTCTTGGTATTGTAAAAAAGAAATTAAAGTTTACTATTTATGTAAGGCTCTGAGAGAGCATGCCAAGTCACTGCTAGGTGCTCTTTACTGAACCTCCCAGCACTCTAACTATGATATCTGTGTTAGCCCTTCTCTACCTTCCAGTCCTCTCTCTTTCTCCTCTTCACAACCGATAATTGACCTCATTCCTAGGTCAAAAAATTGAGGAAAAGCCATGTAAATGTACTTAGCTTTATCCCTTTATTCACCCTATCACTTATTACACATTTGCATTAAATTCCAGGTGGATGGGGGAAATACTAAGAGAGTTATTGGAATTAAGAGATCATGTTCCCTTTATATTAGGGATATAAAGAACTTCCGTACTCTCTTCTCTGAACTTATAAATGTTCACAGCTTTTCCTTATCTCAAGGAAAACAAAAAGCCTTCACCCTGTTGCTTTCTCATTTGTCATATATATACTTATTTTTTATACTGTTTTTTTTTACTTTATTTTGTACATTTAATAATTGAAAATATAAACAAAAACTAAAAAGTAAATACAGATGAATAAATATATACATTTCTCAGTTAAATGTAATGAATACATATAGAATTTTTTTTTAATCAAACAAAATGTTACACAATATATGTGGTTCATAGTAACGCAGTCATACAGTATTTGTCCTTTTTTGTCTGGCTTGCTTCACTCAACATAATGTCCTCCAGGTTCATCCATGTTGTCATATGCTTTACGACTTCATTTCTTCTTACCGCTGCATAATATTCCATCATGTGAATAGACCACAGTTTGTTTATGCATTCGTCTGTAGATGGACACCTGGGTTGTTTCCAACTTTTGGCAATGGTGAATAATGTGGCTATGAACATCGGTGTGCAGATGTCTGTTCGTGTCACTGCTCTCAGTTCTTCTAGGTATATACCCAGTAGTGGTATTGCAGGGTCACATGGCAAGTCTATATTCAACTTCTTTAGGAACTGCCAAACAGTCCTCCACAGTGGCTGTACCATTCTACATTCTCACCAAGAGTGGAAAAGTGTTCCTGTCTCTCCACATCCTCTCCAACACTTGTAGTTCTCTGTCTTTTTAATAGTGGCCATTCTGATAGGTGTGAAATGATATCTCATTGTAGTTTTGATTTGCATTTCCCTAATCATGAGTGATGTTGAGCATTTCTTCATGTGTTTTTTTCCCATTTATATTTCTTCTTCGGAGAAATGTCTATTCAAGCCTTTTGCCCATTTTTAAAATTGGGTCATTTGTCTTTTTATTGTTGAGCTATAACATCTCTTTATATATCCTGGGTATTAAACCCTGTGTGATTTCCAAATATTTTTTCCCATTGAGTTGGCTGCCTTTTCACCCTTCTGACAAAGTCCTGTGAGGTGCAAAAGTGTTTAATTTTGAGGAGGTCCCATTTATCTATTTTTTTCTTTTGTGGCACGTGCTTTGGGTATAAGGTGTAAGAAACCACCACCTACTACAAGGTCTTGAAGATGTTTCCCTACATTTTCTTCTAGTAGTTTTATGGTCCTGGCTTTTATATTTAGATCTTTGATCCATTTTGAGCTGATTCTTGTAAAGGGGGTGAGATAGGGGTCCTCTTTCATTCTTTTGGTTATAGATATCCAGTTCTTCCAACACCATTTGTTGAAGAGACTGTTTTTTCCCATCAGCGTGGGCTTGGTAGGTTTGTCAAAAACCAGTTGACTGTATAGCTGAGGGTATATTTCTGGGTTCTCAATTCTATTCCACTGATCGATGTGTCTATCTTCCAGTACCATGCTGTTTTGACCACTGTAGCTTTGTAATATTTTTCAAGGTCAGGCAGTGAATTTCCTCCCACATTGCTCTTCTTTTTTAGAATGCTTTTGGCTATTTGGGTGCACTTACCCTTCCAGATGAATTTGGTAATGGCCTTCTCTAATTCTGTAAAGTAAGCTGTTGGGATTTTGATTGGTATTGCATTGAATCTATAAATCAGTTTGGGCAAGATTGACATCTTCACAATATTTATTCTTTTAATCCATGAACATGGAATGTCTTTCCATATGTTTAGGTCTTTTTAAATTTCTTTTAGCATTGTTTTGTAGTTTTCTGCATATAGGTCCTGTACTTCTTTGGTTAAATTAACTCCTAGGTATTTGAGTCTTTTTGTTGCTATTGAAAATGGAATTTTCCTCCTGATTTCCTCCTCAGGTTGTTCAGTACTAGTGTACAAAAACATTACTGATCTTTGCATGTTGATCTTGTATATGCCACTTTGCTGAACTCATTTATTAGTTCTCGTAGCTTTGTTGTGGATACTTCAGGATTTTCTAAGTACAGGATCATGTCATCCGCAAACAGTGAGAGTTTTACTTCCTCTTTTCCTATTTGGACGCCTTTAATTTTTTTGTCTTGCCTAATTGCCCTAGCTCGAACTTCTAGTACAATGTTGAATAACAATGGTGACAGTGGGCATCCTTGTCTTGTTCCTGATCTTAGGGGGAAAGTTTTCAACCTTTCCCCATTAAGTATGATATTGACTGTGGGATTTTCATATATGCCTTTTATCTTATTGAGGAATTTTCCTTTTATTCCTATCTTTGCAAGTGTTTTTATCAAAAAAGGATGTTGGATTTTGTCAAATGCCTTTTCTGCATCTATTGAGATGATCATGTGTTTTTTTCCCTTCAATTTGTTAATGTGGTGTATTACATTGATTGATTTTCTTATGTTGAACCAGCCTTGCATGCCAGGAATAAATCCTACTTGGTCGTGATGTATAAGTCTTTTGATATGCTGTTGGATTCGATTTGCAAGTATTTTGTTGAGAATTTTTGCATCTATGTTCATGAGAGAGATTGGTCTGTAATTTTCTTTTCTTGTGGAATCTTTATCTGGCTTTGGTATTAGGGTGATGTTGGCTTCATAAAATGTGTTGGGTAATTTTCCCTCCTCTTCAATTTTTTGGAAGAGTTTAAACAGGATTGGTGTTAATTCTTTTAGGAATGCTTGGTAGAACTCACCTGTGAAGCCATCTGGTCCTGGACTTTTCTTTGCTGGGAGATTTTTGATGACGGATTCAATCTCCTTAATTGTGATTGGTTTGTTAAGTACTTGTATTTCTTGTTGTGTCAGTGTAGATTGGTTATGAGTTTCTAGAAATTTGTCCATTTCATCCAGGTTGTCTAGTTTGTTGGCATATAGTTTCTCATAATATCCTCTTATGATTCTTTTTATTTCTGTGAGGTCATTTGTAACTTCCCCCCTTTCATTCCTGATCGTATGTATTTGCATCTTCTCTCTTTTTTTCTTTGTTACTGTAGCGAGGGGTTTGTCAATTTTATTAATCTTCTCAAAGAACCAGCTTTTGGTTTTGTTGATTTTCTCTATTGCTTTTCTGTTCTCATTTTCACTTATTTCTGCTCTAATCTTTATTATTCTTTACTTCTGCTTGCTTTGCATTGGTTTGCTGTTCTTTTTCTAGTTTCTCTGGTTGTTCAGTTAAATCTTATGAGTTTAGCTCTTTCTTGTTTTTTAATATAGGCATCTAGGGCTATAAATTTCCCTCTCAATACTGCCTTCGCTGTAGCCCATAAGTTTTGATACGTTGTGTTCTCATTTTCATTTGTTTCAATCTATTTACTGATTTCACTTGCAATTTCTTCTTTCACCCACTGATTATTTAGGAGTGTGTTTTTCAGTCTCCACATATTTACAAATTTACTTTTTTCCTATCTATTATTGATTTCTAGTTTCATTCCATTACCTGAGAAGGTGCTTTGTATCATTTCAATCTTTTTATATTTATTGAGAGCTGAATTGTGACCTAGCATGTGGTCTACCCTGGAGAAAGATCTATGGGCACTTGAGAAGAATGTATAACCCGTGAGTTTGGATGCAGTGTTCTGTATATGTCTGTTAGGTATAACTTGTTTATCATATTTTTCAAGTTCTCTGTTTCCTTGTTGATCTTCTGTCTAGTTGTTCTATCTAATGATGTGAGAGGGGTGTTGAAGTCTCCAACGATTATTGTAGAAACGTCTACTTCTTCCTTCAGCTTTGCCAGAGTTTTTCTCGTATATTTTGGGGCACCCTGATTAGGTGCAGAGATACTTATGACTGTTATATCTTCCTGGTGGATCGTCCCTTTTATTAACATATAATGGCCTTCTGTATCTCTTATAACTTTTTTGCAGTTAAAGTCTGTTTTGTCTGTTATTAGTATAGCTACCCCTGCTCTCTTCTGGTTACTATACACATGGAGTATCTTTGTCCAACCTTTCATTTTCAGCCGGTTTGTATCCCTGGGTCTAAGGTGAGGTTCTTGTAAGCAGCATAGGGATGGCTCATGTTTTTTTATCCACTCTATCGGCCTGTATCATTTGACTGGGGAGTTTAATCCATTCACATTCAATGATATTACTGTAAATGCACTATTTACTCCCTCCATTTTATTCTTTGGTTTTCATATGTCATCTTGTTTTTGTCTCTCTTTTTACTCTTTTGGTTATCCTTTCTGCTATTCTTTCTTCTATACTCTCCTCTAAGCCTCTCTCTCCTGTCATTTTCTTTCAGGTTCTAAGGCTTCCTTTAATATTTCCTGCAAAGGTGGATTCTTTTTTGCAAACTCTCTTAGTTTCTATTTGTTTGTGAATATTTTATACTCACCTTCATATTTGAAGGACAGTTTTGCTGGATAAAGAATTCCTGGCTGGCAGTTTTTCTCTTTCCGTTTCCTAATTGTATCATACAACTATCTTCTTGCCTCCATGATTTCTGAAGAGAAATCTGCACTAAGTCTTACTGGATGTTCCTTGTACGTGATCGTTTGCTTCTCTCTTGCTGCTCTGAGAATTTTCTCTTTATCTTTGACATTTGACATTCTGAGTAGTATGTGCCTTGGCATAGGTCTGTTTGGATTTATTCTGATTGGGGTACGGTGTGCTTCTTGGACATATAAGTTCATTTCTTTCGTGAGAGTTTTTGAAATTTTCACCTTTTATTTCCTCAAATACTCTTTCTGCCCCTTTTCCCTTCTCTTCCCTTCTGGAACCCCAATGACACGTATGTTGTTGCGTTTTGTGTTGTCATTCAACTCTCTGAGCCCCTGCTCAATTTTTCTATTCTTTTCTCTCTCTGTTCTGTTCTTTCTTCAATTTTGGCTGCTCTGTCTTCGTTATCTCTTATTCTTTCTTCTATCATTTCAAGTCTGCTGTTGTATGCCTCAAATGTATTTTTAACTTCACCTATGGTGTCATTCATTCCCATGAACTCCATTACTTTTCTGTTCAGGATTTCAAATTCTTTGCGTTCGCTCAGTGTCTTCTTGGTGTCATTTATCTCTTTAACTATATTGTCTTTCTTTTTCTTTTTTTAAAATTTTTATTGTGGGTAAAAATCAAATTTTTCACAATACATACCAATATTTGTAAAATGATATATAAATTTATATGCATATATGTGCATTTGCTTCCAAAAATGTTATTTATATATTTTAAAAGGTGCTTAGATTACCTAAATATTACACAGAAACTACAGGGATTCCCATGTTTCCCACCTACCATACCTCCCACAACATCCCACACAAACATCTCCCACAAGTGTGGCCCATCACCCTCAATGGACTTACACATCCTGGGGCCTTGCCATCAACCATAGACCACAGTTCACATCGTAGACCACACTCTCTCCCACACAGTCCTGAATGGTGTGTGCTGATTTATAATGGCCTACATCCATCGCCAAAACAGCACTCAGGACAACCCCCAAGTCCTGAAAACGCCCCTGTATTTCAACTGCACATCCCCTCCCCGCCCCGAAAGTGTCCAGTGGCCACCGGCTCCACCTCACTGTTATAATTTCTTCCATTGCTAGAATCACCATATATGTACAACAGAATACCATTAAGTCCACTCTAGTCCATAGTTCTTCCCCCAATCCTGAGTGGACTGGGATGGTGATGTCCACTCCACCTCCAAGTGAGAGAGGGCTTATATCCCATGGATATGGTGGGTGGGATTATCCTGCCTGCAGATGCAGGCCCTCTCCATTCCCTGGGGTGGCCTTTGCCCATTGTTGTCTCCTCGCCAGGTGACTTGGATGAGTCCATTGAGCTGTAGGGTAGGAGTTGCAGCTCCACCGAGATTCCACGCACACCTAGCACATAGGCCGGAGGCTCCAGTCTCTGGAAGTATACCTAAAAACTCCAGCATCACTTATAGGTTTGAATAGAAGGCACTGATGAATTATGTTCAGGGAGGACTTATTTGAGTGCAACTCTGTCACTCTCAGGAGCACAGATTCCAAAATAGAGCCCACTGATAAGGCATCAGTCTCTGGGGCTATCCCCCCTTATATAGGACCTGGGTGTCTCCAGAGCCTTTGGGAGCCCCTCTGTGTGGGGTGATATGCACTTTGGTGTTCTATGAGATCATACTGAGGTGTGCATAAGCGTTACCTCTGGGATGACCTCCCGACTCTCTTTGAAGTCTCTTAGCCACTTGAACTCATTTGTCTTTACTTTTTTCCCCCTTTTATTCAAGGTCTTTTTCCAGTCATATTGCCAGGTGGCACTTGGTATTAATCCCTCGTTGCCAGGGAGGCTTATCCCCGGGAGTTATGTCCCACGTTGGGGGGACGGTAATGCATTCATATGCTGAGTTTGGCTTAGAGAGAGGCCACATTTGAGCAACAAGGAGGTTTTCAGGAGGCAACCCTTAGGCACCCCATATAACAGTAAGCTAAGTTTCAGTTACAAGAGCAAAGACTCATAAGGGTAGTCATCAATAACAAGAACTCATCAGTGGGCCATCCTCTGTTGACAGACATTGTCCCTGCATTCAGAAGACTGTTGCTGCTCCCTGGGAGAATGTGGCAGAGCTCTCCAGGCTAGGAATTCAGATTCCTTCATTTATTGAGTGATTGTCCACCCACCATGACTATGCCCCACCCCTTGATCATTTGAAAAATTTTGTATATTTTTCATGTATATTCAGATGAACTTACTCCCATGAATCCCCTGTGCCAGACACCCCCCACCAATAATCCTCTGCAGCACCCATTGTAACTCTTCTGTGATCTAAATCGTCCATGAACATGTAGCCCATATAATAATCAAATATACTTAATAGGAAAAATAAACAACAATGATAAGCTTACATGCAAGAGACAAACATAAGGAAACTCTGGAAACAAAAACAAAAAAACAAACAATCAAACAAAAACAAAACAAAATATCATTAGCGGATTGGGACATTTTAAAAATATGGAAAAAGAAAAAAAAAGAAATGCCTTTAAAAAAAAATTCTTTTTTTTCCTTTTATCGCTGTGTTATCGGATATCCAGTGTGCGGTGACACCTTCCCCCTCTCAATCCCCAGTGTCTCCCAATTTTTCATTTAATTTTCAAAGAAGTTTTAGGTCACAGCAAAGTCACACGCGAAATACCAGAGACTCCCAGACACCAAACCCCCCCCCTTCCCCACCCCATATTAAAACTCTTTTTTTTTTTTTGGATGTTAACATTGTAATAACTGTTATACAGATAGCAAAATATAGCAACTAAACATTGTCAATGGTTTACAGTATAGTTTACAATTTAGACAATACAGTTTAATAAGTTTTGATGATATTTACCATGTCCTGTGTCCATTATTGTAAGGTAATGAAAAACCTTTCCCATGACCACTAAATACCCCATTAGATCTTAACTGTTCCTTCCTCCCCACCCCCCTGGGGCATATGACACTCCCCTGTCTTGACTCATGGAATGTCAAAATTCATAGTTGCATGCCCTGGGTATTTGAACCTGCCCTTTCTAATCTACCCACCTATCAACCCTGCACCACCAACCCCAGTAATATCACTACCCATCTGTTGTATCCTTCAATATGCAACCACACTCTATCCCTTTATCATAGATTATGTCGATGTGGGTGATGGCTCAAAGCCTGCTCTTCTCTTTCTCTCCCTTGTTAACCTATCTTTCAGACAATGGTTCTCAGAGACTGCTCACTTTCCTCAGTTCAAATCAGTGAGGTCATATACTGTTCATCCTTCGGTGCTGGCTTGCGTCACTCAACATAAGGTCTTCAAGATTCATCCATGTTATTCCATGTGTTAGCACTTTATTCCTTCTTACAGCTGAGTAATATTCCATTGTATGTATGTACCACATTTTGCTTATCCATTTGTCTGTTGATGGGCACCGGGGCTGATTCCAACTTTTGGCAATGGTGAACAATGCCTCTATGAACATTGGTGTGCATATATCTGTTTGTGTCTTTGCTTTCAGTTCTTCTGGGTATATACCCAGCAGTGGAATTGCTGGATCATATGGAAGATATATTGTTAGTTTTCTGAGGAACCGCCAAACTGTCCTCCACAGTGGCTGGACCATACCGCAGTCCCACCAGCAGTGGATGAGGGTTCCTATTCCTCCACATCCTCTCCAACACTTAGTGTCTGCTGTTTTTTTAATAGCTGCCGTTCTGATGGGTGTAAGATGGTATCTCATTGTAGTTTTGATTTGCATTTCCCTGATAGCAAGTGATGTTGAGCATTTTTTCATGTGCTTTTTCGCCATTTGTATTTCTTCCTTGGAGAAGTGTCTTTTCAGGTTACTTGCCCATTTTTTAAATGGGTTGTTTGTCCTTTTATTTTCGAGGTGAAGGATTTCTTTATATATGCAGGATATTAGGCTCCTATCAGATATATGGTTGCCAAATATTTTTTCCCATTGCGTAGGCTGCCTTTTTGTTTTCTTAATAACATCCTTTGAGGTGCAGAAGTTTTTAATTTTGAGGAGATCCCATTTATCAATTTTTTCTCTTGCTACTCGTGCTTTGGCTGTGAAGTTCATGAAACCATTTCCTATTACAAGGTCCTGTAGATGCTTCCCTACATTTTCTTCCAAGGTCTTTATGGTTTTGGCTCTTATATTTAGATCTTTGATCCATCTTGAGTTGATTTTTGTATAAGGTGTGAGATGGTATTCTTCTCTCATTCTTTTGGATATGGATATCCAGTTCTCCAAGCACCACTTGTTAAAGAGGCCATTCTCTCCCAACTGAGTGGGCTTCGTGGCCTTGTCAAATATCAGATATGCGAGGATATGCGAGGATCTATATCAGAACTCTCAATCCGGTTCCATTGGTCAGTAGGTCTAACCTTGTGCCAATAACACGCAGTTTTGATCACTGTAGCTTTGTAGTATGTTTTAAGGTCAGGTAGTATGATACCTCCAACTTCATTTTTCTTTTTCAATATGTCTTTGGCAATTCGGGGCCTCTTGCCTCTCCAAATATATTTTGTGGTTAGTTTTCCCAGTTCCTTAAAAAATACAGTGTTGACTTTTATTGGGATTGTATTAAATCTGTAGATTAGTTTGGGTAGGATAGACATCTTGATGATTTTTAGTCTTCCTATCCATGAACAGGGAATGTTTTTCCATTTATTTAAGTCTTCTTTGATTTCCTTTAACAGTGTTGTGTAGTTTTCTATATATAAGTCCTTTACATCTTTAGTTAAATTTATTCCTAAGTATTTGATTCTTTTAGTTACTATTGTAAATGGTATTTTTTCCCTGATTTCCTCCTCAGTTTGCTCATTATTGGTGTACAGAAATGCTACTGATTTTTTAGCATTGGTCTTATAGCCTACAACATTACTGAACTCCTTTATAAGTTCTAGAAGCTTTGTTGTAGATTTCTCAGGGCTTTCTATGTATAGGAACATGTCATCTGCAAATAATGAAATTTTTACTTCTTCTTTTCCAATCTGGATGCCTTTTATGTCCTTTTCTTGCCTCAGTGCTTGCGCAAGTACTTCTAAGGCAATGTTAAATAGGAGTGGTGATAGTGGGCCTCCTTGTCTAGTTCCCTATCTCAGAGGGAAGGCTTTTAGGATTTCACCATTGAAAATGATGTTAGCTTTGGGTTTTTCATATATACCCTTTATCATATTCAGAAAGTTTCCGTCTATTCCTATCTTTTGTAGTGATTTTACGAGGAAAGAGTGTTGTATTTTGTCGAATGCTTTTTCTGCATCTATAGAGATGATCGTGTGATTTTTTTCTTTCAATCTGTTTATGTGGTGTATTACATTGATTGATTTTCTTATATTGAACCATCGTTGCATACCCGGGATGAAACCCACTTGGTCATGGTGTATAATCCTTTTGATATGTTGTTGAATGCGATTAGCAGAAAGGGCTGAAAGGAAAGAGTTAATACTAATAAAAAAAAAAAAGAAGAAGAAAACAAAATAGATGGAATAGAAATTGACACCCTTGAGTTGTGGGCATATGAAAAAATGTTGTATCTAATAGCCACAACAGAAAGCAGAAGGCAGAAAGATGAAGGAAGGATAAACAATAGTTTGGAATACAACATCAATATAGACAGAGAGTGGGAAATTACTGAAGAAGAATCACAGCAAAGAAGTGACAATCTAGCAGCACCTAATTTTTAAAAAATGAAAGAAAAAAGAACGGGGGCAGAAAAGAGGAAAGAAAAGCAAGAGACAAGAAATAAACAAAGAAAAACCAAAGAACCACACAGGCAAGCAGTCAAACAGAGCTAAGGAGGGTCAATGATTCCCCTAGGGTCCACGTGGATCCTCTCTGCCTGATTGTGTTTATCAATCAATTTCCCCACAGGGTTCTATATGCAGGTCCTGAAACAGCTTTTAGCTATTAAACTAAATTAAAAAGAATTTATTTTTCATTTATTGAAGTGACCGTCTCACTTTTTTTTTTTTGGTGAAAATCAGGACCCAAAATAATTCCTCCTCTAGACCCACCCCTTTACGGAAGGGACCCTAGCTGGGCTCGTGGAAATTAATCAAGTCCCACTTCCTGGACTCCCCAGGGTAGCTGGAGCTCTGATGTTAGTCAGTGCACAATGCCAAAGACAGCCGACTCCGCCCCTTCTGGAGCCCAGCCCCAGTGTCACCGGGTTGCTGTGTAAATCAGGTTGACTCAGCAGATTCACCTCTCCTCTCAGCCTGGTGCTGCTTCAAGTCAGCTTATCTGCTCCCCAAAGCTATGGGGCGGTCCAGGCAGCCAGATCGATGGCAAAAAAAAATTCCCTTCCCTGTCCTCCAACAGAACCCTCCCTCTTTTGGAGAGTGTTCCCCTCTTCCTGGCTCCGCGGCGGCCCGGGTCTTTTCCCTGGGCAGCTAGGCAAATCAACTCCCTCCCCAAACAGAATCACCCCCCACCCCTCCCCCAGGTGCTGATTCGCTCCGGCTGTTCTGTTCACCCAAGGGCCAAGGGGCTCCAGGCAGCCAAATCCCCAGAAAATAAAACTCTCTCGCCCCTTTACCAGAGCCCCCCTCAGAGAGTGCCCCCTCCCACTAGACCCTGTCTCCCAGTTCCCGAGCCCTGCTCGTGGCTCCAACCGGCCGTTTTGTTTTTTATTTCCCTAACCACGGGGCTCAGCCGTTCATGCCAACCATCACCAGCAGGCTTAAAACTCACGAATCTCTACCGTTCCATTCATGCCATTGATCCACGCAGATAGATGTCCCAAGCTTCTCACTCCACGTGTGCACAGCACAGAGCCCGGCAGGACCCCGTCCACAATCCGTCTTGCCCTGGGAGCTTGCAGTGTGCGCCCTCCTACACTAACGCCATCTTGGCCCCTCCATCCCTATATTGTCTTTCATCTCATTAATTTGATTTTGGCAATTTGTGCACATCTTACTGATTAGTTCTCTCAAATTCTGCATCTCTTCTGGGACTTTGATGTATTTCTTTTCTTGGGCCATGTCTTCTATTTTCTTAGTATGGCTCATAATTTTTTTGCTAGTGTTTAGGCATCTAGTTAGGATGTAGTTTACTCGGATGCTCAATCTCTTTCTCTTTTATAGGGATTTAGTGGCAGGAGGCTGTGAGTTACCACAGCTCTTTGATTTTTGGCTTGACCTGGATTGTTAGGTCCTGCTGGTTGCTCTTCTATCCATATCAGACAGAGAGTCCCCTGATCCCAGTTTCTCTTCTTGTCTTATTCTTTCTTTCTCATCCGCAGCACCATTTTCACAGACCCAGGTCCTGACCGGCACCTGACCGGCAACATACGGCACTGGACCCAGTAATTGGTTGTAGAGTCACTTCCTAGGGCCTTGGGCAGGGAGACTATAGAGACCAGGAACAGCCTCTCCTACTTATTTTTAATTTTTTTCTGTGCACTTCCTTGGTTTGCCAGGAGATGGCACTCTTTGGCAGATCTCAATTTAATTCCTGGTCAGAGTGTATTTGTTGTGACACAGACCAGATCAATGTGATAGAGCTTCCTGCCTGGTGGCTAAGAGCCTTGTAATTCAAACTTTCTGAGACAGTTCTCCAGTCTTCTCTGGCAGCCCCCTCCCTTTTCCCAGCTAGGAAATATTTCCACTCCTCTCTGAATCCTCAACAATCAGTCCCTGTTAGTAGAAGAGGAGATTGGGAGGTTTGTATATCTTTAGCCCCTTGCAGGCTCCAAGGCAAACAATGGCACAGCCCTACCCAGCCTGGCAGGGCTCTGGGGACAGGGCAGACCAAACCGGCGAGTCAGAAGCGGAGTCAGCCCCAGGCTCTCTCTCTCCTCTTCTCTGGAGTCTTCAACAGTTAGTCCAGGCTAAGAGAAGGGAGATTGCAAGGGATGGATTTCTCCAGTCCTTCTCAGGCTCCCAGGGCAAACCACCATGTGGAAGGGTAGGTGGGGCTCCGCAGCCCAAATTTGCGGGTCAGAACCTGAGTCAACCTTAGGCTGTGTCCTTCTCTCTCCCCTTCCGGGAGTGGTAGATCCCTGGAGCCCCCTTTGTCTGTAGTCACAGGCCCAGAGGGCCGAGAATTCTAAAGAGTGTGGCGGAGGGTGGCGGCAGCAGCAGCCGCTGCTGGTTCCAACTCACGGTTCTGTTGTCGCGATTTCCCTCTTCTGTCCCTCTCTCCTCTGGGTGGTGTGCAGCCTTCACCTGCTGTCCTAAACCCTAGAAGATCTTTTTAGGGGCTGTTTCCGCCTGTCCTCTAGCTATTTTTCTGGAAAAGAGATTCCCGTGTCTTACTCCCTGCCATCTTCCTGGAAGTCTGCATATATATATACTTTTTAGGTACCAGGGCCAGGGATTTAACCCAGGACCTCTTATGTGGGAAGGCAGTACTCAACCACTGAGCCACATCAGCTCCCATGAGTTGGCACTTTCTTTTGTTTGTTTGTTGTTGTTGTTGTTGTTTAAAGATTTTATTTTTATTTCTTTATTTTACCCCCCTTGCTGCTTGTGCTTGCTGTGTCCATTTGCTCTGCGTTTTTCTGTATCTGCGTGTCTCCCTTTGTTGGGTCGTCTTGCTGTGCTGTGTGGGCGGGCTTGCCTTCACCAAGAGGCCCCAGGAATTGAACCCGGGGCCTCCCATATGGCAAATGGGAGCCCTATCAATTGAGCCACATCCGCTTCCCATGCTTGTTGTTTTCTGGTTTTGTTTTTTAAGGTGGCACCGGGACCTCCCATGTGGGAAGCAGGTGCTCAACTGTGTGAGCCATATCCACTCCCCTCATTTGCCATCTTATTCCTGCCTTTCTTTCATTGCCAAGTTTCTCAAATGAATACATGATATCTGTTGCCATCACCTGCTCACTAAATCCTCCTTCGCTCTGATTTCTGTCCTATCATCCTACATGATCATCAGCATCACTAGCTTTTTTCCTCAGTCTTACTTGATTTGGGGTGGGAGTGAGAGGACTCCTCAGCATTGTTAGTATCTCCTTCTCCTTTACACCTTCTCCTTTCTTGACAACTTGACATAGTACAAGGAGCCCCATCTCTGCTACTTACTTTTTTTTTTCCTTTTTTAAAGCAGTTTTATTCACATATCATATACTCTATCCAAAGTGTACAGTCAGTGGCTTTTAGGATAATCACAGTGTTGTGCATTCATCACCACAAAAAAACTTTAGGACAATTTCATTAAGAAAAACTCCACACTCCTTAGCAGTCACCTCCTAATCCCTCTCTCTTTCCCCCACTGTACATAACCACTAATCTATATATATATCTATATATCTATATATATATAGAGAGAGATATATATATTTTTTTCTTTTTTACTGGGAGGTCCCAGGGATCGAACCCAGAACCCTCCATATGGCAGACGGACGCCCAGCCATTTGAGCCACATCCGCCCCCTATAACCACTAATCTAACTCCATCTTTATAAATTGATTTAGATTTACATTTTATATAAACAGAATCTTACAATATGTTGTACTTTGTGTCTGATTTCTGTCACTTAGCATGTTTTTGCCTGATAGTCACATCTTGTAACATTGACATACATAATATTTGTTCAGTTTCAAAGAAAAACAGACTTATTTGTGCAATATTACCCATATTCATATTTCACATGAGGTTTCACCATGCTTTACAATCCCATGTTAGATTTTTATAGTTTTCCTTAAATAATATACCTGACCTTAGGCTTTCTCTTTCAACCACTGTCATACCCATCTAATAGCGCAGCTAGTTACAAACACCATGATAGGCTCTCACCCTTTCTGTTCATTTCCAAAGATTTACAAACAACCTTTTCATCAATTCTGCACAAATTAACCCTCAGCTCTCTGTTCTCTAACCTCATTCTAATTTTCTGGTCACCCATATTCTAGCTATTAACTCTATGAGTTTACACAATATATTTAGTTCATAATAGTGCAGTCATACAGTATTTGTCCTTTTGTGTCTGGCTTGTTTCACTCAACATAATGTCCTCCAGGTTCATCCATGTGGTCATATGTTTCACAACTTCATTTCTTCTTATAGATGCATAATATTCCATCGTGTGTATATACGACAGTTTGTTTATCCATTCATCGGATAACACCTAGGTTGTTTCCATCTTTTGGCAATCGTGATTAATGCCACTGTGAACATCAGTGTGCAGATGTCTGTTCGTGTCACTGCTCTCATTTCTTCTGAGTATAGACCTAGCAATGGTATTGCCGGATCACGTGGCAAGTCTATATTCAGCTTCCTTAGGTACTGCCAAACAGTCCTCCACAGTGGTTGTACCATTCTGTATTGCCACCAGCAGTGAATAAACAATCCTGTCTCTCTACAACCTCTCCAACACTTGTAGATTTCTGTCTTTTTAATAGTGACAATTCTAATAGATGTGAAAAGATAGCTTTGATTTGCATTTCCCTAGTTACTAATGATTATTTTTTAATGAACATTTTTTCATGTGTTTTTTTGCCATTTATATTTCTTCTTTGGACAAATGTCTGTTCAAGTCTCTTGCCCATATTTTTAATCAGGTCATTTGTCTTTTTATTGCTGAGTTGTAGCATCTCTTTATATATTATGGATATAAATCCTATTGGATATGTGATTTCCTAATATTTTCTCCCATTGAACCAGCTGTCTTTTCACCCTTTTTCAAGTCATTTGAGGTACAAAACTATTTACTTTTGGGGAGGTCCCATTTTTCTATTTTTTTCTTTTGTTGCTCTTTCTTTAGGTGTACAATCCAAGAAATCAACCACCTACCACAAGATCTTTAAGATGTTTCCCCATATTTTCTTTTAGTAGTTTTATGGTCCTGGCTTTTATATTTAGATCTTTGATCCATTTTGAGTTGATTCTTGTATAGGGAGTGAGGTAAGGGTCCTCTTTCAGTCTCTTGGTTATGGATATCCAGTTCTCCCAGCACCATTTGTTGAAGAGACTGTTTTGTCTCATTAACATAGACTTGGTAAGTTTGTCAATAATCAGCTGACTGTAGAGGTTGAGGGTTTATTTCTGGACTTTCAATTCTACTCCACTGATCAATGTGTCTAGCTTTATGCCAATACCATACTGTTTTGACCACTATAGCTTTGTAGTATGTTTCAAGGCCAGATGGTGAAAATCCTCTAACATCACTCCTCTGTTTTAGAATGCTTTTGGCTATTCGAGTACACTTTTCCCTCCAAAGAAATTTGGTAATTGCCTTTTCTATTTCTATAAAGTAGGCTGTTGGAATTTTGATTGGTATTGGTATTGGTATATAAATCAATACCTTATTGGTATTGGCATTGGTATATAAATCAGTTTGGGTAGGACTGACATCTTCACAATATTTAGTCTTCCAATCCATGACATGGAATATCTTTCCATTTGTTTAGGTATTCTTTGATTTATTTTAGCATTGTTTTTTAATTTTCTGAATATAGGTCCTATACTACTTTGGTTAAATTGATTCCTAGGTATTTGAGTCTTTCTGTTGTTATTGTACGTGGAATTTTTTGTGTGTGATTTCCTCCTCAGATTACTCAATACTAGGGTACAGAAACATTACTGGTTTTTGCATGTTGATCTTGTATCCTGCCAATATGCTGAACTCATTTATTAGCTCCGGTAGCTTTGTCATAGACATTTCATAAATTTCTAAATATAGGATCTTGTCCTCTGCAAATAGTGATATAGTTTTACTTCCTCTTTCCCAATTTGCATGCCTTTTTTTTTTTCTTGTCTAATTGCTCTAGCTAGAACTTCTAGAACAACATTGAATAACAGTGGTCTCAGTGGGCATCCTTGTCTTGTTCCTGATCTTAGAGGGAAAGCTTTAAACCTCTCCCCATTGAGTACTATGTTGGCTGTGGTTTTGCATACATGCCATTTATCATACAGAGGAATTTTCCTTCTATTCCTATCTTTCAAAGTGTTTTTATCAAGAAGGGATGCTGGATTTTGTCAAATGCCTTTTCTGCATCGATCAAGATAATCATGTGGGGTTTTTTTCTTTCAATTTGTTAATGTAGTGTATTACGTTAGCTGATTTTCTTATGTTGAGCCACCCTTGCATACCAGGAATAAATCCATCTTGATCATGGTGTATAATTCTTTTGATATGCTGTTTGTTTCTATTTGCAAGTATTTTGTTCAGAATTTTTGCCTTTATCTCCATTAGAGGGATTGGTCTGTAATTTTCTTTTCTTGTATATCTTTATCTGGCTTTGGTACTAGAGTGATGTTGGCTGCATAAAACGGGTTGGGTAATTTTCCCTCCTCTTCAATTTTTTGGAACAGTTTAAACAGGATTGGTGTTAATTCTTCTCGAAATGTTTGTAGCGTCAGTGTTGGTTGTGTGTTTCTAGGAATTTTTCTATTTCATCTAGGTTGTCTAGTTTGTTGGTATACAGTTTCTCATAATAACCTCTTATGAACCTTTTTATTTCTGTGGGGCCAGTCGTAAATTCACCTGTTTCATCTCTAGTTTTATTTATTTGCATCTTCTCTCTTTTTCCTTTCTTAGTCTACCTAAGGGTTTGTCAATTTTATTGATCTTCTCAAAGAAGCAGCTTTTGGTTTTGTTAAGTTTTTCTATTGTTTTTTTTTTTGTTCTCAATTCATTTATTTCTGTTCTAATCTTTATTATTTCTTTCCTTCTGCTTGCTTTAGGAGTGGTTTGCTGTTCTTTTTCTAGTTTCTCCAGTTGTTCAGTTAGATCTTTGATTTTAACTTTCATCTTTTTTAATGTAAGACTTTAGGACTATAAATTTCCCTCTCAGCACTGTATCCCATAAGTTTTGATAAGTTGTGTTCTCATTGTCATTCATCTTGAGATATTTACTAATTTCACTTACAGTTTCTTCTTTGACCCATTGATTGTTTAGGAGTGTGTTTTTTGGCCTCCACACATTTGAGAATTTTACCCTTTTCCATCTGTTATTGATTTCCATTTTCATTCCATTATGATCTGAGAAGGTACTTGTGACCTAACATGTGGTCTATGCTGGAGAAAGATCCATGAGCACTTGAGAAGAATGTATAATCTGCTGATTCGGAATGCAACGTTCTGTATATGTCTCTTAGGTCTAGCTTATTTATCATATTATTCAAGTTCTCTGTTTCTTTGTTGATCTTCTGTCTAGTTATTCTATCTAGTAATGTGAGTGGTGTATTGAAGTCTCCAACAATTATTGTAGTCATATCTATGTCTCCCTTCAGTTTTGCCAGTTTGCCTCATATATTTTGGGACACCCTTATTCGGTGCATATACATTTATGACTTATTTTTCCTGGTGGATTGTCCCTTATATTAATACATAATGGCCTTCTGTATCTCATAACTTTTTTGCAATTAATGTCTGTTTTGTCTGATATTAGTATAGCTACCCCTGCCCTTTTGTGGCTACTATTTGCGTGGAGTATCTTTTTCCAACCTTTCACTTTCAATCAGTTTGTATTCCTGGGTCTAAGATGGGTCTCTTGTAGGCAGCATATAAATGGCTCATGTTTTTTTATCCATTCTGTAAGCCTATATCTTTTTTTTGGTGAGTTTAATCCATTCACATTCAATGATATTACTGTAAATGCATTATTTACTTCCACCAGTTTATTCCTTGGGTTTCATATGCTGTAGCCATTTGGCAATTTGATGTAATTATGAATTCCAAAAATGTAATTGGATCATGCTTGTAAACTGATCTGTTAATCTGGGCATGATTAAGTTATGATTAAGGCATTGACTGGGCCACGTCTGTAGGGCATTGAGCCCCGCCCCTTGGTGGGTGGGGGAATTGAATATAAAAGGCAAGGCAAAGGACAGAGGGAGCAGTTTTTGAGTTGCAGTTCTGAAGTTGGAGTTCTGATGTTGGAGAGAAGGCCCCAGGAGAAGAGAAGTGAGCCGTTTGCCTGATAGTCTACAGCTGACCTTGTGGAGGAAACAAAGGCACTGAGCCCAGAGAGAAATGCAGCCCTGGGAAGAGAGGAACCCAAGAAGCCTGAACCCTGGCAAATGTCGGCAGCTGCCTTGCTCCAACACATGGCAACAGACTTTGGTGAGGGAAGAAACTTATGCTTTATGGCCTGGTAACTGTGGACTTCTACCCCAAATAAATACCCTTTATAAAGACCAACCCATTTCTGGTATTTCGCATTAGCTCCCCTTTGGCTGACTGATACATATACTATATCTTACTTTTGTCTGTCTTTTTACTCTTTTGGTTATCCTTTCTGCTATTCTTGCCTTCTACTCGCTCCTACAAGCCTCTCTCTCCTGTCTTTTTCTTTCAGGCTGTAAGGCTCCTTTAATACTTCCTGCAAAGGTGGATTCTTTTTTACAAACTCTTTCAGTTTCTGTTTATTTGTGAATATTTTAAACTTACATTCATATTTGAAGGACAATTTTATAGAAACATTCTTATGCTTGTCCTGTTAACCATAGTCCATCATTCACCACGGGGTTCACTGTGTTATACGCTCCCCAAGGCAGGGGTTCTTAACGCGTGGTCCCCAGGCTAGCAGCTTCAGCATTTGCCTTGTTAGAAAGGTTAACTATTTGGCCCTATCCCAGACCTACTGTGTCAGAAATTCTGGGGATGGGGCCCACAATTTGTGATTTAACAGGCCCTCTAGGCGATTCTACTGCATGTTGAAGCTAGAGAACGACTGTCCTGGAGTATGTCCTGAAGTATAGCGTATTTGCATCGGAATCATGTGTGGTCCTACTGGAGTAAATGGATTCCTAGGACTCATTCTAAACTCACTGAGTCGTAATCCCTGAGGGCGGTGCCAGCAGCTCCAAGATATTCTGAATAATTCACATTAAAGTCCGAACACATGGACTCTATGCCCTTTCCTTTGAGATCTCATCTACTAACGAGACTTCAGGTATAATTTCTGCACAAGTGACCTCTAACTCTCTCCAGGCCTTATTTTCAATTGCCCATTATGTATGTCCACAAGAATTTTTTGCTACTACCTCAAACTCAGTATATTCTATTACTATATTCTTTTCTCTTCCCTCTCTCAAGTGACTTCTGCCTTACCTATTTTTGCTCCCAATCACTCAGGCTTGAATCTCCTAAACTAGGTGTTTTCTCTGTCAGATATAACTCCCTTGATCACAAATCCAATTGCGCCTATTGATTTTTGCTTAATAACTTTTCTAAAATACCTTTTGCTTTTTATGAACACTGCTCCTATATTTTGAGGTTACAAATTGCATTACACCTCCTTTTAAGAGTATTCTCTGAGAAGATAGTAAATAGAATGCAAAGATGAGTCAATTCAATTGGACTTAGGTCCAAACTATTAATTGTTGAAGCCAGAACTGAAATCCAGGTCTCTGATTCTAAATCCCTTTTTTTTTTTCAGTAAGCTATGCTGTGCTAAATGTTTTATTTTCAAATAAATGCTCTTGGCTCAGATTATTTGATATAGAACAGTCTGGTACAAAGCAAATCTATCTTGGGCCCCACTCATGGGGATTCAGTAACTTCAATACAAACTAGATCTTGGACGATCCTTCCAGGAGAAATGTTAGCATGTATTAGTAGTGGCCAAAGCAATCTTAAGTCATTAAGAAAGTAAGAAAAAAAAAGTAGGGAGTGGATGTGGCTCAAGCAGTTAAGCGCCTGCCTCCCACATTGGGACGTCTTGGGTTCAGTTCCTGGTGCCTCCTGAAAAAACAAAAACAAACAATGAGCAAAACAAATGAAAAAACTGGGAGGCGGATGTGGCTCAAGTGGTTGGTCTTGCGTCTATCATATAGGAGGACCCAGGTTCGATCCCCGGGACCTCCTGGTAAAAAGGCGAGCAGGCAAGCCAGGCCCACCCGGCGAAACACGCAGCAAGATGATGACACAATAAAAGAGAGAGACAGAGGGAAGAGTCAAGGTGAGTCGCAACAGAAACCAGGAACTGAAGTGGCGCAAGTGACAAGGTGCCTCCCTCCCACATCGGAAGACCCTACGATCAAATCCCGGTGAAGCCTGGAGGAGAATAATGAGAAGAGAAGGCAAGAAACAGACACAGAAGATCACTCAGCGAATGGATACAGACAGCAAGTGGGTGTGAGGGAGGGAGGAAAAAAAAAAAAAACGAACTCAGGGAAGCCGATGTGGCTCAGTGGTTGAGTGCCAGCTTCCCAAAAAGAAGGTTCCGGGTTCAATCCCTGGCCCCCAGTACAAAAAAAAAAAAGAAAGAAAAACTTTAAAAATAAACTGCTCCATTTACAAACAGCTTTTAGAGTGATGGGAAGAAAAGAGCTTCATAAAAGTAAAAGAAGATGTATTCACGTGGAGTGTTTTCCAGCTTTTATGATGTCACTGTAGAATTACCACAAAACACTTCATATTTCCAGACCACTCTCCTTTAAGTATCTTTCTCACTACTGTAATTATAATTATTATGTTCTGTGACTGTTAAGAGTCCAAACGTTGGAGCTGAAGAGATGGAGTAGCAGCTAATGCTACGTGGGATCTCGAGGGCAGAGCTTGCTCAGGGTGCCCTGAGGGAGTCTCTCCAGCATTTCTTTGGGGAAGGTCCAGAGCAGCTGCCAGCCAGTGTCCAAAGCCTCCTGGACAGTGAGGTTTTCAGAAGTACCCTGAGCAATAAGGCTCCTCTCAAACTTCTGCAGAAATTCCAAGTAAAGAAGATCAGTTGTGGTCGTCTATCCCCTACTCCCTGTTGTGCTGATGAAGGAAATTGAGGCACAGGAAGGTAAAAGGACTTGTCCAGAATTACTCAACTGGTTAGTGGCTGAGCTGAGCTGATTAAAACTCAGGTCTCTTGATGGTCAGCTTTCTGCGTTATTGGCGTTCCTTTGTGAGCAGACAGAAAACATGACAAACCGTGGAGGGTAAGAGGCGTCAGGAAGAGGTCATCAGGAAAACTGCAAGGCAGAGTGGAGGGCTAGACATTCAAGCACAGGAGAAAGGAAATGATGTTGCTTAGGTCATCAAGGATAAGAACAGAATTTGAGGAAAGACAAGCTCAAATGTTCAACAGCTCAGCATTCAATTTCATAGAGCAAATAGAGAGCAAACCCAAATCGCATGCCTTCTTAAAACTGAGAAGCTTTATATGTAACATCTGAACTTCACCCTAAAAATGCCTAGACATGTCCTCATGGCATGTGACCACACATATTTGACAGCCAGTGCTAACTGCAACCAATCTACTGCTCTGTGCTGTCATCTATAGACCAAAATTAGATCAATACTTTGACCATCCACAGATTCTGAAAGGAGTTATTCCAGGTGTCTGGGAGAGAGTGCATTTGATGGAAGACTGTAGCGAAAGTGTCCCTTATAAATAACACGTACTTGGTAAAGCCCACAACAATGTCTAGAGTAACACAATACAATCACTAGACACTTTATTTTCCCCATGTGTACATAGGTTTTATTTAGCAATGTGCCCCATATCCCTGAATTACATCCCAAAGGCAACTATCTTTATCTTTCTCTCTCTGTTCTGTCACTCCTTCTGTACACAGAGATATACATCGGGCTTGCTCTCTGCCCCTCTTCAAATTCTGTAAATAGCAAACAGGGTTCAGAATTTCAGTATCTCCGCATTCAGTGTCACCCACGTGCACGCAAGTATGTGTGCATGCAACAACAAGCCTATTCCCAAGACTCCTCGAAACAGAAAATGTTTTAAGACATTGTTTGGCTGCTGTCCTCACAAAGCCTGGACATCTTTCCGAGGGCAAATGTCTTTGGTGATATTGAGACTAATCCTGTGCTTTATGGTGGTAGAGCTGGGAGCCAATGTTTAAATTCCCCGTTTATCTTTTCACAGTTCATGGGAACTAATTTCTCTTATGTGTATGTGAGGGAACATTGTGAGTAAATTTCAAGGAATATTCCATTTCTTCGCTGGACTACGACCCTAATTCACCTTCAATTGTGCTACCAAAGTCGTCTCTAAACAGTCATGCCACTGGCATGCTCAAAAACCTTCCATAACTCCTCTTTACTTCCAGTGTACAGTTGCACCTCCTTACACATCACTTTAGGTCCTCCTGGCCTACAGTTTTTCCCTACCTCACAAAATCCCTATGGCTTCCCTGCCACAGGCACAATGCTCTGCTCTCCCCAAACCCAGCACTCACTCACTCCTTTGCGCATAACTCACGCTTTCTTCATCCTTTTGCACATTTTCACCTGCAGGTGTCATTAGTTTCAGTGACCTTCTCTCATGAAACTTTCCCACCCGTTGGAAATAATCTCATCCTTATATGTCCCCCCAAATAATTTCTCAAAGCCTCCCTTCTACACATGCCTATGTGTACCTGCCAGACCTCGGGGTTCCCACGACAGGAGTGGACAGAGCTCAGCCTTCATGAGCTGAGACAGCCACACGCATATGTGCAGGGCACCCTAGAGCAGGGTGGAGAGAAAACATAGCACTGTTTAGCTTGGAGGATATATTTAGACATTTAGGTCCTTGCTACGGGGACCTCTTTCCCTGAGCCCTGGAAACGTTAAAGGCAAACCCAGGCAGCACTGAGAGCTTTGAAAAGACAATGCGCTCCCAGCTACTGCAGCTGTCCAGGCACAGGCTAGGCAGCCACTAAATTAGGGTTGTTTTCTCCCTTTTTCTCCTTCTCCCTCTCCTCCGTCCATCTCTCCCTCGCTTCCTCTTATTCCTCTTCCTCCTCCTTTTCAACCTTTTAAAATATAACTGCATGGGGACCTGGGGGTCCAGGATTGAATGAAGAACGCTCAGACCCCCTGAATACAGCAGCACGAGCAGAGCCAGCCCCTGGCTCCTGCTGCCAAGCCTGCAGCCTGCGCTTGCTCAGGCTCCTTCTAGCCTCGGCTCCCTACCACACCGTGAGGCCTTGTGCGTGTATGTTCAATATTGAAAAGTTCTCAGAAGCATAAAGAAAAACACTTGTAATTCCACCACCCACAGAGATGTGTGCACACGGAGATGTACTTAAGTTTGCTTTTAATAGTGCAAAATTGATAACAGGAAATATTCTCAAACAGGCAATTGGATAAATGACATATGGTATAGCCATTCAATGTAATGTTAAGTTTTTAAATGTATATTGGATATGAAAAATATTCACACTATATTGTTAAATTTTGATGTTGGTTATTTATAGTATATATAATATGATCCCATGTTTATTAAATATATACTTAACACAAAAAATAGTCATACTACACTGGTGAATTAGAAGGCTTGTTAGCTATTGTATGTGCAATGTGATCCCATGTTTGTGTTATGGCGTGGTGATAAAGGCAAACAGGCTTTGTGATTCATCAAACCTCCTTGGTTCCTCCACTTAACTAGATAATAGTGTAACATCACTGGCCTCTCTGAGTACCAGTTTCTTCATCGATAAGATGAGAATCATCACATGTATCTTGCAGAATTTTGGTCAATATTGAAAGAGATATATTTAGGGTACCTAGAACATCAATGAATGATAGTGTTATTATATAGAGATTAGATTTTACATATGATTGATATCCTCTGTCTGTCTCTCTCTCTCTCTCTCTCTCTCACACACACACACACACACACACATATTCACAATGCCTAGAAGGAGATTTTGAAAGAGGTTAGCAATAATGTTGTCTCTGGGCAGTGGATTTCAGCATTTGTTTTTGGCTTTTGATTGTTTTTGTTTTTTTCTTAACCATATTTTCTATGACAAACTATTTTAATTATTTATAAAAGATGTGTTTTTAAATAAAATAAAATACTTATACATAGCGCTTACTACAATTATTTAGATGTGGGGTCATGAATGCTTGAACTCGGGCTGTGGCAATGGGAATGGAAAATTAGGGTAGAATGTGAGAGACACATTGCTTAGAAATGAGTGAGTGTGAAAGGAAGAAACAAGGATGATTCCAAGAATAGCGGAGAACTTAAGTTGGGAAAACAGGAACTGACTTGAGAGGCAGGAAAAGACTGGATTTAGTTCTGGATATATGGGTTTAAGTGCCCATTTTCACCTGCAAGTGTCGTTAGTTTCAGTGCCCTTCTCTCATGAAACTTTCCCACCCGTTGGAAATAATCTCATCCTTTTATGTCCCCCCAAATACTAAAGGCAAAAAACCAAGAGGAAATTAGTAGCAATGATGGGACTGAGTACCAGAGCTAGTGTCAGTCTGAAAAAATAGGCTCACAAATATCCAAAACTTTTTAGTAGTTGAGAGATCATCAAGGGAGAAGGAAAGGAAAAACCGATCCTTAAGGAGAACCCAAACTTATAGGAAAAAGAGAAATCAAGGAAGGATAATAAAAGAGTAGTTAGAGCAGTAATTCCAAAATTGGTGACCCAGAGGCAAGAAAGAATTCTGTGCTCAAATAAGAGAGTGGTTAAAAAAAAACTTAACACTTGGATTTGCAAAGAAAATATAGATTTTTTTTCCAATTTGCTTTTTTATAAGTTTCCACTCCACTAAGTACCTTAGGAGGGTTAGGAATGGAAAAGATAATGACTTTAATTTGCCTATTAATTGTATGTATCTGAACCTCTTCCAAAAAATGCTCCTTCAGATTTGTCTTTCCTTCTCCTGCCCCCCTTTTATATTGTGGTAAAATACACAATACTTAAAAGTTACTATTTTTTTTTTTTTTAAAGATTTTATTTATTTATTCATTTATCCCCCCCGCCCTTGCTGCTTGTGCTCGCTGGGTCAGCTAGCCACGCCGTGCGGGCGGGCTTGCCCTCACCAGGAGGCCCCGGGAACCGAACCCAGGCCTCCCATATGGTAAACGGGAGCCCCACTGATTGAGCCACAGCCGCTTCCCAAAAGTTACTATTTTAACCATATTTAAGAGCACAATTCAATGGCATTAAGTCCAGCCACAATGCTTTGTACCATCATCACTATTTCCAGAACTTTTTCATCATCCCAAACAAAAACTCTGTACTCATTAAGCAATAACTCCCCATTCCTTTTTCCCCCAGGTGCTGGCAACCTCGGTTCTACTCTGTCTCCATGAATTTACCTATTCTAGATACCTAATATAAGTGGAATCATACAATAATTGTCCTTTTGTGTCTGGCTTATTTCACTAGAAAAATGTTTTCAAGGTTCATCCACACTGTAGCAAGTATCAGAACTTCATTGCTTGTTAGGACTGAATATTCCATTGCATGCAAATACCACATTTTCTCATCCTTTTATCTGTTGATGGACACCTGGGTTGTTTCCACCTTTTGGCAATTGTGAAAAATGCCACAATGAACACTGGTGTGCAAGTATCTTTTTGTGTCCCTGTTGTCAATTTTTTTGGTATATGCCTAGGAGTGCAATTGCTGGCTCATATGGCAGTTTAAGGAACCACCAAACTGCTTTCCATGAGGCTGCATCATTTTCATTCTTATCAGTAATGCACAAGGATTCCAATCTTTCCACGTAATTACTAACACTTGTTATTTTCATTTTGTTTGTTTGTTTGTTCTTAGTATAGCCATCCTAGTGGCTATTAAGTGATATCTTATTGTGATTTTGGTTTATATTTCCCTAATCATGAATAATGTTGAGCATCTTTTCACGTGCTTATTGGTCACTTGTATATCATCTTTGGAGAAATGTCATTCAAGTCTTTTGCCCATTTTTTAATTGGGTTGCTTGTTTTTCTGTTCTTTAGTTGTAGGAGTTCTTTATTCTGGATTCTACTCTCTCATCAGATTTATGATTTGAAAATACTTTCTCCCATTCTGTAGGTTGTCTTTTTACTCTCTTGATAGTGTCCTTTGATGCACACAGGTTTTTTATTTTGATGAAGTTCCCTTTATCCTTTTTTTCCTTTTGATGCCTATGGGTTGGGTCATACCTTAAGAAACCATTGCCAAATCCAAGGTCATTTAGATTCCCCCTTTGTTTTCTTCTAATAATTTTATAGTTTTAGCTCTTAAATTCTCTCTGCCCCCTCTTAACTCGGCATCCAGGTACAAGTTCTGTCAAGGGGCAGGGTTTCCATGCAGTGTGAGACAACTGTGTGCATCTCGTCCTAACTCAGCGCATAGTGACATCACATTGGTAGCTTAAAATCGGCCCTACGGGGGGTAGGATTTACACCACAGAGATTGCAATATGCTGTAAATGAACACTTTTTTGTGGGAGCTCGTTCAACACTTAGCAGCACTCCGCTCGCTACAGGCCTTGCGGCAGTGGACAATAGGACCGTGTCTTCACCGCTGAGCGTGTCTGAAGCTGGTCCCTGGGCTCTGTCAGGAAGCAGGCTCGCCTCCCTCTCGCTGTGGTAAGCCAACTCTGCAGCCCCCACCTTGGCCTCAGTCGACGTCTTGGTGGAGCGCTTCCTCCCTTGACCTCTCAGGTGGGTCTCTTCTGCAGACCTGCTGGCTCTCTACTCTTGCTATTTTCCCTTCTCCCAGGGTCCTGTGAAAAATCCACTTGGGAATTCATAGAGACTCAAACTTGCTAACCTGCCTGTCTAAAAATGGCACTCCACACTGCCAGTTTTACCCTGATGCTGCCCCTCCAAGTTGGTGCAATGTTTTCCCAGGGTTCTGATCAGGAAATGGAGCAAAAACTATCTGCTTGTGGCTTTTCCCTCCTAGCAATCTAGCGATCCAGCAATCCTCTGCCCCAGGGTCCCAGTCTAAAGGTTAATCCATTGCACGTATGTGGCCACTTGTGCCTCTTTGCCTTGCCTTCTTCCCACCGTCCCCAAGTCCAGAAGAGTCAGGCTGTCTTTCCCTGAGGCAAAGACTCCTGGGGTCTCTCTACCTGTGGCAGATTCTAATCTCAGCTCTCAACGAAGCTGGCCGCTGGGGACTACTGCCTTCCCAGGGGCCAAAAGTCAACGTTACTTGACAGCTGAAGCAGAGAAACGCCTGTTCCTGCTGCCCTTCCTCGGAAACTCTGAAACTCGCTGCTTCCAAGGTGGGGGGGGGCCCTCAGGCAACGGTACTTATAGGAATGTAAAGACATTTGAAAATGTATTTTTAATATTTCCCCAGAACATACGTTTTAGAGATGTGCTGATAAACAAAGGTCAAATAGATTTCCTTAATGTGAGAAGGTTTGGGTCTGTTAATATACTCATGTGCATAATGAATTTCCAAGAGAGTGATATGGTGGGCAGCATTTCTCTAACTTATCTGATGAGGGAAAACATTTTTTAACGATCATCTTGTGGAACTGATGTTCTACGGAAAAAAGTTTTGGAAGCACTTGGTTACTCGGGAGAACCAAAATAATATAGTATCCAGGAGACAGAAGAGGAGAGAATTTTCTAAAGGGAAAGGATAGCTTATTCTTGGTTGCCTCCTTTGTGTCATAAAACCAAAATAATTTCTATTAGAGAAGGTAAACTGGCATTGATTAAACAGATCCTCCAAGTGCATATATACTACCTATTGAAATGTCAAGAGCTTGTAGTAGCTCCACTTTTTTCCCCTTACAATTTAGTGATTTATCCATTAGAACTTTAATAGTGTCACAAACTGAAAATGCTAATGAAACCTTAAAAGTGCTTAGTTTAATCCTATTCAGCAATTTATGCAATGGGAAAATCAGAAAGAAGCCAGTCCATAAGGGATCCGACTTAGCTCTCTCATGTGCTTTACGAGCACCTTCTGGGTGCCAGGACGGCTGCTGAGCGTCACCCTTCTCTGACTTCTCACTTGCTTATTCTTACTGTCGCCCACTACCCCGCTGGCACCAGACAGGAAGGTGTTAAGTTGATGTTATGGCAGTCGTTTATTTTAGCAACTGAAACAATTCTTCCATTATTCTGCTGGCATTCAAATTAATCTATATAACTCCCAAAAAAACGGTCGAACATGGGGGGGACAGGGACAGCGTCCGCCAACTGGCCTGAGCTTCCGCAGGGCTCCGTCTGTGCTATTCCCCTGGCTCTCCCCATCATCCCGAGGAAAGGCTGCAGAGCCAGGGGGCCTGCTGTGCTCCCCACTCAGCCACCGGCAAGTCCAGTGGACTGGTGAATGTGGGCAGCCGTCCCTCCCGGGCTGTCCCCAGGGGGTTGCCAGGGAGAGATCAGGCTGGCTGTCGGCCCAGCCTCACCAAAAGGAGCATTTGGGGTGGTACTGCCCAGCCCACCAGGGACAAAGGAAGACAGAAGAAACACCTTTTAGCATGCAAGACGTTCCTTGCACAAAAATACGACTTTTTTCCCAAGTGTAGTCTTTACTGCTAGGCACTGGAGAAAGTCGAGAGAGGATCAATAACCCTGCAGCTAATTACACAGCCGGGAGACACTGGCCTTCACTGGTAATCCAACACACGGTTCTCTTTTAGTTCTCTAAGGGGGGTAACTGGAGAAAGGAGACGAAAGGCCCTTCAGTGGCCTGAACCCGGGAACCAGGGCTCTGCCCCCCAGGCCGGCGGCTCCTGTGGGAATCAGCAGCTCGCAGGCGCGCCTGCGGGGAGATGCGGGGAGATGCGGGGAGATGCGGGGAGATGCGGGGAGATGCGGGGAGATGCGGGGAGATGCGGGGAGATGCGGGCACAGGCTGCACTCAGGAGGGTCCCCGCGCACACTGCGCGCAGGCTGATTTAGAGGACAGGGGCGCCAAGATGTTTTAGCGAGACAGCGACAAATGAACAGAGGAGAAGGGCAGTGGGACGCTAAACAAGAAAGGAGAGGGGCTCTCGCTGCATGCGCTCTCCTTCTAGAGCAAAGAGACAAAAACTGCCGTGGTTAGGCCACGCCCAGGACGTAGTTACAGGGCAGCCCAGTGCCCCTTGGGTTCAATTCCAGAGCCTCTTGTCAGCCTGACGACCTTCCCTGAGGCCGCGCGCTCTACAACCCCTCCAAACCTCCAGGATGCCTCTCTCCACTCCCCTCAGGCACTAAACAAGGACTTCTGGTGGCCCAGGGTGCCCCCTTTCTGGAAGTGGCGCCACAGGCATTTCCATCCACCTGGGCAGGGTCATCTCAAGGGCTCCCTGAAAAACAAGGACAACGGTCTGGGAAGCAGGAGCCAGGAAGGGGTTCAAAGCAGGTGGCCCAGCCTGGAACACAGGTGCACAGAGGGAGAGGACAGCACAGGGCAGACACGCAAAAGGAGGAGAGCCTACCTTTCATTCGTGGTGCAGGAGGGGACAGCAGGGAGGGAAGGTAGGATGAACTGTTTAAAACCAGCAATTGCCACCAAAGTACCAAATAAAATTCTCTGATAAAAATTCCACATAATCTCCTTTTTGACTCTTATTCTCTCATTCATGCATTCAGTGTACATTTAGGGA
Source organism: Tolypeutes matacus (assembly GCA_026826555.1). NCBI lineage: Eukaryota > Metazoa > Chordata > Mammalia > Cingulata > Chlamyphoridae > Tolypeutes > Tolypeutes matacus. The sequence goes on from JAKSZT010032012.1 coordinate 6,260,825, forward strand.
GTACTGTATTTAATCTCACCCCCAGGAAACAAGCCATTACTTAGCCTTAGGGAATAGCTAATTAGAGAAATATCTGGGAACTGTGCTCCTTTATGGCTGTTTGTGTGTTTGCTTATCAAATATATTTATTTTAGGAGGTACCAGGGATTGAACCCAGGACCTCGTACATGGGAAGCAGGTGCTCAACCACTTGAGCTACATCCACTCCCAATATTCTCTTCCATATAATGGCAGTCTTAATATTGTACAAACATATTTGTGAAGTTCTCTCACATGCACCAAAAGATTGCATCTCAATTGGGATGCCTAAAGGGTACAATGAACTTTAAAAAACAGACTGGCTCTCAAGTCAGAACCACCACATGTAGTGATGAAGGCTATATGCATGGCTCAAGTCTGGGGTTAGCATCAGTGCCTGTGTGAAAGAGTTACAAAATGCCTAGTCTGCAAGGTAAACTACGGTAAATTTTCCATAAGAGGAAATTAGAGGTCTTGATGACCCGGAAAAGATTCAAGTTGAAGTTGAAAAAGAGGAGCACTGGACTATAAACTTCTTTGGGAAAGAGCACACGTTTTTTGTTTTCTATGTACTTAAGTGTCTTGAGCATGGTAGGCCCTCAGATGTTTGTTAAATAAACCAAACAAGCCACATGCCTAATGCATAAGTCTCAAGGAATTCACATGCAAATGAAGGAAAAGAGGTAACAGAACTCCAGACTGGCCGAGATGAAGTTGCTGCTATCAGTGAGAATGGCCGAAAGCAAAGGAAACTGTGTTTCTTGCCTCCTGATATTTGGACTGAGAGTCATCCCTGTTGACAACCCCTTCACGTATATCATTCAGCTGATGCACACGGTAACTCTGAGAAAAGTAAACTGAGGTTCAAGGAGGTTCGTACAAGGGTTGAAATCCAGAACGTCGGCTCCCATTTTAGTCAACTGCTAGCTCCAGGAACCCAGTCTTTCCGGTTCTGTGGTCTCCTGTGCAGGCATGACTTTCCCTCCCAAGCCTGGCCCACGTTTCTCCTTCAGACTTCTGGGAAACAAGGTGCTTTGTTTTGCCTTGTTTTGGCTTGGCTCCAGGGCTGTCCACTCATAACTTAGGCAGGCTGAGCTAAGAGCTATGTTGTAACTTCAGTGTCATGGCCCAAAGGCAAGGCAGAAAGCACGGGGACCTGAGGGCTGGATAAGCACGAAACCTCGTGACAGGGCACAGGGAGGCATGGGGAACCCTTGCTTCCATCTGCCCGTATCCGTGGGATCCATTCAGGGGCTGCAGCGTCGGTGCTTAAGAGATGAGTCTGTTGAAGCAGGGCGCAGCCAGAAGAGTGGACAGGTGGACAGGGCAGGGCCCAGCCCCCAAAACAGAGAAGGACTCAGAGCTTGGCATCCTCCCAGCGCCCCCGGACCAGTGAATGGAGAGTCAGGACGGTGTTGCTGGGCAAGCGGGGACACGGGTACTGAGGGAACAAAGTGGCCTGGGGGCTAATGGTCACGGAGGAACACGTGGCCCTGGCCCTATTGCAGCAGGACTCGAGCTCTAACATGAAAAATGTCCAAAACACAGAGGGAAAAAGGCACACAGAGAAGCCGTATGCATGGAGGGGGCTCCAGAGCCGAGAAGGTTTTAAGAGCCAAATCCTCATTTGCCATAAGAGGAAATAATTAGATAGGGTCCAAAGGTGATGCATCTAGAATTAGCAGTATAAATATTTAGAAATACAGAAGTGAATACCAGAAGAAGCAGGAAAAAGAGTGAAAAATGGTTACCTATAATTATAGGGGAAATGTGAGGGAGCGGCTATATGGGAACTCTCTTTACTTCCTGGGCAATTTTTCTGTAAACATAAAACTGCTCTCAGAATAAAGCTTATTATTCAAAAATTTGAATAATATTCTAAACACTACTAAATTGTTCACTTTAAAATGGTTAATTTTGTGTTACATGAATTTCATCTCGATAAATTATTTTTTTTAAAAAAAAGGTGGCTGAGGCACCTTAAACAAGCTCATTTTACAGCATTAAGTCCTCATAATAAAGCTGATGATGTAGGCATTATTATCCCCATTTGAAGGTATGACACTTGAGGGTCAGTGACATTAAGCAATTTTCCCAAGTTCCATAGATGGTCAGTGTCAGAGTCAGAGGTCAGGCATAACTTTAAAAAAAAAAAGTGGTTACTTCTAGGAACTGGAAGATGGGAAGATGGGAAGGTACTTGGAGAGCGGCTGCCAGTTTTTATTATAAATCTTTTAGTGCTGTTTTTTTTTTTTTTTAATATGTCCAAATATTATATTGTTTAAAAGTTTTTTTCAAAGAATAATTAGAGAAGGAGGGAGGAATGAAGGAAAGAAGGAACGAAAGGAATGAAGGAATGAAAGAATGAAGGAGACACTGAGTAGACTGTACCTACAAATCAGCATCCCAGGTAGGAACGGCACCGTGTGGTGAGGAAGGAGATGGGTAACCCATGCCCCTTACCTGCACCCAGAGGGACCCACTGACTCCAGGAGGCTTTAGGTTCTGGCTCCACTTGCTTCTGAAAGAACGGGATGACAGAAAGAACTGAGAGCCTCGAGGGGCTGGTGCACTACAGGCAGGCAAATGACGGAGGGAGAGGAGGGTCCCAGGTTTCTCTTCCATCTTTGGGGTTTTGTCATGTGGAGATTTTTCCTTGTGTTTCTTCTCCGTTGTTCCAGAGAAAGAAAGGGGCTTCGTTCAGCCTGTACTTTAATGCTCCTGCCATCACTTGAGCTCAGACAGGGGGACCCTCATGACTGGGGAGAAAGAACATCAGGCTAGGACTGAGAAGAACTGTCGTCCCCCTGCCAGGGAGCAGCTCTGTGGCCCCTGGCAAATCCCTAAACTCTGGTTCGCAGTTCCTTCACAAAAATGTAAGGGTTTGAACTCAATGTTCTCTGAAAGCCCTGGAGTTCTGAATCCCAATTGCCTCCTGCAGGCAGGGACTTCGGTTTCTCCGCTCTGCCTGCTGCCAGCTGAGTTTCCCATGTTTGTGCTTTCCAGCTCTTCCTCTCCTGTTTGATCCCATCTGTTATCTCCCACTGCTCTGGCACCATCTGTTGTTTTCAGATGTCCTGATAACTCAAGGATGTGTTTTCACATGTGAAGTTTCTCCTACATGGGCTTGGGCTCTTCATAGGAAAGATGGTTTATTTTATTTTTTTTAGGAGGTACTGAGGATTGAGCCGGGACCTCGTACATGCCACAAGCAGGGGCTTAACCCCTGAGCTGCCCCTGCTCCCCAAGAGCATTTATTAATAAAAACAAATTTTAAATGCCTTCTCTCGACAGGGTATTTTTCCATCCTTCCATCTTCATTTTACTTCTTTTTTGTGCTTAGAATATTAGAAATAAATATCCATATTTATTATAGAGTGGTTATAAATTATACATAAACAAAAAAGTTTATGTATATTGTTCCAGATTTATATACTTTGTTAATTATGTATCTTTTATTCCCAAATCCCAGTTCCTAAGAAACTTGTTAGAATACCCACCTGTATTAATTGTAAAGCAGAACTGCTTCTGAGAAGAAAGAAGAGCTAAAAAGAGAATCTAACAGGTAGAAGAAGTGCAAGAAAACTTGGACAAAATTGTTTCCGAAGCAAACGGACCAAATTTTGGTCGGAGAAACATGTCTCACTTTATTTCATATTCAAAAACTAAAACTATGTAGAAACTGCGCATAAATGCCCTGAACCACTTTCAAGGAATACAAAGTAGAGCAGAGATAAAATTTCATTAACCTGCATCATAAGCAAACGGAGTCCCCTCTGCAGGCTACTCTTCCCAGCTTCGAGCTGTGTTAATACATTAAAAGTCACTAAACAAAAAAATACAAATAAATTTTTTTAAAAAGTCACCACACATGCTCATGTCCCTAACATTTTAGGCAACGCAGGATCAGAAAAGAATCTAAAATTGCACTCTCTGTTATCAGCTCTCCATTGTTAACATAATGAGCTTACATGATTTCTCTTTTGAGGGAAATAAATTCATAAGAACAAGGAACAGAGCGCAAAAACAGTCCAGTTTTATTCCCGTTACATGGAATACAAGCACGCTACGAACGAATGTAAACGTCCCCAGGTTCTTAGATGAGGAGTGAAATACATTTTCAGCTGCACCTGAAGGATGTGTTTCATTGCAAGCATCCTCTGCGAGGCCCCAGCTTTCCAGCAGGCAGGCTCCCTCTCCGCAGCCTGCCTGCTCTTGTTTTCCAGCTCTCTGGACATGGGGCCCACGCCTGCAGGAGCGTGTTTGTTTATGCTGGGATGCATCATCAGTTTTACCTCCCAACCTCTCCCAACCTCCCAAACAAAATGAAAAAACAACTTCAAAAAGCTCCTCAAGGGCAGAACCAATGAATAAGGTCTCGTTCTGCTCTGCAGCCCGGAAGCTCTAGCACGGTGACTTGCAGGTCGTAACTTATGTTTCGTTGCGTCTTTTATTGAATTGGGAGGCAGGGGTTTGGCCAGACAACAAAATTCACAATAAACATCACAATACAGATTTTAATCTGGTCTCTATAGCTCACCTCTTTCTTTACTTATAACCCTCATTTGCAAGTGATGAGTCATTTTCTGGACTCCATTGTTGAAAATAAACTTTTATACCCAAAGAGATGAAAGGATTTCAAGTTCATTGAGGGAGGCCAAGCTTCCCAGCAGTTGGATGGTTGCAATGCCCTTAATATTAAAAAGTATGGAATGACCACATATCCGTAATGCTAAGACACACTTCTCACAAGTTCATATATCTAAAATTGTACTAAATGTTGTAGTTGATGCCTGCGTTTAATGTGGTAATGTTGATTTTCCTCCTCAAGAATTAGTGGCGATTCTTAAAATCAATGGAGTTTTAGAATCAACAAACACAGTATAAAATTAGGATCACAGTGTTTCCAAAGAGGATTTTTAAAAGAATACTACATTTCCCCCCTTTATTCACTTCACCCAATGAATATTTTTCTCAGCAACAAGAACAATCGAGAATCTTAGTCCTTGATTAATTTACCCTGAGGTATTAAATTAAATGTCACTGCCTCGTAAAATAACCAACCAATGAAACTTCTTCCATTTCGTGCCACCAGCTGTCCTCTGCATTCTCTAATTTTCAAAGGATGTTATGAACGGATATATATTGCTACTGGCCTTCCCTGGCTGACTTCCTTTCAGAGCCTTAGTTAACGTCTTACTTAATTTAGGGGTTGAGCAAATGCCAGGAGCTGCAGGCCTCTTCCACCTTCAACACTGGAACTAGTTTAGTTAGAATCAGTATCTTTTGCTCTCTATTTTCCAGAGAATTGCCAAAATGGTGGGGATTCTAGAAATTAAACTAAGCTATGAAGATGCTGTTTTGACATTATTCACGATTGCCAAACGCTGGAAACAACCCAGGTGTCCATCAACAGACAAATGGATAAACAAACTGTGGTCTATTCACATGATGGAATATTATTGAGCTCTAAGAAGAAATGAAGTCGTCAAGCATATGACAACATGGATGAGCCTGCAGGACATTGTGCTGAGTGAAGCAAGCCAGACACAAAAGGGCAAATACTGTATGACTGTGTTACTATGAACCAAACACATTGTGTAACATATTGTTTGATTCAAAAAAAATTTTATATGTATCCAGTACACTTAATTGAGAAACGTATGTATGTATTCGTCTGTGTTTACTTTTTAGTTTAGATATTCAATTATTAAATGTACAAAACAAAGTTAAAAAAATAAAATATTATTATCTGAGACACCAAAAAAAAAAAAAAAAAGATGCTGCTTTAGCCTCTCCCTGAAATGAAATAGGTACCGTTGTGTCCAGAATATTAGATTTAAAAGTCATGTAAGTACGACTTAAAGGTTTTATTCTTTTGTATTAGTAAGACACATATTAAAAGGTAGTTATTATTATCCTATTTGATAAGGGAAAAATACAAATCATCAAGAAAGGAATGAAATCTTTCAAGGAGAAAAAGGTAAGAGACATGACAAATAATTCACCAAAGAAATATAAATTACTGATACATATTTGTATTACCCAATACAACTATTAATTAAAAGCAAATTACCTTAGTTACCATTTTTCCTTTTGTTGAAGTTTTTCAAATAAAGTTTTTTTTTTCTCATAGCGTCATTAAGATAAAACTCACCCTCGCACAGTTTACAATTCAGTGACTTTAGCACAGTCACAGAGTGGTGCCACTGTCCTCAGCATCTGGTTTTAGAACATTTTCTTAGCAAGAGAAATGATGTGCCCACTAGCTCCAGCCCCTACAACCACCAATCTACTTCCTTTCTCGGCGAATTTGCCTGTTGTAGACATTTCGTATAAACGGAATCATACAATGTGTGATCTTTCGTGACAGGCTTCTTTCACTTAGCATTATGTTTTCAAGTTTCATCTAAGTTGTAGCATGTGTCAGCTTTTTGATCCTTTTTATCGCTCCAGTGAGGTTTCTACAAAGTTCCGGTGGATTTGAACTCTCTCATGTCACTGGTGGGAGGGTATATTGATATATATTTTTAAAGATTTATTTTATCCATTTTAAAAAACCCCGTTTTTGCAGTTTCATTTCCATTCGCTGGGCAATTCTCTGTGTCTGTTCTCCTGTCCTCTCTTCTCATCCTTCTCCTCCTGCCTTCACCGGGATTCGATCCTGGGGTCCTCAAAAGTGGGAGAGAGGCATTCTACCACCTGCATCACCTCAGTTCCTGGTTTTTCGTCGCGTCTCGTCTTGGCTCTCCCTTGTGTCACTCTCCTGTTCCGTCATCATCTTGCTGCGTGACTTGGCGGGGCCTGGTGGCCCACATGCAACTTCTATATATTTTTTATTTTACTGGGAGGTCCCGGGGATGGAACCCGGGTCCCTCCGTATGGGAGACGGGCGCCCAACCATTTGAGCCACATCCGCCCCCCTATACTGATATTTTTTAAAGTCCTTTCTGGGGGACAGTTTGGCCACCCATACTAAAAACCTTAAAAAAACCCATACTTTTTTAGCCAGGAAGTCCACTTTGAGGAGATTACCACAAAGAAACAATTGTGGCTGTGCTTACTAATCTGCTCCCACGGGTGTTCTGTGCAGTGACTTACTTAGCAAGGACAGCCTTGGCGTGGCGTGATGTCCGGCAGGAGCGGACGTGTGGGTGAAGGTCGGCGTGCTGCTGGACAACGTGCTGCCCGGGCCTCTTCTAAGTCGCACGGTTATGCCTTCCTCAGAGTTTAATGAGACCTTATTATTTGATTGATAAAAGGGTTCTGCTGCTTCAAATGAGTTTAAATCTTGTAGACAAAGATTTAAAATTGTAGAAAGATATTCGTGCCATAAGGCTGAGTGACAAACGCGACTTAATACACGCTATGTAGAGGTGTGTCTCATTTTTTTGTAAAGCAAGCAGTGTGTGGGTGTGTAGTCTGTGTGTGTGTGTGTTTGTAAAATGTAAAGAAAAACTGGAAGGATATATGATATATGTATGTTTTTTTGTTTTTGTGTTTGTGTTTTCTATAACAAAAAATTATATCAAAATTTTTATGGTTCAAAATCACCAACTTTTCCCAACTCTCTAATTCAAACTTATGGTAATCTTTCTTTTAAGTAGCTTTTCTTTCACCCACCGTAAAGAACCCTCTGGGATAGCTTATTGCTCTCAGGAACTGAGCTCTAGCATTACTTCTGTTTTGAGCCAACCGGCTACATTTCGGCATGCTCATTCGTGTTCTGGCTAACCATGGAATGCTATTCAGTTCAGAGATAAAAGAAGATTTTTTTTTCCCTAATGACATAAACTAGTCTATACATACATCCTAAAGGGAACTTTGGTCCCCAGAATCCTGAGCTGTGCCTTGATATTTCCAGGTCTTTTTAGCTCTTTAAGAGGACAACAATATTAAATCAGATTCCAAAATATGCCTTATTTTGAGAAAATGCAAATCCAGGTAGCTCATATTTTATGTAAATGACCAGACTAGTCTCTGTGTCTGTGAAAGTACAAAGTACCCAATGTTTTCAGTAATGAAAAATTCTGTGAATCCACTGGATCTATCAAATACCCTGATTTTGGATATTTGAACTCCAAACATGCCTCCTTTTTTGTAAATTATAGGTATTTGAACACAATTTCAATATTTTCATCCTCATATGTACTAACAATTAATTCCTTACTCCCTTGACCCAGAGAAAACACACCATTAATTAAATTGCAAGTTAATGATCACTACTGGGAAAAAATTCTAAAGCAACAGAATAACTGCCTCTTCTTTCAGGGGCTGCTTTAGATGCTCTTGATCTTGAAATTACATGAACATGTTTGTAATTAAAAAACATATAAAGGGAAGCGGATGTGGCAACTGGGCTCCTGCCTACCACATGGGAGGTCTCTGGTTCAGATCCAGGTGCCTCCTAAAGAAGACAGTGAGCTGGGGCGACAGGGAGGCGCAGCAAGCTGACACAACAAGAGACACAAGAAAAAAAAACATAAGGAGAGACACAGCAAAGCAGGGAGCAGAGGTTCCCGGTGCCTCCTAAAGAAGACAGCGAGCTGACACAACAAGAGACACAAGAAAAAAAAAACATAAGGAGAGACACAACAAAGCGGAGGTGGCTTAGTGATTAGGCACCTCCCTCCCACATTAGAGGTCTGGGATTCGGCTTCCAGGGCTTCTTAAAAAAACAAGGAAGACAAAGAGACACAGCAAGTGAAAAACAATAAGGGGGTGGGGAGAAATAAATCTTTTTTTAAAAAGAAACATATAAAGTAAATCTAGTTTGCTCATCCTCTCAGAGGCTGTCCAAAGAAAACTTTCTCTTGTTGACCTTTAATGGAAAAAAACTACAGGTCCAACAGTTAAAACCAGAGAATGTTGGCCATTGTTGTTGGAAATCAAGGACCTCAAAAGAAGGTTTGGCCAATAAATACTGATAAATTATTGGGGGGAAAATGACATTTAAACCATAGTGTCATTATTTTTAGAATGGCTCCTTTCTTTTTCCAATTTCATTGAGAATATATGATAACCTATTTCCCCATTATAACAGAGATAGACTCATTTATCAATTTCCTACTCAAGATTCTTCTACCCCTTTTATTTAAACTTGTAATTATCACTATACTCATTAAATATATGTCTCAGAGACTTAAATCTTTGGACTGTTCACATGCTAGTTGAGCCCTGAATCCCAGCAGAATTGTGCCCAACACCTACTCTCCAATTCTTCAGACTCGCCCATGACAACTGAAAAAATGATGATGATGTACAAGTCCCCTCCCAAAAAACAGGAAGAATCTACAACTTCAAGCAAAACAGTTCCTTCCATCTGCCCCATAATATCTAAGCCCCCCTCCATCCAAAGCTGTCATAGTGGACAAAATCCTCAAGATTGAGGGATGAACAAACATGGGGTGGGTAACCATGGACCAGTGTGGATTTGTTACTGCAGGCATTACCATGTGGTAACGGAAGACCTTGTAACATTGATATAAAGACAGTGGCTGTCAGAGGTTCAGAGGGGAGGGAGAGGGACGAGTAGGTGGACACAGGGCATTCTTAGGGCACTGGAATTGTTCTGTATGGCACTGCAGTGACAGATACATGACATGACATGACGCTATACAGCGCAAAGTGTAAACCATAGAGATAGAACTCGATTAGTAGCAATGCTTCAATTTGGTCCATCAATTGTAACAAAAGTACCTCACTAGTGTAAGCTGTGAATGAAGGCGGAAGCTGTATGTGAGTGGGTGTGAGTTATAAGGGAGTTCCCTATACTATTTTTTTTTTTAATAGGAGGTACCAGGGAGTGAATCCAGGACCTCATACATGGGAAGCAGGTGCTCAACCACAGATCTACACACACTCCCCTCCCTTATACTTTTTTTTTTTTTGAAGCAGTGCTTTTATTTTAATTTTATTTTTTTTCTAGTAGGTACCAGGGATTGAACCTGGGACCTTGTACCTGGGAAGCAGGCGCTCAAGCACTGAGCTACACCCGCTCCCCTCCCCTATACTTTCAATGTAACTTCTGTAATTCAAAACTTCTATAATTATAAAGTTTATAATGAACTTTTTAAAGTTACCACTGTAGTAAGTCCTATGAAATAAAAGCACAAGGTGCTATGAGAGTGTAAAACAAGGGACTAGCTGTTCTGGAAGGTCAGGGCAGGCCTACAGAGGAGGTGATCCTTCAGCTGGCGCTAAAGAAGGTGGCGCTCAGAGGCCCAGACGGGAGAGGAAGTGCTCCTGGCAGCCAGCAGAGCAGCAAGGCCGGGGAGAGAAGGGCCGCCGAGGCCAGGCCGGATCAAAGACGGGGGGAAGCAGGCGGATTCGTGAAGGATTCAGGAAGTAAAATCCGCTAGAGGAGGTCATGGCTTGGCTCTGTGGGGAGAAAGAAAGCGTGTGATTCCTAGAAACCGGGCAGACACCACCTTGGCCAAATGACCATCAGAAACGAACTCTCTGCAGCACATCAGACGCGGAGAAAGCCGGATCCTCACCACCGGGCCCTTCCTGCTAAACGTGCGTGGCAGGAACTACCAGACAACCCAAACGGAAGAATGGGCCGCAAACTGATCCACCTGAAGCTTTCAAAAGTGCCAGTGGCATGAAAGACGAAGAAGGTCTCAGAATATTCCAGATTAAAGGAGATGAAAGGGCAACGGCAGCCGAATGCAATGCACGATGTTTGATTGTCTCTTTACAAAGGACAGTGGAACCTTAGAGGAAATAGGAATAAGGTCTGTGGATTAGATAATGATATTGTACCAGTGTTAATTTCCTGATTTTGATAATGTGCTGCTTTTATGTGAAGGAATTTCTTGATTTTAGGAAATAATGACGAAAAGTATTTAGGGACAAATGGGCATCCTGTTTACAACTTGCTCTTAAGAGCACAGGGAAAAAACTGTGTGTGGGTGTAGGGAGGTGGGGAGGGAGCACAAATGTAAAATGTTAACATTTGGGGAATGCGAGTAAAGGATGTTCAGGAGTTTTTTATAGTATTCTTGTAATTCTCTCTAAGTGGAAGACGTTTAAAGTAAAAGTGTCGACCCCTACTTTCCCGTCTTGTCGGCGCAGGTGCCCTTCAGTGAAGTGGAAGCCCTGGCAACAGGGTCTCCACGCTGCCCCAGACCCCAGGTGCTGGGCCTTTCCACCCACCCTCTCAGCTGATCTGCTGTGTTTGGGAACAGAGAGGAGGGATCACGCAGCCAGCGGCGCCTGCCCTCTTAGACTCACACTGCCCGTCCGCAGGCTGTAGCTGCCCTCCCGGCCTCCACTTGGCCTCCACGTAGCTCCCCAGGGCTGTTTGCCAACGTGCCAGGCGACCTCCGGATCTCGAGCTCCGCGCCTGATGCCACACCACACACCCGGTTCCTGAGTGGACTGCACGCCACCCCACCTAGCTGTCCCTGGCCGCAGCCCGGCCCCCGCCCCAGCCATCTCCAGTCCCGGCACCCTCCTTTAGGGCCTCCACAGTGCAGTGTATCTTTCTGTGTCTGTTCTAAGTCCAACTCTTTTATATAAAACCCGTGTCCTGCTTTTCCCAGCCCAGAACTTTCTTCTTGATTTTTCAAAAACCTCTCTGAAGATCAGAAAAGTCTCTGCTACAGATAAAACCGAGCGATGTCGGCTTTCTAGTTGATAATTAAAGGTTTTGTTTTACATGAGTTTGCCTAGGAAAAGAGCAGAGTGAGAAGATTAGAGGGGTCTGGAGGAGCCCCCAATATTTAACATATTACATATTTAACTACTTATTAAATTATACTGTATGTAACATTTTAATATTAGAATGAGGTTGAAAATTAAAAGCAAAGATAATATCATTGCCATATCTGACTTCCAAAATAAGGTTCTAAATTAAACAATAACATATAGACAAAGGGGAGGAGAGTTTATGGTTTAGTGGAAAGAACTTTGGGTTAGGAGTCAGGCCACCTGAGTTCCAGTTCACATCAGCCACTCACCTGGTTACCACAGGGCGGTCAACCTCTCTGGTTCTGCAGTGAAGGGGCTGATTCCTAAAGCGCCTTCCAAATCGTTCCCAACGTCTTTGTCTCCCTCTGGGCGGTGCATTCAGTTAGACAACCTTTCACAGTCTTCCTCAGGGTATTTATAGCCCTTCTCAACCTAGAGAGTCTATGATTTCATGAGCTATTTTCAGATTGATTGAAAATTTTTGTCACCCGGAGAAAGACGCGATGGAACAAATGGACCTTAGGATCTGGTTCGGCCACTTATCCTGATAACAGTATAGTTGACAGAGTTACAGAAAATCTCAAGTCACAGCAGAGTGCACTCAGGTTGCGATGGTGCCAAAATTAATAGCAATTAATTATGAGAGGATAGCTTCATTTTTTAATCACAAAAGTAAAAAAAATTCTTATAGCAAAAAAATAAACATAATACTCTAAGGAAGAAAATAAAGATCACCCACAATTCCACTGCGAAAAATAACCTCTCTCAACCTTATTAACCATCGTTTTTTAATGATTTATCCCAAAGAAACGCTTACCCTAATGCAAAAAGGTCTGTACATTTATTGCAGAATCATCACAGTGAAAAATTGAAAAAGAACCCATTTATAGGGGACTGATTAAATCAATCATGGGCCTCCTGTGAAACGGGCTATTATACAGCTTAAAAAAGAAACAGGACATTTATTTGAGCTGACACTTCATCCCAGTCAGCTACTAGGGAGAGCGTAATTAATTGCAATGCCACCGTAGGCCATAGACTACCAGCATCCCACCCCTCGTTGGCAAAGAATTGAGCGCTGCGTTCAAAGGCAAGGCAGGCCTAAACCAAGCCCAGAGTGCCGTCTCCGCCAGGCTTTTTCTTGGGACCACTTCTGGTAGCGAGTATAGCATCAGTTTGAGCCAAAGCAGGGAAACAAAAACCCTGGTAGGAGTTTCCGCACAGGAATTGCATTAAAAGCAAGTGATGGGACATTAGTAGAGAACTGAAGACAGCAGGGAGGACCTGATGACAGGAGCAGCAGCTGCAGGAGGCGCTGTCACCTCAGAGGCCGGGGCTCAGTGACGAACGTTTGGGGCTATTTGTTCCTGAAGCTGGGGAGGGGGGCAGAGGGCTGGGGCTCAGGTCTCAGGAGGCAGAGCTGCCCAGCTGGTGGCAGGGTCTCCAGACTCCCAGGGGCCCCGTGGACCGGGCACACGACTGCTACCTGCGTGACCGGGTGCGTGTGCCGAGTCAGCGCAGTTGTACTCACGGAGCTCGTAGCAATTGTGACCGGTTGGAGGGGATGCAGGCCTGCAGTGAAGCATGCAAGCCTTAAATTAGACTGCGCGGCCTGACTCTCACGTTAGCAGTTACTAGCCGTGTGTCAGAGACAGTCTCTTTGGTTTCTTGTTACAATGATTGTACAAGTGATTGGAATTCACGAAATCTTAATAGACAGAAAAATGGACTGTTTGTGGTAAGATAGGTGTAAATTCTCAAAACATTCCTGAGATATGAGTAGCACTATTGTTTCCATTTCACAGATTCAAACACTAAGATACAGTGAGATCGAATAATTTGTTCAAGGCCACAGAGCTCACAAGTGGTGCAGCTGAACCAGGATTCCGCATAATACTTACAAATACCTGGGATGGGTGAGTCAGGGGCCAGCTTGCCCAGGCACGGTGTCTGTTGTTTGGTCAAGCAAGCACTGGCCTAATTGTTCCTGTGAGGACATTTTGTGGGCTTACACCATCAGTGAGTTGATTTCATCTGTGCCGATTCTGTCTACAACCAACTGGGAAGACTTCGACCATGAGAAAGGTCTCCTCCATTCAGTTGAAGGACTTAGAGGGAAAAGTGATGATTTCAGCAGTCAGAAGAGGGAATTTCCATTTCTACTTCAGCCAGCTCTGCCTGGGGAATCAGTCGAAGACCTTCACTGGAGTCCCCAGCTTGCAACCTGCTCTATAGAATTTGGACTCGAGCATCCCCACAGTCACATGAGGCAATTTTATAAAATCTCATAATATTTACAGGCATCTCCTGTCAGTTCTGTTTCTATACAATTTCTAACACACCATATGTTTTTACTTATTTGTTATCTCCCCCTGCCCACTAGAATATAAGCTCCAGGGGAGCAACAGTTTTTTATTGATTACTTTTTTGGTTCACTGCTGTATTTCTAGCCCTTTGAACAAAGCCTGACATGTAGTTGGCACTCAGTAAATATTTGTTGAATGAATGAAGTTGCTATGAACCAAGCAGGGACACCAGAAGATAACTATATATATTATCTCACTTGTAATGACTACAATGTTGAGAAATGGTAGGGTAGGTATTATTTGTCCATATTATATATTTAAAAATTTAATTTTAAAGAGAGGAAATGAGTCGCTTAAATCAAATACCTGAAAGAGAGGTCTCTAGATTACCAGTCCATCGCTTTCTACCATTTTACCATTTTCTATACTTTGGATTTGAAGCAGAAAGTCAAAAGAGACAGAGGAAGTGTGAAAAGGAAGAGCTAAGTTTACAATAAAATCTTTGCAAGGTCAGTGCAACCGTTGCTGAGGCTGCCCGACTACGGGGAATGCTACAGAAGAAATGATGAGCTGCACTGCTGCTGCAGCTCCCAGCAGACTGAAAATGTCAATATGGCTTTCTTGGGCGTCTGAATTTTCCTAAGGATTTAATTCAACCCTAAATCAAAATTACTTAGTCAAATTTCCCTCTGGCTCTTTCCAGAAACCATGAATAAAAACTTTATTTGAAAACCATGGGAACAAGATAAAAGTGAGTCTACTTCAAGTTTCCCAGATAGCAACATGAGTTATAATCACTAGTTAAGTACTCAAAGACTTCAAAGCAACACTTGGAGAAATAAGTGGGTAAATGGCCACTGTACTGAAAACTTCACAGGGTTTGCTAAATCTCAATTAATTAGTGTTTATAAGATTCCATGAGATCATTGGATAAATAGTAGATAATAATAATTAAGTGTTATTATTACATGAAATACATTATTATGTTTAAGCGTGCATGAAAATTGCTAAAATTTTAAAATGTGCTGAATGATAAAACACATAAAAAATATGTATAGCTTCTGTGGTCTAAGTCCTCAAAGAGGTTTGAAATTGGTTAACTCATGAGATGCTGAAGTGTTATGAATGGCAAAATGGAGGTATGAAAAGAGCATGCTAGAAAGAAAGCACCATTTTCCTTGACCCCTGTCTTCCTTCGGATCTGGATCAACCACTGCAGAATCATAATTGAGGCAAGACCAATGGATCAAACAAGATAATAGAGAGACAAGTTTGAAACAAGTAAACAACACACACACATACACACACAAAGAAACAAGTCTGTAGCTGTTGTAAGATCTAGTTGATAGCAATAAGTAAGTTTTCTTTGGAAAAACTATTAGGCCCTTGTTCTTTAAAATACCTATTTCAACTGCCAAAGGAGTCCCTGTGAGTTTTCACCTAGGTTACCTTACCACCTAAGCAAGAAAGCAAGGCCAGTGTCAGCATGTTCACTTATGAGCTGTGAGCTTGAAAAGGTTTTCAGTTTTGTAGAACTAAATTCAGTCTTCTCAGTGCAGTTCTCAGATGATTTATATGGAGTGAAGAGAAATGGCAGAGCTGCCTACACAACAGCCCAGCTCTCCAAAACAATCCTTATTAAATATAAATTCTTCTCCCAGCCTCCCTCATCAATAGAGAAGAAGCTCCTGTACTTTCAAACAGGTGAAATATCAAGAAGCCCTTGAGAGTCTAGTTTTGTTTTTTCCTTGGTGACGTATACTAAAGATGGCTCACAGCGTATTTGAGTAGGAGCCAGGGATCTTCTCTTTGAATCTATGACAATTGGTGAGTTGGAAGTTTGTAAGTAGAGGTGAAGGTGAAGCCTGAGCAACAGGTGAGCGTGTCTGCCAGATCCCTCTGCCAACGCTGCTTCCTCAGGCCCTTGCCCAGCTGTCTTTGCTTGCTTGGCAGAACCAGGTGCCTGATGCCCAGTGCGGCTTTACGTGGCTGGAACAGGATGTGAGTGAGAATGCGAGCGTGGATGATGAACTTTTTGGACTTTTTGTTCTGTTTTTGTTTTTTTTCTGGCATTGTTGGGTTTTCTTCCTTCTGACACTGCAAAGAAAAATTCATCTGCTTTGTACAGCAGTAATTGGCATAGGCTTTATCTACCATTAGCTACTAAAATGTAAGACATTTTAGAAATATTTTGGGAAGACTGATAAACCAAGGATAAATTAACTAAGATTAATATAAAACATCCACTCCTTATTTAAAGTTAAGGTACATTCTGGAGATTTTGAACACGTTTAAACCAACACGTCTGTCATTTATTGTTGAATATGAAGCGAGAGGCGCTGTCAAATCTCTATAGACATTACGAGGGCCAGAGTTTTTCCCCTAACCAATTTTGAAATAGGCCTTATTTACTTTAAAACCTGTGCGACATTTTCAAATTCTCACATGCAATTTTCCTTAACAACAAAAACACTGTTCCATCTTCATAGTAAAAATCCACAAATCTATTTTAAGTACTAGGTTATCTTTTTGTCAAGCCTCTTAATTGGGCAGTTAAAAGGCTTTTATTACTTGTGGAATATTTCTAAGTTACTGTCATATTTTTCTTGGTTGAACCTCAAGATACTTGATACATGAATTTGTTTCCCTAAAACTCTATGCTTACAATTTCTCTGGGTTTATTGAATAAGGTTTTCTATAAAGTCTGACGCATTTTTATTTACAATCAACATCGCAAGGCCACTTCCAGGAGTAGCATTTTTTTCTCAGTCCAATCTAATACCAACGTTCTTGCCTGTTATTTTCTTCATACAAACTGTACCAATGACTCTTGTCTTCAGTTTCAATCTAAATTTTCTTCTAAATTTGTGGAGGTGAAGTTTTGATGCTTCTGAAACTTATTAGGAAACTTTATAAAAGTTGATGAAATTATGCAATTATAAAATGCGTTACATTTGAATAGCTCTGTATTTCTAGATGATTAGGTTTGGGGGATTTGGGGACTTGGGCACTTTGGTTCCTTCTGGTCTGTAAGCACAGAAAGTTCAGGTCAGGTCTCCATGCTTCTTGACTCTGACGGCTATTACTTCCTGCCTCTGCTCTGGACTCCAGCTGCCCCTGACACCAGCCTGCAGCAAACAGCCCTGTGGCAGAAAAATTGCTTTCTTTACCTCGTTCTGCCCTTCCCCATGGCATTTTGGCCCAGCTGTCTCTGCCACCCCACCTGATATCCCAGAAGACTATCTAAGGGAAAGTGACAGCAATGCAATAGAATTTTTAAAAGTACGTTGTGCTGTATCCAACTTAAATGACCTTTTCTTGCTGCTGTTTGCAGCCAAGTGCAAAATAGAGAAAGCAATACCTCTCCCAGTGCTTATGACAACCGAGTAGGCATCTGCTGTCGCCAACTTCCCAGCAGCCCCCTCCCTCCCTGTCCCGCGTGCTTCCGACGCGATGGTCAGAGAGACCCAGCAACTTCCTGGCCGCGGAATTTAGCACGTGACAAAGATCTGGCCAACCAGAGCAGCCCAGCACTCGCTCTCTCTAGTGATTGGTCCGAGCCATGGGCACCTGACCCACAAGGGGCCAATCGGAGTCCCTCTTTGGGATTTGCTATATGAACACCTTAAGACCTTCTTTCCCAGAACAGGAAGCAGTGAGACAACGTGGGAAAGCAAAGCCTTGGGTTTTATTCTCAGGCTGACTATGAGTCAGAAAGTCGGAGTTGAGAATTAGAGCTCGAGAATGCCTGAATCCCCTGAAGTTTTCCGTTAAATAAGATTCCCCCGACCCAAAAGATCCCCCTTTAATACTTACACTAATTCAAGTTAGTTTTTGTCACATGCAACTGAAGGAGTTCTGACTAATACAGAGTGTTAAATGAGACAGTTATCTTACCGTAAAGATGAGCACAAACGTTAGGTATTATTGGCACTGTCCAGGAATACCTTGCCAACCCCCACAGTTCTCACGAGTAGAAATTGGTGTCAGACTGTACGTTGGTGTCAGAAGTAGTCAGGACTGTGCCATGTGGGGCAAGTAGATAAATGTGACTACACTCATTCTAGAACCTCCAATGACATTTCTTTCAGGGTCACTTGCTTCCGGGAGCATGCCCTGCATTTCTGTGGAATAACATATGGATAAAGACAATACAAATTGAGCTCTGGTGAGCCACTCTATAGGATAAAGCTTCAAAAGCTGCCTGAAAAAGCAACCATTTAGATATGCTACATACCACAGAATTGCTCCTATTCCTTTAAATAATATTGTATCAACTTTGTTTTCATCTTGTGAATGTCCAAAGAACACAGACTGCTGTGATATTTCATATTTTTGTTTCTTTTGTGACTATGATGGCCTCCCCCTCTCTTCAAGTATTAAATTGGTTTGTTACCTTAAAAGGCAAAAATTAGAGACTCTATTTGTCCCTGTTGACACAGGGAATAAACAAACAGCTGTGGTTAGCGCGTGGGCATTTAAGATGTGCAGAATGCAGATTGTGGTTTGGATATCTATTTCAAAAATGGGATCTTGGGATAGGAATCCATTTACAAATGAACACCATGTACAGGTAGGGCAACAATATTGCAGATACACAAAACCTGGAAGGAGGCCTCAGTTCCTTTATAAGACAGTGTGAGACAACAAAATATATACTGATGTTAAGTAACCCACACTCTCAGGTACGTGGGCTGGACGATTTTCTGACACATCAAAAAATTAGGGCAAGTCTGTTTTTAGTGTGTGTGTTTTCCTCTTTACGAAGTAGGAAAAGGCCTGCCCTTTTGCACCAAGTGGCTGGGTGTGAAACACGGAAGCCATGTTGCTACACTAACGAGAATGCCACGTTTAGTTTAGTTCATTATAATGACCATTTGAGCTCACATCCTGTTATAGAGACTGGGCAAGACCACCACACAAACTGATTACTACTCTTGTCACAAGAGAAAGCATCAAATGTGGAAGCCCAATCTAGAAAATGTACAAAAGAGAAATTTTTCTGGTGGCCCTTATGAAGAGGAATGACTTGGAAAGCACATCTTTTGACTCCTAATCAAACACTCTTTCCACTATACTGCAGGTTTAAGATTCCAAATGTCTCTGTTTATCTGATCAGGTCAACAAATCTAAAGGCATGTCATAAGTCCCTGCATGAAGCTGGTAACACACACAAAACTAGCCCAGAAAAGAAAGTGAGTGACTCTCCCTGAGAATGGCTGGGAAGTTTTCTGAAAGAAGTAATATCCAGGTGGGGTTTACAAAAATAATTTAGCCTTGGATGGGAGTGGGTATTCCAGGAAAGGGTCCCAGAAATAAGAAAATCATGATGAGCTTGGAGTATGGCTCGATATTGCTAGAAAGTAAAAGAAGTAAATCCAAAGGAGGTAAAATTCTCTTCTCAGATTTTTAAATTCCATTTTAAGTAGAGATATGCTCAGTTGAAGCCATAACGAATGAATTATCCTCCAAAATCACTAAGTTTTGTGTCTTTTAGGGCAACATCTACTCACATATAATAAAAATATAGATCTGTGCTTTACCAGCCCTGCTTTGTTCCATCTCCAGTCATTCTCTCAAAGAGTATTTGTATAGCATGACAGTCATAGCTGTATATTACCCCAACCCCAAGCCCACACAGCCCATCACCCTGGTTAATCCAGAGAGGATCTTCCTTGTCAGGTTTCCTCAAAACCCACTTTCTAAAGATCGGCCAGAAAATCAGTCTCGTTATCATATAAAGCCAAATATTCTATTTCAAGATTTTTCCTGTTCTCAGAGGCAAAACTGAGCTTTACTTCTTCTACCAGCTCTAGGGAAGGTGCTAACCAAAATGAAACGGCAAAGCCAAGGTGCCGGGAGACTCTACAGGTTCTAGAACTATGCTGCATAATTGAAAGTTGAAAGTTAGCCACAATTCCAGCTCTCCCATAATGTTTAAGCACACCTTGGCTGGAGTCCAGTTGAAGTAAAGATTTCCAATCTTTCAATTCTATTTTTAGTTCTGATGATACCTCAACCAAAATTGTAATTGCAATGTTCTTTCCACATTATTTGAAAACTCTCTAAGCTTTAACCTCAACAAGCAGACCTCTGGAAAATTAGAGAAAATACATCATTTTCAGCATATTCTCTAGGAGACAAGTAAGGTTTTGGAATTACCATATTTAAATTAAATGACATGTAGAAGAAATTTACAATTATTTTATACTTTTAATTTTTTTCACCCACAAATGTAAACACAAGGTATGTTGATACAGTCTTCATTTCTGTCTTAGGAAGGAGTAAGCCAAGTTTTATGTCCACCCGTTTGTTCAGAAAACATCTATGGAGCAGGTTGTGATGTGCCAAGCACTGAACAAATACAAAAAAGAGAAACAAGACGTCGTCTTTGTCCTTGGGATGGAAGAGACAGTCAGTAAAGTGAACAAGCATGTGCAGCTAAGTGTGCAGGAAAATGTTATAGACATTAGGAAAGAAACCAGGGCAGCAAACAATTGTAGTCTAAAGTTGACCAGGGTCTCGGGAAGGAGCTGTGGAGAAGGGTAAATGTTTGCTGAAGTGGCAAGACTAGCGGAGGATTCGGGCAGCCTGATGGGCAGAGGCGACGGCAGGAGCAGAGGCAGAGGGGCGTGAACGAGGCCAGGCCAGAATTTCTCAAACTTATGTAGAATGTTGACCTCTTAGAAAGGGATAAATGTCTCATGTGCTCCAGAGTCGATTTAAATTATTTGACTATGTACAAACACAATACTAAGTATAAACCCTAAGACTTGCTGATATCACATAGTCATAAACCCCAAAATGATAGGCAAATTAATTATAAAGAAAATCACAAAATTAATAGCACTCCAAATAATAACTTAATAATTGAGATGATAAATTTTGTCGCCTATGAACCTTTTGAGACTCACGTGCCTGCGGTACCTTGTGCTAAGCGATAACTCAATTCTTTCAGCACCTTCCTGTACGAGAGCCTCTGCCGGACCTTTAGTCATACAGTAAGCTACGACATCACTTTGTCTTCATTTGTAAGGAATGTTTAAATATTTAGATTATTAAATATGGTCTAAATCCTTTTTATTCACTAGTCCATGACAATGAGACAATCTCACGGTAGTACTCAGTCAGAAAGTGTCATCATTCTAGACCCTTATCATTCAAAACACTGTCCTGGGCCTGTGGCACTGGCATCACCTGGGAGCTGGTTAGACACGTGGAGTCACAGCCACACAAGATTTACCACATCAAAGTCTTCTTTTTGACCAAATCTCCAGGTGTTTTCTATGCACATAGAAGTTTAAAAGGCACTGATCCGGATGATTTAAACTATGTTTATATTGTTTTTAAAATAATGAAAACTAAAACACAAATAGAGAGCTTCCCTTCAACTTCTGTTAATCCCCCTCACTACCCCATTAGCAGAATTTAAAGAAATCCATCTTGACAGAAGCCTAATTCCAGAGGCAAAAGATACGGCAATCAGATTTGGAGAGATACCAGAGATTGGGTTGGCCAACTAAGGAGTTTGGACTCTATCCGTTAATCAATGAGGCGCCACTAAAGGATTTTAAGTCCTGGAGAGACCGAAAAGATTTATTTTTTCAGAAAGATCGCTTCAGCTGCAAGCCTGGATTAGAGAACGGCTGACTGGAGCCATGGAGACAGCTCAGGGCTTATTTTAATTGCCCAGGCAAGCAGGGTTGATTTAGTGCTGAAGCTGGGACTGGAGAGGGCGGTGGATGCCAGAGGTATCAAGGAGTCGGCTTGAGGACTGATGAGGGTCAAGGTTCCTTCTCAGAAAACTAAGAGAGGGAATGCAACCTGAGGAACAGGTTTAGGGAAAGGCCGAAGCGTGCCAAAGTGCACGTGCTGGATATCCATGCGCAGATGTCCAGCGGGCAACTGATACAAAGGTCTGGCTGGAAATGTCAGTTTGGCAACATGAGCATAAAAGTAGAAGTAAATGCAACTGCAAGAAACCATCAGGAAATAACTGCAGAGATGGGGAACTTTAAACTAGTGACTGACCTTGCCATGTAGCCTACCCACGTGAAGGCATTCCTGGCGTTTCTGAGGTGCCCACTACAGCTGCATACTCACCCGAATTACAGGACCCTTTGCACGTTGGCACAGGTAAGGGTCTCGCCTCCTGCACCAGCGGGGACCATGACGTTGTTCTAGAAATGACTTGGCTACTAACTGTTTTCCCCTTTCTTGAACATGCCCTGAAACCACTTTGAAGAGAACGGTGAGCTATATTCTTACGAGAGAAGGAAACATTTGAATGTTCGCCAAGACTTTTTGCTACTTTAGAAACGACTCGTTGGTGGCATGGTCCTTCATGCATACAGCCCCTCAGCCACTTCTTACTGGTACTGTCTGGAAGGGTAGAAAGAAAGTATTATCGGGAAGAAAGACTCACTAATAGATCATTAGGGATGTGCATGGATTTCACGGATGGTCGAAAACGGTCCTCACTTTCCCCTTGAGTCACCATCAGCTACATGGAGTCCACCTGAGGTGGAGGAACAGCCTGCAGATCCCTGTTGTTTTCCCTCTTCTTGTCAAACAAGCTCTTTCAGTATTTTTACCATTGTTTTTTTCCCCCAACAACTGCCCCATGCCCAGCATAAAGCCAGGTTATTCAGGTCCTGGGTCGCCCTTCAGCTCTCTGAGTGCAGCCACACAAAACAAGGTCCCAGCTCACCATGTGCCAGCTGAGCCCTGAATCCAGCGGACTTGCAACACCTACTCTCCAGTTCAATGGACTCACCCAGGACAACTGATGGGGAGATGACGGACAAAAAACATACCAAGGAACCGAGAGTGCCTACAACTGCAAGCAAGAGAGTCCCATCCATCGGATGTATGCAACTGAAGCCCCCCTCAATTAATGGTGGAGTGGGCATCACCCTCCCAGAGTCCTCGGGACTGGGAAATGAACTATGGACTAAAATAAACTTACTAGTATTGTACCATAGACTACTTGTGATTCTAGCAATGGAAGAGGCAGTGGAGGCAGTGACCCATGGATGTTCTGGGGTTAGGGACAGGGAAAAGCAGGTGTAATAGGGGGCATTTTTGGGACTTGGGAATCATCCTGAATGACACTGCAACAACAGATACAGGCCATTATATGTCTGGCCACAACCTACAGAGTCGAATGGGAGAGAGTGTGAACTACAATGTAAACTACAATCCATGCTTAGTGGCAATGCTCCAAAATGTGTTCATCAATTGCAATGAATGTACCACACTGATGAGGGTTGTTAATGTGGGGAAATGTGGGAGGGGTGGGGAGTGGGGCATATGGGAATCCCCTATATATTCTCTGTAACTTTTGTGTAATCGAAATATCTTTTAAAAACTACAGTAAAAAAAAAACGATCCCAGCATACCCCTTTCATGTTGGTATTGACCTCAAAACCCAATGCCAGAGAGGATTGTGCTAACACAGATTCTCCCTTGCCTTAACCAATGTTTCCTTCCCAAGGGAAGGGACTGGTTCAAGAAGACAATCCCATCCTGCCTCCTCCCTGGCCCATTCTTCCTCTCTGTATCTTCCTGGCCTCTTTTCTAGAACAAATGGAACCCAGCTGGCCAGCAGGCAGATGCCATTCTTGATCGGTGGTTCCTGAACAGTCTTCTGCTGCCACACATGGTAGGCTGTGAGTCCCTGTGACTAAAAACACCGGACACCTTAAGCTCTGCCTTGCAGCCCCACTGTGCGTCTGTTCCTGACTCAGAATTCTTCACCAACTTCCCCCACCCCATCCCCCAAAGAGAGATCGGCCTTGTATTGAGGAGGTTGGATTAACCACGTCCACCCGCCTGTTCCATTTCCCAGGATTTCACCAGGTTTTCACCAACCCCACACATCTAAACTGACTGCTTTGGGTTACCTAACTCCTGCCCCAGTGTGGCTGCTGGGACTAAACGCATTCTCCAAAACTGACACCTCTCTATGGTTTTAAAAAATATATACACGGGGAGCGGATGTAGCTCAGTGGTTGAGCACCTGCTTCCCATGTATGAGGTCCTGGGTTCAATGCCCAATACCTCCTATTAAAAAAAAAATCGATACAATTACACATGATAGGATATTAAACAGATAAAAGCTAGTAAAATAGCTTCATGAGTTGAGATTGCAAGTCAGATGAACCAACACAAGAGAGCCATAATTCAATCAGATATCGTTTTTAAAACAATATTCCTAAAAGGTATAATATTCTCTCAAAATAAGAGAAAATGTAAGATCCCATTAAGTTACTTTTTACATTTGCATGTCTTTATTGAAACCCCAAAATGCAGATTCGGTGTCAGTGATCGCCCTAGTTTGGTGGTGCAGGCTGCTTTGAATGGACAGAAAGAAAGTATTGTGAAGCTTTTCAAACTACCATTGGCTTACTGCTACTGTAGCATGGAATAGATATCACGTGTAGAATCAGCAATTGTTACCTCTTCCTCCACACACACAAAAAGAATATACCTGCATTATATGAAACATATTAATTCACTTCTTTCTGGGACTTGACTCCAAATATTTGGAAATCCACTGATGAAGCGTATGCAATTTGAACCCAGAGACGGGGGCTCATGACCATCTGCTTGTGTTATGAAATCACATCAAAACGACTACCAAAAACATCATCCAGTGAGTCCCATTCTGGCTCCAGATAGGAATCTGATCAGCCTCGTGGCTGCACTATCTGACCTAACCAAGCCCAGACACGGGGGATGGTGGCAGTGCTCCATAGGTGGTAAATGTATCTTTTAACCCCAGGAAGACTTAGAATTCTGGTTAGACTGGATATATAGAACGATGCAGAAGAATTAAACTGTAGTATCAATACTTTTGAGTTAAAAAGTAATTTGTTAGCTATTTTATATTCTTATAATGCCTACAAGAATTTGTATCTTTTAAATGACTAATTTAGAAAGTGTAATTGTTTTAGACTTGCGGTTCAAGTTGAAATTTTTTAAAGTGTATACAAATATCAGAATATTTAAGAAAAACTTGTAGTTGACCATATTTGTAAGTTTAAGTTGCTAAGTGTATAAGATTATTTAGCATTCAGAAACATTTTGTATAGATAGATGATTAATGCCCTAAAAAGGAAAAAGCAAATATTAAAATTTTAAGTGGTGATCCATTAGGCTGATATTGATTGGAAGAGTGTTTAGATTTGTAAATAGAACAAAACAATATTCACTTCCGGGAAGATGGCGGACTAGTAAGATGCGGGAATCTCTTCTCCAGAAAAACAGCCAGAAGACAAGCTGAAACAGCCCCGAAAAAGATCTTCTAGGGTTTAGGACAGCAGGTGAAGGCTGCACACCGCCCAGAGGAGGGAGGGACAGAAGAGGGAAATCGCGATGACAGAACCGTGAGTTGCAAGTAGCAGCTTCTGCTGCTGCCGGCACCCTCCCCCACACTCTTCAGAATTCTCGGGCCTCTGGGCCTGCGACCACAGACAAAGGAGGCTTCAGGGATCTGCCACTCCCGGAAAGGGGAGAGAGAGGGACACAGCCTTAGGCTGACTCAGGTTCTGACCTGAAAATCTCAGGTTCTGACCTGCAGAGCCCCAAGGACCCTTCCACACGGCGGTTTGCCCCAGGAGCCTAGAAAGGACTGGAGAAATCCAACCCGAAACCTCCCTCTCTTCTAGCCTGGACTAATTGTTGAGGACTCCACGGGAGAGGGGAGAGAGAGCCTGGGGCTGACCCTGCTTTGGACTCCCAGGTTTGGTCTGCCCTGTCCTGAGAGCCCTTCCAGGCTGCGCCATTGTTTGCCTTGGAGCCTGCAAGGGGCTAAAGATATACAAACCTCCCAATCTCCTCCTCTACTAACAGGGACTGATGGTTGAGGATTCAGAAGGGAGTGGAAATATTTCCTAGCTGGGAAAAGGGGGCGGCTACGAGAGAAGTCTGGAGAACTGTCTCAGAAAGTTTGAATCACAGGGCTCCTAGCCCCCAGACAGGAAGCTCTATCACATTGATCTGGTCCATGTCACAACAAATACGCTCCAACCAGGCATTGAATTGAGAGCTGCCACAAGTGCCATTTCCTGGCAGACCAAGGAAGTGCACATAAGAAAATTAATAAGTAAGAGAGGCTTTTCCTGGCCTCTATAGCCTCCCTGCCCAAGGCCCTAGGAAACGACTCTACAACCAATTACTGGGTCCAGTGCACAGTTTTGAGCAACCAGAAGAACAATCCTAACAATCAAGGTTGAGCCAAAAATCAAAGAGCTGTGGTAACTCACAGCCTCCTGCCACTAAAACCCCATAAAAGAGAAAGAGATAGAGCATCTAAGTAAAATACAAACTAACCAGATGCCTAAGCATCAGCAAAAGATTACGAGCCATATTAAGAAAATAGAAGACATGGCCCAAGAAAAGGAATACAGCAAAGTCCCAGAAGAGATGCAGAATTTGAGAGAACTAATCAGTGAGATGAGCACACATTTCCAAAATCAAATTAATGAGATGAAAGAGAATATAGTTAAAGAGATCAATGACATCAAGAAGTCATTGAGCGAACACAAAGAAGAATTTGAAACACTGAACAGAAAAGTAACGGAGTTCATGGGAATGAAAGACACAACAGGTGAAGTCAAAAATACATTTGAAGCATACAACAGCAGACTCGAAATGATAGAAGAAAGAATAAGTGATACTGGAGACAGCAGCTAAAATTGAAGAGAAAAGAACAGAGAGAGAAAATAATGGAAAAAAATTGAGCAGGGGCTCAGAGAGTTGAATGACAACACAAAACACAAGAACATACGTGTCATGGGAGTTCCAGAAGGGGAAGAGAAAGGAAAAGGGCCAGAAAGAGTATTTGAGGAAATAATCGCTGAAAATTTCCCAACTCTCATGAAAGAAATGAACTTACAAGTCCAAGAAGCACACCGTACCCCAATAAGAATAAATCCAAATAGAACTACGCCAAGACATGTACTATTCAGAATGTCAAATGTAAAAGATAAAGAGAAAATTCTCAGAGCAGCAAGAGAGAAGCAAACGATCACATACAAAGGACGTCCAGTAATACTTAGTGCAGATTTCTCTTCAGAAACATGGAGGCGAGAAGACAGTGGTATGATACAATTAGGAAACTGAAAGAGAAAAACTGCCAGCCGAGAATTCCTTATCCAGCAAAACTGTCCTTCAAATATGAAGGTGGATATAAAGTATTCACAAACAAACAGAAACTAAGAGAGTTTGCAAAAAAAAGAATCCACCTTTGCAAGAAATATTAAAGGAAGCCTTAGAACCTGAAAGAAAAAGACAGGAGAGAGAGGCTTGGAGGAGAGTATAGAAGAAAGAAAAGCAGAAAGGATAACCAAAAGAGTAAAAAGAGAGACAAAAATAAGATGACATATGAAAACCAAAGAATAAAATGGAGGAAATAAATAGTGCATTTTCAGTAATATCATTGAATGTGAATGGATTAAATTCCCCAATCAAAAGATACAGGCTGACAGAATGGATAAAAAAACACGAGCCATCCATATGCTGCTTACAAGAAACTCACCTCAGACACAAGGATACAAGCCGGCTGAAAGTAAAACGTTGGAAAAAGATACTCCACGTGAATAGTAAACAGAAAAGAGCAGGGGTAGCTATACTAATATCAGACAAAACAGACTTCAAATGCAAGAAAGTTATAAGAGATGCATAAGGCCATTATATATTAATAAAAGGGACGATCCTCCAGGAAGATATAACAGTCATAAATATCTACGCACCTAACCAGGGTGCCCCAAAATATATGAGACAAACTCTGGCAAAACCGAAGGGAGAAATAGACATTTCTA
>JAKSZT010032012.1:6298671-6315463 GCA_026826555.1 Tolypeutes matacus
GCGCGCCCGCGCCCCGGCCCGCCGCCCGCGCCCTCCTCGCCTCGGGGCAGCGGGACTGAGCCCGCCGCGCGCCCGCCTCGCCCGCGCCCCCGCGCCCCGGCAGCGGCGGCCATGGGGCTGCCCACGCTGGAGTTCAGCGATTCCTACTTGGACAGCCCGGACTTCAGGGAGCGCCTGCAGTGCCACGAGGTTGAGCTGGAGCGAACCAACAAGTTCATCAAGGAGCTCATCAAGGACGGCTCCCTGCTCATCGGGGCGCTGCGCAGTAAGAGGCCGCGGGGGCCGGGGCCGGGGCCGCGCGCGGGGGCTGCGACGCGCGACACGAGCTTCTTTTGTTTGAATGGGTTTGGGGACAGAAGCTGACGAGCTCCCCTGCTGGTGGCCGACAAAGTTGGCTCTGAGGCCTTTGCTCCTGGAAGGGCCTGGGGGCGCTCGGGGGGAAGCCCGCCAGGCCGTCTCTTTGAATAACGCTCCTGGAAAGATGCGGGCGCGCGCCCACTTTGCACACTTAGAAAAGCCTCCCGCGGCCACACGGATGCATGAAGCTGGTTAAAGCCGTGAGCACCAGCGGCCCCGCGTGGGGCGCAGCCCGTGGGACTGGCCTCCCCGGACCTGTAGAGACGCGTCTGCGGTTTGCCCGCAGCGGGGTGGGCGCGGGGAGCCTGGCACCGGGGCGCTCCCTCTGCGCCCTGAGGGTCTGGTGCTGGCTGGTCCTGAGGGTGAGGCTTCAGGGGCCGAAGGCAAGTGCTGCCTCGAGGGGCTTGGCCCCCGCCGGCCCCTGACTGGGTTTTCTTCCTCCCCGAGGTGCCCTGTGGCTCCGCTAAAACCTGAAAGAGTACCTGGAACCGCGTTCCCCAGCCTGCGCCCCGACTAGACGAGGAGGCGTTCCCAGGGGCTTCCCAGGGGCTTCTGAAGCCTTAGGCTCTGGGGGGAAGCCCTGGCCTTGGTGCAGGTGACAGCCGCGCGAGTGAGGCAAGCCCTCAGGCAGGAGGAGACGCCGCCTGTGAGCGCGACCAGGTGTGGGCGTGTTTGTGTGCGTGATGCCAACACTCCCCGCTGACTCTGTGTTAGAGGTGAGGCTGGAGCTCGGCCCAGTCTTGTGGAGAGTAGAAAGTGGAACGAATGCGCCTCAGACCCCTTATTCTAACCACCCCAAATGCTAAACCAGTTACTTAAACGGGGTGAAGAGAAGATCCTCCCTGCGCGTTATTCGCGTAGTTTCTGAATTTGAAGTGACTGCTGATGACGCTGTTTACTGTCATCTGGGAAACTTAGCGTCTGACTGCGGCTCTTTGCAAATCCTGGTTGAGGTCTCTGAACTCTCTGCCCCTTTCCAGAGCATCCTGCTTCCTCCAGGGGGTTCCCCATCTCAGAGGCTAAATGCCAAGCAGGCTTGTGGAAGCTGCCAGATGGTCTACAGACAGCCTGAGCTGCTCGTTTCCGGTGAGAGAAGAGCTGAAGGGTTGGGGCCACACTTCCCAGCCATTTTACAGTTTGGAAAAATGAGGCCCTGAGAACTTCAGTAGCCCGCTTAATGAATTTCTCTCTCTCTCTCATATATAATCTCAGGGAATTGCTTGCAAGCATCTCGTTTCTCTTCGTTTTCCTTGCCAATTGAAGTAGGACCCTTAGGTTTTGCTAAAACAGCCACTTTTAATGTGTATCACATCAAAGTAATTTGCCCAAAGAAGGTTTTTTTAAAAAATATTTATTTTTACCTTTATTTTTAAAGAAGTTTTAGATTACAGAAAGGTTTACAAGGAAACTATAGGGGTGTTCCCATACACCCCCCCCCACCCCTCCCCACTTCCCCCATTAGCATCTTTCATTGGTGTGGCACGTTTCCTACAGCTGATGAGCACATCTTGAGGCTTGGCTGTTAAGCGTGGGCTGTAGTTTACGTTACAGTTTACACCCTTGACCGCACAATTTTATATAGGTTTTGACAGAATCTATCTGTCATTGCAGTGTCATGCAGGACAATTCTAGGGTCCCAGAAATGCCCCCGTCGCCCACCTATTCTTCCCTCCCTCCCCTCAGAGCCTCTGGTGACCTCTGTCTTTCTATCAGTGTTTCAAGTTCTTTCATTACTAGAATAATAATGGTCGTGGTTGCATTCCCCCCTTAGGTTTGTTCATTCCTCAGTCTTGAGGATTTTGCCCAGAGAGTTTAAATATGGCTACACAAGAGTTAGCAAATTGCCTCTTTCCTTGCCTTCCAGAATACCCTGGGATGGGAACTTTCCCTACAATATCCTGTTTCATGTTTGTTTCTTTCAGAAGTTGAAAATGCGTAGCTGTGCTCTAAAATGTACATTATTTTACTAGGGGTATTATGGAGTTTATTAGGATTCTTGAATCTAGCATTGCAAAAATTGGGTGATTCTCATCTTCCAGGTTTGTTCTTCCATTCGTAAGCGAAGAAATCTTGCGCTCCCTGAAGTTACAGGCCTTGTCGCATTAATTTAGCCTTGTGAACTTAAATTACAATCTGCTGCTGGCTTTCTAGGAATCTTAGATTTATTGTATTTGTATTGTTAGTGTGTTGCTTTAACTAACATTTGATTATAACTTACTTCATTGTGGAAGGAAGAAGGTTTATTCCTTGTTAAAATAATTCTCAACTGCAAAGTGGGGAGATTTTGGAGCCGAGGAACCCTTGGAAGTCACATGATGTTGCTGTTTTCCCCAAAAAGCCACCTTCTGCCCCCTGGGGAGGATGCTCTGAGGCCCAGACCTGGAAGCTGCGGGGAGGACGGCGTCCCGGGCCTGGGGGCCTGGGGCCTGCCTGGCTCTGAGTGACGCCCGCTCTCTGCCCTGCCCTCTGCCCTCCCTGCCCGGGAAGCCTCCGCTTGCCCTGACTTACACCAGGCCTTTCTGCCCTCTACACCAGCTATTTCAATAAGTGCACGCATATCCATTTCAGGGTTTCCACACTTTGCTCTGATTTTTGTGAACAACTACTAATTTCTTAATGTACTCTTCTTAGCTGACAATCAGCGACACGTTTCTGAGTATCTTACGTGATTTCCACCCTTGTCAATGACTTTCCTGCTAAGGGTTTCGGCCTCACTCACTCAGTTAATCCCTGTGTTAACGATCTGCAGGTAGGAGTCTCCTGTGCTCCTTGATTTATGGCCCAGGATGTAGGTTTCTTTAGTGGGCTATTTCGAGGGGTCCTTGTAAATGAAGATATTAAACTTGATGATATCAATTTTAGATAATATGCGTAAGATGCTTAGCGTATCTTCTAAATGACTTAGTGCATTTAGTCACGTCTATGAGAAAAAGACTGACAGACAGTTAAGTGGACTGACCTAATCTGAGTTTCAGTTCTGGTGTTGTCAAATAAGGTGTGGCCGGTTGGCAGGTAGCTTCATCTCTCTGGTTAATCTTATCTTTAAATGAGGACTGTAGGCCCCACCTCTTCCGGTTGGTCTATTATTTATTTATCTATTTATTTATTTATTTTTTCATTTTAAGACTCCTTGTGTCTTTTGAAGTAAGGTGAATCTCTCTTTTTTTAAAAAATTAATTTATTTACTTTATCTATTTTAACCCCCCCCTTCCCCATTTTGCTCTGTGTCCATTCGCTGGGCAATTCTCTGTGTCTGTTTCCTGCCATCTCCTCCTCCAGTCTTCACCAGGATTCGATCCTGGAGACCTCGGATGTAGGAGAGAGGTGTTCTGCCACCTGCGCCACCTCGGTTCCTGGTTTTCAGAGCTTTCGGAGCATCTTGTCTTGTCTCTCCCCTGTTACGTCATCCTCTTGCTGCATGGCTCCCGGGGCCTGGCAGCTCACCGGCACACAGAGCCTGGCAGCCCACCGGCACACAGAGCCTGGCAGCCCATGCGCCTTCTATATGTATATATATTTTATTTTACCGGGAGGTCCCGGGGATCGAACCCAGGTCCCTCCATATGGCAGACAGACGCTCAACCATTTGAGCCACATCCGCCCCCCTATTATTTATATAAAATAATATTTCTGGAACTCATCACATGTTTTGGCATATTCTAAGTACTCAAATGGTAATTTTTTCCTGACAAGGACATCACTCCAGAAATGTAAAGTGATAGGCAATCATGAACCTGTCACTTATTTGTCACTTATTTATTGATAGCACTCTATTTATTAATAGAGCTTAGACTGAAAACAGATTTCCTGATGTCTCTTCTAATGCTTTCTCTAGTGTACCAAGTTTTTGACTTCCTGTTGTTCTCTCAAGACCAAATTTAGGTGTGATGCTTGGATGAGAGTCAATTCTAGGCTCTTTCGTCTGGAGAGGCTTATTCCCAGTGTGCATCGTACAGGCTGGTTGGAAGGAGCTCTGCTTCCCCATGTGCTAGCCAAAGCCAGGTTTACTGCCATTTCTGCATCTGTTTGCACCACCTGAGACCCCATTCCACAGGACTTGAAGCTTAACTGCTGGCAACCTCCATTTTTTGGAGATAGATCCAGTTTATTTCTGGCCATTTCAGACTGACCGCGTTGGTCAAATTTCCTGTCACCCAGATTTTCTCGTTGTATACACTGATTTTGAAATTTCCTTTCTTGATCTCCCAATGAGTTCAATGGCTTTGTTTTCCTATCTCACATCAAATCAAATGTCTACAAAACATTTTACTACTAGGATTATTTGCTCATTTTGTTGCCTGCCTTATAGACATTTGGTGAGTAATATTGGAGACTATTCTCGATACTGGTAAATCGGGGTTTAGTTCATGTTGTATGACTCAAAGTCACCACCCTTTTCATCAAATGTTATTCTGTGAACTTTGTTCCTTTAACAGGGGCCAGTCTTAGGTTGTGATTCTTTGAGTTGTGAAATCACAACTATTTTTACTTAAGGCTTATATACGTATGTACTGAAAAGAAACATTTCAAAATGGCTTTCTCAGATAATTTCCCCTTTACTTTTTTATTTTTCTGCTTAGAATCCAAAGGACCACCTTTAGATAGAATGAGCTGTGCAAGACTAGACAGACCAAAAAGAAAAAAAGAAAAAAAAAAAGGCAAAATTGTAGTCACTGAGTTAAATTGATGTGTGGGGAGAGCTTATCTACAACTCTCTCCTCAACCCTACCCTGCACCATCTCAGCTCTCCCACCTTTTTTTCACCATCTCCTTCCTCTCGTTGCCTTAGGCTGGGACTGCCCAACCAGGCCTGCCTCTAACTTCTTAGCCTTTAGGATAGTGTTTCTCAAAGTTGTATTTCTGGGCAACTTTTCAAGGAAGAAAAAAGTGTTCATGAACACTAAGGAACATTTAGTTATTTTTTTATGGTAGTTAAATAAATATATACAAGCATGAACCTATATAATTTCTGTGGTTATGCCATTCATCCAATTTTAAAACCAAATCACTTTACAAATTAATTGCAGTATAAATATTGTGAAACCAATAAAAACACAAGTCAACTACACTTAATTCAGCGGATTCTGTTGGTTTGCTGAAACTGAATATCCTATTGCACAGACTGCCGATAGCTCTCTTGGGTGTTGGTGATGATTCAGTCTCTCACTCCTTTTCCTAATTGGAAGTGCAATTCTTAAAAATCTTGGCCTGCTGATAACCTTCCCTCTATCATAAGCTTTATTTCTCAGTCATATTGCCTCTGCTCTCTTTTTTTTTTTTCTCATAGTAGGCATCGGGGATTGAACCCGGGACCTCGAGCATGGGGGGCAGGTGCTTAGACCACTGAGCCCCACCTGCTCCCCTGCCTGTGTTCCTGGCACTGGTGATCCGTGTTACCAATAAGGAAGACGCTGAACCACGTGGTGGAAGCTGACTGTTCGTAGGCTGATGATAAAGAAAACGCAGTTAATTAAGACATTATCAGGAGGGAAGCACAGACCTTCCCAAGGGTGTTTATCCCATGTCCATAGGCATCAGTTTGAAGTACACTACTATGATACACTAGTGATTTGAGTGAAGGAAAACCCTAAGTGTAGGGCTCACTTTGCTACTAGAATTTTTGGTGGCACAGGGAAGCAATTAAATAAATGGAAGAAAAAAAAAAAAGATAATTTCAAGAAATTTAAAAAATTTTCCAAAGTTATTGCACTGTTTACTTGGTCATCCTTAAGCTTTTAGTAAGAATTAGACTATTTTTGGCATTTGAATTTGCACCTAGGTTTTATTTAGTTTAGGTGGAACTCAGTGTTGATTCTTCTTTATTCTGCAGGAACATTTTGCTTGTTTACTTGGGCAGCCCAATCAAAAGTGTGGATGTGTAATTCCTTCAGCCATTCACTTGGTCCGTGTAGTCGTTAGAATTCGAGTGAAACGAGCAGAAGTAACTGCATTTTTCACATGAACTGTAATTAATTTTAGGGACTGGTAGCGTAGGAACGTGGCGCTTTAAGGTTTTGCTCCAGAGACGTACAGTATTACAGATAAAAGCAGTTACACGTGTGTGTTAATTTAGATGGGCCCCTTGGCGCTCATCAACGTGGAATTAAATTGGTCTGGCTGACACTTCAGCCACCTTTCTTCCCATTCCCTACGGTGAGGCTGAGAGGTGCCCTTTAGCTGTGTCTTTGTTTCACCTGGATTTGCTTTTTTAGCAGGTAGTAATTGAGGGGCCAGCCTGTGTTAAAAGGTCAGGGAATGGGTTCCTGCCTGGCGGTGGGACAGGCTTAGAAATAACCACTTGCACTGTGTCCTAGTCCAGGTAGGATCCCTGTGTTCTGCGAGTCCAGACAATTCAGGTACTCGCTCAATTTTAAGTTACTGAAAAGTTGCTTTAACAAATATCCTGTCAATGAACATTTTTGTAGAACACAGTGTTAACTGTGTAAATAATGATGCTTAAGTATTTGTTCAGGTTATAAGAGAAAAGTATTAATAAAGCTTGCAGCCACTATTGCTGTCCTGTTCAGTGCAATTTTATTCATGTGTATATTGAAGCTGGGAAATTTTCTCTAGATTCAGAAACAGAAACAGATTAAAAGTTTCAGAATATTAAACTGCGTTCAGTAAATGTTATGAAATAGCGAAATGGTTATCATGGGCATGTAAGAAAGGGTTGGGAGATGGTGTGTGTGTGCGTGCGGTAATTAGTCTTGCATTTCTTTCACCAAGATTGTCTCTTGCCGGAGCTGTGACTGCCACCTGTTGTAGCTCAGCCATCCCTGCTGTGTGGGACAGTAGTTGCCGCTCGTTTCAACCTTCCAGCAGGTGCCAGCCTCTGCATGGCCCCACCTTCTGCCCCCAGTTTCACTCTGCAGCTCTGCCAGTCTTCTCTCCGGCCTGTGGAACCTCTGCCCAGCATCTAATAGCCCTTGTAGTGTGTCCTCATTGGACGGACCTGCTTTGCTGCCTGTTTCTTGCTGTCTTTAGTCCTGAAAATTAAAACCAGTTGCTGAGTACCTGGCAGTACTCAGTGCATGAAACCTGTGCCCCGTCTTTTGCAGCTGCCATGTCCTAGTAAGGGCTGCTTTCTGCATAAGCAGAGCGATGGCATGTTTGTTCATCTTCATGGCCCTTGAAGCATAGGAAAAGGGCCAGGACCATAACAGGACAGTCAGTAAAAATGTAATTATTTTTAACAGTTTGTCTTTAGCGGGGAGAAGTCAGGCTTTTGTGTGCATATTTCTCGAGAAGCAGATGCTTCCCTAGAGGGTTAGGTCTACCTGAAATATTTGCTCAATCACGAAACTCCATTCTTCATAGCCGCAGTATTCTGATTTTATCAAGACTCCAGTTGTAGTGCTGAAGAGAGTGTCACAGCGAAACACCTCTGTATGTACAACACTATTTATAGGGAATGTGATTTGACTCAGGAAAAACCAATGGCGGAATACCAAGGTACCGTAGAGTAGCTAATCTGCCAGTTTTTTAAAAAAAAATCTTTTTTCAGAGTTTGCATAAAAGAAGAAAAATAAGCTCTAGTTTTTTAAGACTTTGAAACTTGTGTTTGAGAATAATTCTTCCAAGTGTAATTTTTACATGGAACATGGCAGGGAACAGCTATGCTAAGACTCATCATTAACTCTTTGGGTAATTAGTAACAATTTCTTTTACTGTTGATTTTCGTAGTTCTAATTCTTAGGCTCTATAGTAGAAGTATCCATTCCTATGATATTTATTTATTTATTTTTAAAAGGTTTGTTAATTTTTCCCTAACCCCTTGTTTGCGCTGCCTGTCTGCTCTCTGTGTCTGCTCGTCTTCTTTTAGGACACACTGAGAACCGACCCCTGGATCTCCTATTGGGAGGTGCCCAGTTGCTTGAGCCACATCCACTCCCTGCTAACTGTTGTGTCTCCTCGTTGCGTCTCCTTGTTGCATCAGCTTGTCACGCCAGCCTGTGGTGTTAGCTCACTATCTTGCTTATCTTCTTTAGGAGGCACTGGAACCGAATCTGGGACCTCCCATGTGGGAGGTGGGTGCCCAACTGCTTTAGCCACATGCATTCCCCCCTAATGATATTTAAAAATGATATTGGTTTATCAGATTTGGCTGACCCATCTGACATAATTGAGAATGTCTTGTCTTTTGTGAAGGATGAGGGTCTGTTCTGGGGTAGTTCTCAAGGTCAAGTGATTTTTAAAAATTGGGAAAAATGCTTCATGTACACAACTTTGCTAGGGTTAATAGTACTCTCCCTGCACCCTGCTTTTACTCTGGGAAAGAGTGGGTAGCACAGAATGACACCCCATTATTAGGAAATCAGACACATTCCTCAGTAGTGGAATTTCTATATTTTGAATGAAAAAAGAAAAAAGTGGTGAGGTGAGAAGAGGGGATAGCAAGGAAAAATTAAAATTGGTTGTGGAAACAGTATAAATTAAATTATGGTTTTGGAACCTGTGCTACATGCTGTGCGCTTTCTTTGAAAATGCTACTGTTTGCCAATAGAGAATCAGAGAAATATGAGACCAGCCCTTCAACTGTTTTAAAAGTTGGGGAAGGAAGCTGCTGTGGCTCAACTGGTAGGGCTCCCGTTTACCATATGGGAGGCCCCAGGTTCGATTCCCGGGGCCTCCTGGTGAAGGTGAGCCAGCCCCCGAGGCACGGCGAGCCGACGCAGCGAGATGACGCAACAAAGGGAGACAAGCAAACCCAGAAAAAGACAGAAGCAAATGGGCACAGCAAGCACAAGCTGTAAGGGGGGCATAAATAAACAAAAATAAATCTTGGGGAAGATTCGAGGGAGATGGTTCCCATTAAAAATGGTCAGGGGTGACTTTTTAAGGGGCACACTGTTAGGGGAAGATTTGGGGAAGCTGTGAAGCTGTGTACCCATGAAAAACTGTTGCCGACATATGAGAGAATAAGAAGTGACTTTTTAAGGGGTGTACTGGCTACATGCCAATCCTGGATTTCCTCGGTGGTCCTTTTTAATGTGATTACTTCCTCAAGAGCTTCGCTCCACCACTTTTCTCAGTATGTGATGTTGCTGAATTCTTCTTGTTCATTTTATTTCTTTCTCTTTCCCTTAAATATTGGAGGTGCACAAAGATTCGTTCTCTGCCCTTTACTGTTTGCTTTCCTTGGGGAAAACATCTGCTCCCAGGGCTGCATCTGGGACCTCATTTTCCTGAGGGCTGGACCTGATTCTCACCAGCCTCTGAGATGTGACCACCTGGCTGTGCTTCAGATTCCTGACTCCTTGTGTCAAAAATGAAGGTCTCCCTCCCCTCCAGCTTATTCTGCTTGAGTTCTCATTTGTTCAGGTATATCCACAAGCACCTGGGCATCTTACCGAGAAACATCTGAGTCCCCTTTAACTCTCCCCCTTTCTTTACCCGACCTAGCCCCTACCATGGGGTTAGCGCTGCAGTTCTATGCCCAGAATATTTTACATTTGATTCTTTCTGCCTGCCTTAATACACTTTTTTTTTTAACTTTATTTTGTACATTTAATAATTGAAAACATAAACAATTAAAAACTAAAAAGTAAACACAGATGAATAAATATATAAATTTCTCAATTAAATGTAATGGATACATGTAAATTTTTTTTTTTTTTTTGAATCAAACAATATATTACACAATATATTTGGTTCATAGTAATGCATTCATATAGTATTTGTCCTTTAGTGTCTGGCTTGCTTCACTCAACATAATGTCCTCCAAGTTCATCCATGTTGCCATATGCTTTATGACTTCATTTCTTCTTACAGCTGCATAATATTCCATCGTGTGAATAGACCACAGTTTGTTTATCCATTCGTCTGTTGATGGACACCTAGGTTGTTTCCAACTTTTGGCAATGGTGAATAATGTGGCTATGAACATCGGTGTGCAGATGTCTGTTCGTGTCACTGCTCTCAGTTCTTCTGCGTATATACCCAGTAGTGGTATTGCAGGGTCACACGGCAAGTCTATCTTCAACCTCTTTAGGAACTGCCAAACAGTCCTCCATAGTGGTTGTAACATCCTGCATTCCCACCAACAGGGAAGAAGTGTTCCTATCTCTCCACATCCTCTCCAACACTTGTAGTTCTCTGTCTTTTTAATAGTGGCCATTCTGATAGTTGTTAAATGATATCTCATTGTAGTTTGATTTGCATTTCCCTAATCATGAGTGATGTTGAGCATTTCTTCATGTGTTTTTTTGCCATTTGTATTTCTTCTTCAAAGAAATGTCTCTTCAAGTCTTGGGCCCATTTTTTAATTGGGTCATTTGTCTTTTTATTGAGTTGTAACATCTCTTTATATATCTTGGATATTAAACCCTTATCAGATATATGAATTCCAAATATTTTTTCCCATAGAGTTGGCTGCCTTTTCACCCATCTGACAAAGTCCTATGAGTGCAAAAGTGTTTAATTTTGAGGAGGTCCCATTTATCTACTTTTTCTTTTGTTGCACGTGCTTTGGGTGTGAGGTCCAAGAAACCACCACCTACTACAAGGTCTTGAAGATGTTTCCCTACATTTTCTTCTAGTAGTTTTATGGTCCTGGCTTTTATATTTAGATCTTTGATCCATTTTGAGTTGATTCTTGTATAGGGGGTGAGATAGGGGTCCTCTTTCATTCTTTTGGTTATAGATATCCAGTTCTCCCAACACCATTTGTTGAAGAGACTGTTTTTTCCCATTAGCGTGGGCTTGGTAGATTTGTGAAACACCAGTTGACTGTATAGGTGAGGGTATGTTTCTGGATTCTCAATTCTATTCCACTGATCGATAGGTCTATCTTTATGCCAGTAACATGCTGTTTTGACCACTGTAGCTTTGTAATATGTTTCAAGATCAGGTAGTGAAATTCCTCCCACATTGCTCTTCTTTTTTAGAATACTTTTGGCTATTCGGGTGCACTAACCCTTCCAGATGAATTTGGTAATTGCCTTCTCTAATTCTGTAAAGTAAGCTGTTGGGATTTTGATTGGTATTGCATTGAATCTATAAATCTGTTTGGGCAAGATTGACATCTTCATGATATTTATTCTTCCAATCCATGAACACGGAATGTATTTCCATTTGTTTAGGTCTTTTAAAATTTCTTTTAGCATTGTTTTGTAGTTTTCTGCATATAGGTCCTGTACTTCCTTGGTTAAATTAACTCCTAGGTATTTGAGTCTTTTTGTTGCCATTGAAAATGGAATTTTCCTCCTGATTTCCTCCTCAGGTTGTTCAGTACTAGTGTACAAAAACATTACTGATTTTTGCATGTTGATCTTATATCCTGCCACTTTGCTGAACTCATTTATTAGTTCATGTAGCTTTGTTGTGGATACTTCAGGATTTTCTAAATACAGGATCATGTCATCCGCAAACAGTGAGAGTTTTACTTCCTCTTTTCCTATTTGGACGCCTTTAATTTTTTTGTCTTGTCTAATTGCCCTCGCTAGAACTTCTAGTACAATGTTGAATAACAATGGTGACAGTGGGCATCCTTGTCTTGTTCCTGATCTTAGGGGGAAAGCTTTCAACCTTTCCCCATTGAGTATGATGTTGGCTGTGGGTTTTTCATATATGCCATTTATCATATTGAGGAATTTTCCTGTTATTCCTATCTTTTGAAGTATTTTTATCAAAAAAGGATGTTGGATTTTGTCGAATGCCTTTTCAGCATCTATTGAGATGATCATGTGTTTTTTTTCCCTTCAATTTGTTAATGTGGTGTTTTACATTGATTGATTTTCTTATGTTGAACCAGCCTTGCAGACCAGGAATAAATCCCACTTGGTCGTGATGTATAAGTCTTTTGATATGCTGTTGGGTTCGATTTGCAAGTATTTTGTTGAGAATTTTTGCATCTATGTTCATGAGAGAGATTGGTCTGTAATTTTCTTTTCTTGTGGAATCTTTATCTGGCTTTGGTATTAGGGTGATGTTGGCTTCATAAAATGTGTTGAGTAATTTTCCCTCCTCCTCAATTTTTTGGAAGAGTTTAAACAGGATTGGTGTTAATTCCTTTAGAAATGCTTGGTAGAACTCACCTGTGAAGCCATCTGGTCCTGGACTTTTCTTTGCTGGGAGATTTTTGATGATGGATTCAATCTCCTTAATTGTGATTGGTTTGTTAAGTTCTTGTATTTGTAGTTGTGTCAGTGTAGGTTGGTTATTCATTTCTAGAAATTTGTCCATTTCATCCAGTTGTCTAGTTTGTTGGCATATAGTTTCTCATAATAGCCTCTTATGATTCTTTTTATTTCTGTGAGGTCATTTGTAATCCCCCCCCCTTTAATTTCTGATTGTATTTATTTGCATCTTCTCTCTTTCTTTCTTTGTTAGTCTAGCGAGGGGTTTGTCAATTTTATTGATCTTCTCAAAGAACCAGCTTTTGGTTTTGTTGATTTTCTCTATTGCTTTTCTATTCTCATTTTCATTTATTTCTGCTCTAATCTTTATTATTTCTTTCCTTCTTTTTGCTTTGGGATTGGTTTGCTGTTCTTTTTCTAGTTTCTCAAGTTGTTCAGTTAAATCTTTGAGTTTAGCTCTTTCTTGTTTCTTAATATAGGCATTTAGGGCTATAAATTTCCCTCTCAAGATTGCCTTCGCTGTATCCCATAAGTTTTGATACGTTGTGTTCTCATTTTCATTTGTCTCTATTTACTGATTTCACTTGAAATTTCTTCTTTGACCCACTGAATATTTAGGAGTGTGTTGTTCAGTCTGCACACATTTGCAAATTTACTTTTTTCCTGTCTGTTATTGATTTCTAGTTTCATTCCATTATGATCTGAGAAGGTGCTTTGTATAATTTCAATCTTTTTATATTTATTGAGAGCTGTATTGTGACCTAACATGTGGTCTATCCTGGAGAAAGATCCATGGGCACTTGAGAAGAATGTGTAACCCGCTGAGTTTGGATGCAGTGTTCTGTATATGTCTTTTAGGTCTAACTTGTTTATCATATTGTTCAAGTTCTCTGTTTCCTTGTTGATCTTCTGTCTAGTTGTTCTATCTAATGATGTGAGAGGGATGTTGAAGTCTCCGACGATTATTGTAGAAATGTCTATTTCTCCCTTCGGTTTTGCCAGAGTTTGTCTCATATATTTTGGGGCACCCTGGTTAGGTGCGTAGATATTTATGACTGTTATATCTTCCTGGAGGATCGTCCCTTTTATTAATATATAATGGCCTTCCACATCTCTTATCACTTTTTTGCATTTGAAGTCTGTTTTGTCTGATATTAGTATAGCTACCCCTGCTCTTTTCTGTTTACTATTCGCATTGAGTATCTTTTTCCAACCTTTTACTTTCAGCCGGCTTGTATCCTTGGGTCTGAGGTGAGTTTCTTGTAAGCAGCATATGGATGGCTCATGTTTTTTTATCCATTCTGTCAGCCTGTATCTTTTGATTGGGGAATTTAATCCATTCACATTCAATGATATTACTGAAAATGCACTATTTATTTCCTCCATTTTATTCTTTGGTTTTCATATGTCATCTTATTTTTGTCTCTTTACTCTTTTGGTTATCCTTTCTGCTTTTCTTTCTTCTATACTCTCCTCCAAGCCTCTCTCTCCTGTCTTTTTCTTTCAGGTTCTAAGGCTTCCTTTAATATTTCCTGCAAAGCTGGATTCTTTTTTGCAAATTCTCTTAGTTTCTGTTTGTTTGTGAATACTTTATATTCACCTTCATATTTGAAGGAAGTTTTGCTCTCTTCAATTTTAGCTGCTCTGTCTTCAGTGTCACTTATTCTTTCTTCTATCATTTCGAGTCTGCTGTTGTATGCTTCAAATGTATTTTTGACTTCACCTGTTGTGTCTTTCTTTCCCATGAACTGCGTTACTTTTCTGTTCCGGATTTCAAATTCTTTGCGTTCGTTCAATGACTTTTTGATGTCATTGATCTCTTTAACTATATTCTCTTTCATCTTATTAATTTGATTTTGGAAATTTGTGCTCATCTCACTAATTAGTTCTCTCAAATTCTGCATCTCTTCTGGGACTTTGCTGTATTCCTTTTCTTGGGCCATGTCTTCTATTTTCTTAGTGTGGCTCGTAATCTTTTGCTGGTGCTTAGGCATCTGGTTAGTTTGTATTTTACTCAGATGCTCCATCTCTTTCTCTTTTATGGGGTTTTAGTGGCAGGAGGCTGTGAGTTACCACAGCTCTTTGATTTTTGGCTCAACCTTGATTGTTAGGATTGTTCTGCTCGTTTCTCAAAACTGGGCACTAGACCCAGTAATTGGTTGTAGAGTCATTTTCTAGGGCCTTGGGCAGGGAGGCTATAGAGGCCAGGAAAAGCCTCTCTTACTTATTAATTTTCTTATGTGCACTTCCTTGGTCTGCCAGGAGATGACGCTCATTGGCTTCTCTCAATTCAATGCCTGGTTGGAGTGTATTTGTTGTGACACAGACCAGATCAATGTGATAGAGCTTCCTGTCTGGGGGCTAGGAGACCTGTGTTTCAAACTTTCTGAGACAGTTCTCCAGGCTTCTCTCGTAGTGCCCCCCGTTGTTTCCCAGCTAGGAAATATTTCCACTCCCCTGTGAATCCTCAACAATCAGTCCCTGTTAGTAGAGGAGGAGATTGGGAGGTTTGTATATCTTTAGCCCCTTGCAGGCTCCAAGGCAAACAACGGCGCAGCCCCACCCAGCCTGGAAGGGCTCTCGGGACAGGGCAGACCAAACCTGGGAGTCCAAAGCAGGGTCAGCCCCAGGTTCTCTGTCCCCTATCCCGTGGGTCCTCAACAATTAGTCCAGGCTAGAAGAGAGAGAGGTTGCGAGGGTCGG
The DNA here is from genome assembly GCA_026826555.1 of Tolypeutes matacus. NCBI lineage: Eukaryota > Metazoa > Chordata > Mammalia > Cingulata > Chlamyphoridae > Tolypeutes > Tolypeutes matacus. The sequence continues at coordinate 6,313,812 of JAKSZT010032012.1, forward strand.
ATTTCTCCAGTCCTTTCTAGGCTCCCGGGGCAAACCGCCGTGTGGAAGGGTCCGTGGCGCTCTGCAGCCCAAATTTCAGGTCAGAACCTGAGTCAGCCTAAGGCTGTGTCCCTCTCTCTCCCCTTTCCGGGAGTGGCAGATCCCTGAAGCCCCCTTTGTCTGTGGTTGCAGGCCCAGAGGCCCAGAGAATTCTGAAGAGTGTGGGGGAGGGTGCCTGCAGCAGCAGAAGCTGCTACTTCCAACTCACGGTTCTGTCATCGCGATTTCCCTCTTCTGTCCCTCTCTCCTCTGGGTGGTGTGCAGCCTTCACCTGCTGTTCTGAACCCTAGAAGATCTTTTTCGGGGCTGTTTCCGCTTGTCCTCTAGCTGTTTTTCTGGAGAAGAGATTCCCGTGTCTTACTAGTCTGCCATCTTCCTGGAAGTCCCTTAATACACTTTCAGTTTAGCTGTTTATTCTGTTTTCCTTAGATTTTGACTATAAACCTGTAGATGCCAAGGATATTTGTTGTCTAATTAGCTCTTAACGTGTCACAGAAACTCAGTAACTGCTGAACATCAACTTGTTTGCATTTTACTAAGAAGAGCATGATATGATGGAGTATTTTGAAAACCTGTTGAGTTAAGGGGCTGGTGAATGGGGACCACAGGCTTGCTCTTCCCTATTCCTCTCGACAGCTTTTGAGGTACCGGGGCCAGGGATTGAACCCGGGACCTCCTATGTGGGAAGCCGGTGTTCAACCACTGAGCTACATTGGCTCCCCTGAGTTGGCTTTTTCATTTGTTTGCTTGTTGTTTTGTTTTTTTGTTTTTTGTTTAACCGGGAGGTCCTGGGAATCGAACCTCGGTCCCTCCATATGGTAGATGGACGCCAAACCTCTTGAGCCACATCCGTTTCCCAGTTGTTTTGGTTTTTATGGAGGCACCAGGGCCCAAACCTGGGACCTCCCCTGTCCCCTGTGGGATTCAGGCACTCAACTGCTTGCGCCCCCCCCCCCCCCCCCACAGCTTTTTATGTTGCTGCCCTGGCATGTGTGGGCTGAGTTTTAGGGCTGGGTAAATCCTGTGGAGAGCAGGCAACAGAGCAGGTAGAACTCCATTTCAGTCCTAATTAGTGGCATGGGTTCAGACCGCTTGTCCTAGGCCTGTTTTCATAAAAAATGGGGGTATTTGTTCTTTTTCCTTGTATGGTTCTTGTGAGGGCCAATGGAAATGGCTTGTGAGCACAATGACATAATATGAATATGTAACATTTTAATTTGCTGTGGGCAGGGTCATTGTAATCCTGTCTAATTTCAGCCTTCTTCAAGACTTTAACAGATTCTTGTCAATATTATCATCATATTCGGCAGAAACCAGAAATTATTCAAGTGCACGTGTTTTGAGTGTTAAAGCATGGACTTATTTGTCTCTCATTTGATTTACCTTTTTTCTTCCTTTTTTAAAAAGTATGGGTAATCTAAGCACCTCTTAAAATATATGTATATATATATAAATAACATTTTTGTAAACAAATACACATATATGCATATATATTTATATATCATTTTGCAAATGTTTGTATGTATTGTGAGAATTTTGGTTTTTACCCACAATAAAAATAAATTAAAAAAAAAAAAAGCAAATCTTGGTCTGGGAACAAGAAAACATTAGGT
>JAKSZT010032012.1:6315473-6346611 GCA_026826555.1 Tolypeutes matacus
TCACTCTTGTACTTCTCAGGAGTGAAATAGTTGGACAGTTTCACAAAATATAACAGGCCAAACTGCAGAAGAGAGGCCTTTTTTTTTCCCCCCACATTTGCTTCTGCATTGATGTCAGGAAAAGTGTCTTCCTAGATGTGTCATGCTGCACAGATGTTCAGTAAATGTACTCATGCTTGAGAGCATCTAGTGGTTATTGGTGTGAAGAGAAACTGAGATTGACAGGGCCTGCCTGGGGCAGGGAATTATGGGGAAACACAGGCACGCTGGAGAGAACTGGAGAGGAGATGCAGTTGGCTCAGTGAGAAAATCGAATTGAGCCTTTTAGCTACATGGTCCTGGGAAGACGCTGTGATTGACCTGGTGTTAGAATTGCTAGGAGAAGGATATGTGGATTGTACCCCAAGGACATTGTGGGTTATTTGGGGAAAAAAAAAAGAATTTTGTGGGGGATTTGTGTGTCAAAGTTGCTCTGTCCAGGGGCTGGGGAAGTAAGGAACAATGGACAAAAGGCCTGGGTTTTGGGGATAGTTTAGAAAGTGAAGCCAAGGGCTGGAAAAGAAAACCTCAGGAGTTAAAGGAAAAGAATACAAATCCTAAGTAAATCTGAGCAGGAGTGGTAGAAACGACAGTGTCCAGGTTTATCAAGTTTTGACTACATCAGCTTGCCGCCTCAGACTTCTGTAATGGAAATTAGAAAGTCAGGGATATTGATGGCTTGGCCGAATGGGATGACATTCTTTAGGAGGGGACGAGAGAATGACACAAAGATGCAGAACCAAGATTCAGTCTCAAGATACTCTGCCCCGGTGAATTCCTCATGTGATGACATCTACTTGTTTCTGTTTGAGATTGTGCTTTGCACTACTATCAGAACATAGGATAGCTCAAGACAATCAGATTTGTCCAAATAATATGAACATTAAATCTGGCTAAAAGAAAAAGAGGAGTTGTTCTTTAGCTTAGCTTCACATTATCACTCACATTTGTGCAGTGCTATCACACTTCATCTTTAGTCATTAGAACATTTTAATGTTAAGGAGGGTCACTGAAGATTTAACATTAGCCAGCCTGGACTTTGGAATCAGAGAAATGGTTTTTGTTTTTTGTTTTTTTTAGATTTTAAAATTTTATTTATTTCTCCCCACCACCTCCTGCTGTTTGTTCTTGCTGTCTGCTCTCTGTGTCTGTTCGTTGTGTGCTCTCTGTGTCTACTCGTCGTCTTTTTTTAGGAGCCACCCTGGAACCTCATGTGGGAGGGAGATGCTAGTTGCTGGAGCCACATCTGCTCCCTGCTTGTTGTGTCTCTCATTGTGTCATCTCTCCACATCCTCTTGTTGTGTCAGCTCACCGTGCCAGTCCGTCGTGTCAACTCGTTGTCTTGCTTGTCTTTAGGAGACACTGGGAACCAAACCCGGGACTACCCATGTAGTAGACAAGCACCCAACTGCTTGAGCCATATCTGCTTCCCAGAAAAATGCCTTTTTTTCCCCACTTTGTTTTATACATTTAATAATTGAAAATATAAACAATAATTAAAAAATAAAAAGAAAATAACAGTTAAATAAAACATTTCTCAATTAAATGTACTGGATATGTATAATTTTTTTTGAATCATGCACTATATTACACAATATATTTAGTTCATAGAAACTCAGTCATACAGTGTTTGTCCTTTTGTGTTTGGCTTGCTTCACTCAACATAATGTCCTCCAGGTTCATCCATGTTGCCATATGCTTTACGACTTCATTTCTTCTTACAGCTGCATAATATTCCATCATGTGAATAGACCACAGTTTGTTTATCCATTCATCTGTTGATGGACACGTGGGTTGTTTTCCAACTTTTGGCAATGGTGAATAATGTGGCTATGAACATCCGTGTGCAGATGTCTGTTCATGTCACTGCTCTCAGTTCTTCTGAGTATATACCCAGTAGTGGTATTGCAGGGTCACATGGCAAGTCTATTTTCAACTTCTTTAGGAACTGCCAAACAGTCCTCCATAGTGGTTGTACCATCTTGCATTCCCACCAGCAGTGAAGAAGTCTTCTTATCTCTCCACATCCTCTCCAACACTTGTAGTTCTCTGTCTTTTTAATAGTGGCCATTCTGATAGGTGTGAAATGATATCTCATTGTAGTTTTGATTTGCATTTCCCTAATCATGAGTGATGTTGATCATTTCTTCATGTGTTTTTTTCCCATTTGTATTTCTTCTTCGGAGAAATGTCTATTCAAGTATTTTGCCCATTTTTAAAATTGGGTCATTTGTCTTTTTATTATTGAGCTGTAACATCTCTTTCTATATCCTGGATATTAAACCCTTATCAGATATGTGATTTCCAAATATTTTTTTCCGCTGAGTTGCTGCCTTTTCACCCTTTTGACAAAGTCCTGTGAGGTGCAAAAGCCGGCTCGGGACTAAAAAGATGTGACCCTCTCCATCTCCCTCTCTGCTGACTGGGACTGGTTGTTGGGGATGCAGAGGGGAGTGGCAGTATTTCCTACCGGGAAAAGGGAGGGGGCTGCCAGCAAAAGTTAGAGAACTGCCTCTGAGAAAGTTTGAAATACGAAGCTCTTAGTCTTCAGGTAGGAACTTATATCACATTGATGCAGTCCATGTTGCAGCAAACAAACTCCCAGCAGTTACCATGGGGCTGAATTCATCCTAAATCTAGGACAATCTTGTGTGCTTTGATACACAAGCCAGGTTCTTATACTCTTCCAGCCCACCACCTTTATGTCGTTCTGACCACAAATTACACGTCTATACATTGAGTCCAAAACCAATTCATTTTATGCATTTAGATCCTGTAGGAAGTAAAAAGTGGAGTTACAAGCCAAAAATACAATAGTACTGGCATTTATATTTACCCTTGTTGTTAGCCTTATTGGAAATCCGTATTTCTCCATGCAACCCCAATTTATTGTCTATTTTCCTTTCATTTCAACCTGCAGAATGCTTTCACATCTGCTGTAGGGCCAGTCTAGAGGTGACAAACTACACCAGCTTCTGTTTATCTGGGAATGCCTTTATCTTTCCGCATTTTTGAAAGACAGTTTTGCCAGATAGAGAATTCTTAGTTGGCAGTTTTTGCTTTCAGCACTTTAAATATCATCCCACTGCCTTCTTGCTTTCTTGGTTTCTGATGAGAAATTGACATTTAATCTTATCGAGGCTTTTTTGTACATGGCATGTTGCTTCTTGCGGCTTTCAGAATTCTCTCTTCATCTTTGGCGTTTGACAGTTTGGTTATAGTATTCCATGGTGTGGGTTTATTTGAGTTTATCCTGTTTGGAGTTCTTTGAGTATTCTTTCTTTCTTCTGGGACTTGCACAGTAAGTATATAGGTATACTTGACCTTGTACATGGGAAGCGGGTGCTCAAACCACTGAGTAACACCCACACCCCTGGGTGATTTTAATTGTCATCCTCAAGTTCACTGATTCTTCTGCCTGCTCCAATCTGCTGTTAAACCATTTTAGGGAATTAAAAAAAATTGTTACTGTGGCCTTCAGCTCTGTTTGGTTCCTTTTCATAATTTTCATCTCTCTATTGATAGTTTCATTTTGATCTTGTGCTCATCTATCCTTTTCTTGATTTTCTTTAATTCTTTGTTTTCTTTTAGCTCTTTGAGCATACTTAGGGCCAGTTTTTTTTTTTTTTTTTTTTTTTTCTTAGGAGGTACCAAGGATTGGACCTGGGACCGTGCACATGTGAAGCAGCTCTCAACCACTGAATTACACGTGCTTGGCAAGGGCCATTTTTTTTTTTTGGTACTGGGACCAGAGATTGAACCTGGGACCACATATGTGGGAGGCTGGTGCTCAACCTTTGAGCCACATAGGCGCCTCTGAGTTGGCGCCTTCGTCTGCTCATTGTTTTGCCCGTTTCTTTGTTTTCTTTAGGAGGCGCTAAGAACTGAACCAGGGACCTCCCATGTGGGAGGCAAGCACTCAACTGCCTGAGCCACATCTGCTCCCCCAAGGGCCAATTTTTAAAATGTTCTTGGCTGGAATGCCCCAAGGCTGGTCCTCCTCATTGTCTGTTTCTAATGCTTTCATCTTCTCTTTTGCCTCGGCCATCACTTCCTGGTTTTTTTTGGTTTGTTTTGTAATCTTTTGTTGAAACCAGGACATTGTAATATATATATATTTTAAAGGTTTATTTTATTTGTTTCTCTGCCCCCTCCATTGTTTGCACTCGCTGTCTGCTCTCTGTGTCAGTTCAACGTTGATCCTTTAAAGTGTTTCTATAAATTTTAGCAGCAAAAGGAGGATAAAATACCATTAACAATAACCTTACCCCACTGTAGCATTTAAGAATTGATTTTATAGGTAAATACATTTTGGTCCTCTTTAAACAAGTCATTTCACAGTCTCTGAATTATTTCAAAGCTCTGCTAAAAAGATTCTGTTTTTCCGAAAACAGGATTTCAGAAAGCTTTGCATCTTGCAGTTCTTTCAGATTGTTCAAAGCTTCTGTGGAGGGATAGAGCCCAAAGTGTCTCAGCCTACCATGGTGACTGGGGCAGGAACCGTGCACCTGTTTTGGTGTAGATGCATGTTTTCATTCTCTTGGTTCTATACCTACTAGTGGAATTGCTGGGTGATATAGTAACTGTTGGAATTCATGTCTGTAAATAGAAGCTTAATAGGTTTTGAAGCATTTATACTGTGCCTTTTATGATGGAAAGCATATTGAATGTTAAATATATATTTAAACAAAGTAGAAATTCCCATAACAAATTCAGACAGAGCCTGTTACTTGTTGAAGAAAACAGAATCAGTTGGTGGCTCTTTTATGAGGAAACATTTTCACGTTCTTTTAGTTTTTGTTGTAGCTGGATAGATATTTAAAAGCCCATAAAATGTAAATACAGGACAATCGTATTTTTTTACTTATGTGCAAAGAGCGGCAGTAGGGAAAGAGCAAGAGGAGTAAGGAGGAGAAAAGAAATAGAGAAGTGCAGAGAGCAGAGTGAGATGGGCAAGAAGGAGAAAAGTAGGGAAGGAGGGAATGGAACATTTTCTCATGTATTCATCCAACAAATGTAGTTAGCACTTGCTAAATGCCAGGTACTGAATACAAAGCAGGCAGAGGTCCTGCTCTCCTGCACTTACATTTATTGTCTGCTCCTATTGTATGGTGTTAGTGTTGTTTCTGCTTTGCCTTGTTAGAAGGTACCAGGTGCACTTTTTTTTTTTCACCCCTCCGGGCAGCCTTCCTCGTCCCTCCACCTATGACTTGTACATATCTCCATCGGGGCAGTTAACCCTTCATCCGGCTCCCGTGTGAGAATGACTGACCTGTTCCCTCCATTCATCACCACTTCAGGGTCAGCCGCCTGCTTGGGGCACTGGCCTCCTGCTGAGATTGTGTGTTTGTGCGGATGTGTCGCTCTCCTTCCCTAAGCCCTGGCTTCCTCGTTTTTACGAAGAAGATATAATACCTATTCTTTCTATGAGGATGAAGTCCGTTCTGTGTGATGCACCTAGCACAGTACCTGGTACTGGTACATAGAAATCAGCAAATGGTAGTTGTTATAATTGGTTTTTTAAAACAGAAAAGATGAAGTGACAGCATTATTAAAAATGTTGCCAGAGGGAAAAAAATTGCTGTAAACTTTATGATGGTAAACTTTATTTAGTTTTCCACTTAACTTCTTGTGTCCTTATGAACATACTTAAAAATATAAATACAATAATAGCATACATAATTATTTATACCATTATCAAATATTTTCCTTGCTTCTGCACATTTTTTATTCTTAGCATATTTATGGCTAAAAGTCCTCAGATTGAACGTGATATTTATGCATATGTATAAGTAATTTAAAGCAGTCGACATATGAAATATAAGTGAAACCAGAGTGGATTGCGTTATGAGTAAAGAAACATCTGCAGCTTGCCACAGTTCACCAAAAGGAAATTGGATCGTGTATCAGCTATGTGATTGAATAAGACTTTCATCTTTTAAAGAATTTTTCCTGTCTGAAATATGCATTTCATTCTGAAATGAAGCCTGTGGTGTATGCTTTGTGGCGCTCAGTTTGGGAGACCCCACCATCCTGTTATTGAACTTGGAGTGCGACTCTAGCATCGACTGAACTTAACTGGACTTGGAACTACTTTATTATTTTTCATCACTTCAATCATTATTAGAGTACTTCCATTATTTCAATAATTAATAATAATAATAAAAAACCTACAAACAAACAAGAAAAGGCTCCACCTCTCAATCTTGGAAACTCTTTAAAGCCTCTAGGGCTCAGGTGTTGAGACTCCTGCTTTTTCGTGACACCAACAGTTTAAGTCAGTTCTTGAATGTTTCTTTTCAGCTCCTGAACTGTGAGTTTTCTGGAATTATGAGTTACTTTATCTTTCATATATTGTAGACACTGTACTCTTAGAGGAGTTACATTAGATATTACATATTAGAGAGGAGAGAGTAGTCCCCTAGGGCGGCTTTGGGCTCTCTGGCACACACGCTGAGCTATACCTGCTACCCCCCCCCCTGCCCCCCAGCTTGCTTTTAAATTCCCAGGATCCCCTAGACTGTGGCCTGTGTCTAGGAATTTTATGTCTTCTACTTTGCCAGGTACATGTGCAGTGTGGGTAACAGATGAAGAAATGGTTATGCTGCGTTCGTGAAAATTTAACACTGGCATGTTCCAAAGCGTCGAGCTCGCGACCGGCTGTCGGATCTGAGGACGCTGTGGTCGTTTTCCTGAACTGTGGCATAGCTGACATTCTTCACTATGCCTTGACTTCCTGCAAGTTCTTCCTTTGCTTTTGGGGAGCCGTGTTCTTCTACCAATCTTGTCATCCACTTACCACTTTCTTCTCAGTAGACTTAAATTGGTGTTGAATGTTTACCTGCAACCATGTGGTTAGGATCTAAAAAGTGAGGAGGGAAGAAGCAGCTTGGGAATCCCATAGATCCATGGGCACTAGATGTGGGATGGTTGATTAGCCAAAGGGTAAAAAACAGCTGTTAACCTTTGAGAAGATAATCATCTTTACCAGGAGTCAGAGAAATGCAGGTTAACACAACTGTAAAGTGTCCTTTTTTCCCACCTATCAGCCACCATGTAAAAAGTCATGCCTACTGCTGATGACACGTGTACTGAGAGTCTTCCGTCACGCTGCTGCTGGAGCTGTAAATCCGTGGTGTGTCTCAAGACTCTCTAAGGGTTTGTACCCACCGGCTGTCGTGATCCCAGTTGTGGGGTGCCTTCCCCAACAGGTGCTCGTGATTGCCCGAGCAGGTCTGTGCCCTTAGCCTTCCCACAGGAACCCTGATTTTGTTCAGGGACTCGCCCCTCCCCTCAGGTCAGGGGCAAATCTTGATTAGTTAAATCACTCCTGGTCCATTTCCCCTTGCCAGTGACCCACTTCTACCTAAGATGTCAGGGATGTCAGCTGTGTTTCTTCTCAAGTTTAAATATCTTGCCATGCTCCCGGGAATTGGTGGCACTACTGCATGTAATTTGAGAACTATGAAAATAATTAAAATCTAGTCACAATAGAAAAGAATTAGAAATGACTTCATTACTTTTGAAGTTTAGTAAATTATTTAGTCAACTGTACATAATTCTTATGATGTAAGTCTAAGCTAGAAAAGCAAGGTACAGAATTGTTTTTATGCTATTGTCATTACAGGAGGGGAAAATATACCCGTGACAAAACCTAGTAAAACATAGCAAATGAAATACGTGGCAGGGTGAAGACATCTGATGGGCTTTTCTTTTCCTCCTAGTTTCCCAGTGGTGGGGTAAAGGAAGTTAATGAGAACGTGGTGGGAGGTGTAGGCTGGGAGGCAGCGGGTCCCTCGGGAGGGTCCTTGAGGGTTTTGCAGGTGGGATTCCTTGGTGTGCCCTCCGCATTCCAGCGCCAGGGTGGGGCGTGCGCTCTGACCCTCCAGCAGATTACTGAGCGCTGATCAGGCAGAAGCTGGGTATATACGGTCTTCTCGTGTTTTACTCTTTGACTACTTCTCTTCCCAACCCATTCAACAGTTTTCTGTAAATAATTTGCTAGAGACTTCATTAATTTGTAGTCTTCATAGACTTCCCCTACCTACCTTCCTACTTCCAGTTTCTGGCAACTTAATTTGCCTTTTTGTCTTCAATCCAGTTATCTTTGAGCAGTTTTTCTTTTTATTCCTTTAAAAGAAATGACATGTCAGGGCTGTCATAAAATACACATACCTTACAGTTTGGGCTGTTTTATTTGGTTGTGGTGTCTTCACACACACCTTCATTACACCAGGTGTTCCAGTACAGTTATGGACCATAAGAGTTTTCCCGGGAAACAGACTGAGGTTTTCAGGATGCTCAGGATACATTTCTGATAATGGTTGACTCACAGACCCTGTCGTGAGCTTGATTTCTTTTGTAATAGTTTATAAACTGTTATGAGCAAATCTAGTTTCTGTGAAAACCTTTTCTAGGAAAGCAGACTTTATTATCTTTGAGGTAACAGATATTGAGGCAGATACGGCAAGTTTGAGTGGAGAAGTTCAAGACTCATATTCTGAGATGGAGTGCTGGCTTCCAGGGAGGTGTGGCCTGCTGTACAACTTCTGGCAAGTACTTTGCTCCTGAGGCTTTCCCTTACTTTAATTTTGGGATAGCCATCTTTGCCACGGGTTTATTATGATCATTAAGTGCGTTTATTTGTCACATAGTTATTAGTCACCCGTTGTGGCCCAAGCACTGTGCTAGGGACATAGCTTAATCTAAGTATCCCAAGAAAAGGCTAATTTAGTTTCTCTTTAATTTCTATTATAATATACTTGGAAAATTTAAGGTATTTCTTTAAGGGACCTGCATAAATCTGTCCTCTCAGGAGTATTACTGTAAGTGGTATGTTCCATCCGTTGCCTTCCCATGCCAAGCTTAAATTTGAGCAAATTTGTTGCGTTCTTTTTACCTGGAGGTAATCCATGTGTTTGTACTTTAAATGTGGTTTGAATTTTATTGCATTTATCAGTTATCCTTTCTAACTAGGTTTTATGTACAATTGTCTTATCTACTCTTTCTTAATAAAAAAGGAAAGAAATCGAAGCCAAGAATCTTGGCTCCTGGGCTCTTTCTGGCTACTCTTAGCATGTATGGTTTTATAATTTGCTATTAGTAGTCTACATTCTGTAATTCAAATCATGAGTAAGCATTGTGGGCAGAATGATGCAAAGGTTTCTGAAATCCTGTTTTTGGAAAAACAGAATCTTTTTAGCAGAGCTTTGAAATAATTCAGAGACTGTGAAATGACTTGTTTAAAGAGGACAAAATGTATTTACCTATAAAATCAATTCTTAAATGCTGCAGTGGGGAAAGGTTATTGTTAATGGTATTTTATCCTCCTATTGCTGCTAAAAGTTGTAGAAGCACTTTAAAGGATCAACATTGAACTGAATTTTAGGTTCACTTATATGTAATCCTTATAAAATTGCTGTATGTGTCATATTTGAGATAATATAGTGACATTGGAAGCAGCCATTCCCACTAACCTCTAACTTCAAAGTTGATGGAGTGCTTCCTCTTTCTTCCATGACCAGTGGGAAGGGAATTTCAAAATTCCAGGGTGAAAGGAATTTTGTTGAGCATCTGTGGCAGTCGGCCCTCTAACATCTTGGGGTGATTCTTTGGCCTGAGAAAAAAGGTAGTAATCTCCCAAGTTCAAGAAGAGATGCCTGGTGAGGTTTTTTTTTTTTCTTTTTACCACTGTACCTAAGTAATATGCTTTATTTTTCATTAAAAATTTTTTAAAAATTATTTTTTAAAAGATACTTAGATTATATAAATTTTACACAGAAGATACAGGGATTCCCATATGCCCCACTCCCCACACCTCCCACACCCTCCCACATGAACATCCTTCATTAGTGTGGCACATTCATTGCAGTTGATAAACGCATCCTGGGGCTTTGCCATTGAGCATGGACCATAGTTCACACTGTAGACCACACTCTCTCCCACACAGCTCTGCGTGTTGTGTGATGATATAAAATGGCCTATATCTGTCGTTGCAACGTCACTCAGGACGATTCCCAACTCCCGAAAAGCCCCCGTATTCCAACTGCTTTTCCCCTCTCCCTGCCCCCAGAGTCTCCAGTGGCCACTGGCTCCACATCAGCGTTGTAATTTCTTCCATTGCTAGAATCACAATATGTCTATAGGAGAATATTAGTAAGTCCACTCTCGTCCATAGCTCTTCCCCCATCCTGAGGAGTCTGGGATGGTGACATCCACTCCACCTCCAAGTGAGAGGGGGCTTAATCCCATGGGGAAGATGGATGGGATTATCCTACCTGCAGCTGCAGACTCTCTCATTCCCTGGGATGGCTGTTGTCCATCATCCTCTCCCCTCCAGGTGTCCTGGGTGAGTCCAGTGAGCTGTAGAGTAGGACTTGCAGCTCCAACTGGCAAGGTTTTCCAGATGCTTTTATCCTGGCCCAGGTTAAAGAGCAGCAGATTGGCCTAAACTGTTTTCATTCAAGCATGTTTGACCATGAGTCGCTAATTGAGGATGTCCCTGTGCGACATTGCCACCTGTTGTCTCTGTTGGGGAGTGGGAGAAAGTTTCCTCTTTCATCTTTATATCTGTTAGGCTGGGGCAGGATTTAAAACGTGGAGGAAATAACGCACTGCTTTTGAGGGACTCCTGCTCCCTCTGCCCGCTCCCCCAGCACGCCACTTCCTTTCCTACTTGCTGCTTGGAAACTAGCAGGGTAAGCAGGGCAGTTCCCGTGGGCATAGGTGTTCCTTCGTTTCGCTTAGTAGGTAATCAAATTCTCATTTTCTCTGCTGACTGTATTATTTATATTACACATTAAAGGTCCTTCCTTCCTTCCCCGTAGGATTTACCAGCATCTACCAGGAAAACTACAACTCTGCCAACTGCTCGGGACCTTATGAGTCGGGAAGCAGTGATACCTGCTCTGGGGAAGCTTACAAGCTGAGGGGGGCCCAGGCACGTGGCGAGGGTTAAAGCGGGTGCCTTACGCTGGGCGAAGGGTCGTGGCAGAGGCACTCGAGGGAGTGGAGGTCTTCGAGGGCGATCCCGCCGCTGCCCTGGCGGGGAAAGCAGTGGGCAGGGAAGGCGGCACGGACGAAGGACGAAGCTGAACCGAGCAGCCCTGTGGCAGGCTTGACAGTGGCTCCTTTTTTTTAACTAAAGCAGTTAATAAATGAGAAGAAGGGGAGAACTGGGCAGCAGGGGCTCCGCATGCCTTTGGAAGTCAGGCCAGACTGCACGGCGCCCGTTCGACTGGGCCCCTGTCCCGTCTCGGGCTTGGTGCTGGGCCACGGAGGGGTGGGCCACCGGCCACGGCCAGCAGCAGGGCCGGGTGCGCTTTACCCGGCTGGCGGCTCATCCTAAAGGATGCTTTTAAGCTCAGATCATCAAGACACCAGGACTGAGTTACAAGTAAATGGTCTACAAGTAGACCCTGGGTCAGAGAAATGCCGGCTAATGAAGCTGAGTACTTAACTCAGGGAAGCTTGGTGGATTTTACTAGCTCGTGGCTGAAGCAGCAGTTCTTTCTCCTTGCTCACGCATACGTCTAGTCTGTGAAGTGGAATTTTATTTCTACCATTTCATATCCTTTGGGGTAAAAGCATATTTCATTGGGGGAAGATAATATTACTAGAAAGTGACCTGAATTTCACGCAAAAATAGAAATTTAGCAAATGGTTTTATTTTGGTTGCAGGTAACTGTTAAAATGAAGGAAGTTTACTTAAAAAAAAAAAAAAAACAACAACAAAGAACTTTATTTGTAAGATAATTCTTGTGAGGATCTTTGGGAATGATGGGAAGGTCTCTTTTCTCGCTTGCTTTCTCTCTCTCTCTTGCTTTTTCTTTCTCTCTTTCTTTCCCTCCCTCCCTTCCTCTCGAGGTTATTTTGAGAATGAATGTGTTGAGTGGCGCAAAAAGAAAAACTAAGCAGAGAGAGAAAAGCGGTGGGCGTCGTTTCAGAGCCCCAGAACTGAAGGAGGTCCAGGAAGGAAACTTCCAGGATGGGCGCTTGAGGTATTTAAAGCTACAGGATTAAGTATTCATGGGGGATTTCAGCAGCTTAGACATCTGCTGAATAAAAAATATCAGTAAACATTTATCATCTGAGGATGGTTCTGGGTTACATAGAGGACAAGTTCAAAAAAGGAAAGCTTGGAAAAGCAGTTCTGATTTTCTTTCCTGAAGTAGTGAAGGAACAACAGTTCAAGCTCGATGTGGAGTCAGTGTTTACTCTTTTTTTCCTCTCCCCCCCACCCTTATTGTTTGTGCTCGCTGTCTGCTCTCTGTGCCCATTCGCTGTGTGTTCTGTCCTTGTCTGCTTGTCTTTTCTTCTCGTCTTTCACTTTAGGAGGCACCGGGAACCGATCCCGCGACCTCTGGTGTGGGAGAGGGGCACTCAGTTGCTTGCGCCACCTCAGCTCCCTGGTCTGCTGCGTCTCTCACTGTCTCTCCTCTGCGTCTCCCTTTGTTGTGTCATCTTGCTGCGTCAGCTCTCCACGGCGCAGATCGCCAGCTCTCTGCATCATAGGACGGCTTACCTTCGAACCCAGGGTCTCCCATATGGTAGACGGGAGCCCAATTGTTTGAGCCTCATCTGCTTCCCAGTATTTACTCTTTTTTTTTTTTTTTTTTTTAATTGATTTATTTACTTTTATCCATTTTTACTCCCTCCTTCCCCCCACCCCCCTCCGATTTTGCGTTTTTTTGCGTGTGTCCGTTTGCTAAGCAATTCTGTGTCTGTTTTCTGCCCTCTCTTCTCATCCTCCTCCTCCTGTCTTCACTGGGATTCGATCCTCCGAACCTCCGATGTGGGAGAGAGGCGTCCTACCACCTGTGCCACCTTAGTTCCTGGTTTTTCGTTGCGTCGTGTCTTGGCTCTCCCTTGTGTCACTCTCCTGTTACGTCGTCATCTTGCTGCGTGGCTCGACGGGGCCTGACAGCGCACCTGCTCTTGGGGCTTGGCCGCCTGCGCACCTTCTATATTTTTCTTTTTTAAATTTTTACCAGGAGGTCCCGGGGATCGAACCCAGGTCCCTCCGTATGGGAGACGGACCCCCAACCATTTGAGCCACATCCGTCCCCTTGTTATATCTCTTAAGGTTGACCAAAGATACCCAAAGCTACGGTCTTTTCCCATACAGGATGGTCATATAATAAATCAGGCTTAGTTTATCACCAGCATTCCAAAAACCAGACCTGGGGAGAAAAACTATTTGAAACACATGCCTGGTTTCTAATATAGCAAATGTTTAGCCTACCCTGATTATCACAAAATGAGGACAGCGAGAATATTCACAACCCAGCATTTGCTCTTGACGCGAGCTGCCCCGAGCGTCCGACCCGGCTCGCACTCGGGTTCGCTTGTGCAGGATGTTCTATGTTCAGATGTGCCTGTGGGTGGTTTGTGATCTGGGAGGTTGTTGAGCTCCATGTGGCGAGTTGCTGGTAGCATTAGAAGCAGTAGAGCAGGCCGCAGTGTACTGACTGCGTGAAGGGCAGCTTGTTTCTGTTTTATAAGTGCACATGCTTGGTGTGTTATTTCGGATTGTAATACATACTTATTATTGTGAGTCATGGTCAAAAAGTTAAAAACAAAACGCTGAGATGCTCAGCATCATGAGCCAAGCTGTGTGTCTCTAGCATGTGTGTGCAGCCTGCTTCCCTTTTCTTTGGGGGTGAGTGGGGCAGATCCGTCAGGGAGGACCGCGGTGTGGTACCAGAGAGAAGGGTGGAGGTCACCGTGTCCTTGGCAAGTGCTACAGTGCCTGGCCCTGTGAGGCTGTTGAAGGCAGAACCTGGCTAACCCCAGGGGAGGTAGACAGGTCCGTTGTGTCTAGCAACTGACATTAAGGTCAGGAAAGTGAGTGTTTCTAGTTCTT
This sequence comes from Tolypeutes matacus, assembly GCA_026826555.1. Taxonomy (NCBI): domain Eukaryota; kingdom Metazoa; phylum Chordata; class Mammalia; order Cingulata; family Chlamyphoridae; genus Tolypeutes; species Tolypeutes matacus. The sequence goes on from JAKSZT010032012.1 coordinate 6,329,377, forward strand.
GAAAGCAGACATTTTCTGTGTAAACTTCCTCTAGCTCTGAAAGAAACCATACCTTTTTATCTCATTCTGCTGAGAGTATTTCAGAGTTCGGAGGAACATGTTGTTAGATTTATCGAAGTAAGTAAGCTTACGAGAGGGCAGAAGTCAACATCCTATCAAGTATGAAGATGATAAATAAATTGGACAAAGTTTAAATTTAAGGAGAATAGAAAAATTAAAGTTTCAGATAGGTAGGGAATTTAAACATGAATTTCAAATAGGAAAATAAAAATGAGTCTCTGAACAAGAGACCACAACAGGAGGTTGGTAAAATGGATATTTACCATGTGGTTATAGCACATTCTCCCGTAGGCATATGCTTATATATTGAATGCATGGGTCATTCAAAAATGTGAACCAATATAAGCTTATAATTGAGTAAGCTATCAAGTACATTTGTTTCTTGTCCGAGTTCAGTACTTTATTTAACATGACTTATTTAAATGTGTACAGTACTTGATAAATCCTATGTTATTTGATTAAAGCCTTAAGTTATTATTTAATGAGCGGAGCTTGTGGTGGAGAAAATTAGGGGAAGCTGTGCTGCTTCCCTGCTCATGATTTCTGCTGAGTACGGTGTAGTGGAACAGCGAATCCTTGATAGCATTGGAAGGGCCGTATATCTTTCAAAGAAAACAAATGTTACTCAAGAAGTATTGAAAAGATCTTTGGGCTAATTGAAAAACTCAAGCATGAGAACCCTTGGTCCTGGATAAACTGGAAACGTCAGGGGACAGCTAAAACGATCTCTGGTTTCTTCACCTCGTTCTCTATCCGCCATCGGTATCGTTCTGTCCTTTGTATGGGAATACTGGCCATCGTGACTCTTTTCAGAAGACAGTTGTTTCAAATTCCTCAGGTATAGATTTATAGCACCTCGAGCCCCTGACTGCAGGCTGAATCCGCTTTGAGTTCAGATAGAAGTTTTGGTCATGCTAATTATTTAACATGTCTCCATAGCAACAAGGAGAAACACTCACAGCAAACAAACAGATGGATTCAGGAAAACCTCAGTGAGCAGGGCTCCCGGGAGCCAGCAGCTGGCCTCTGAGGCGGGTAGTAGCGTTTTCCTTAGCGTGTGTGTCTGGCTGCCCTCTGCCCCAGTGGAGGTCAGGTGTGTAGCTCTGCACACGAGCTCCAGGTACACGCAGCCTTGCCCAGATTCTGTCCCCTGGTCTTATCTCTTCTCTGCGTGCATGTCCATGTTTGCAGGCTCAAATGGCAGGTGGTAAAGCTGGCAGCAAAGGGTCACTCTTGACTGTATCAGCTCTGCCTGTCATTCAGATATTCCACATCCTAAGTCTGTCATGATGCATACAAGAAGAAATGAAGCCACATTCGCAGAGGCAGGTGCTTGCACAGAGAAAGGGAGAAGCTCTTTCCTCCCTCTGTTCCGGGCACTGTGCCATGCAGGCGTCGCTCCCAGCCTCGCCGCCCCTGCCGAAATCGGCTGGCGCAGTGCCTGCTGCTGCCTGAGTTATTGTGTACCCGTGGGCGTGGCGCTAGCCTTGGCTTTGGTGGCCTTGGAGCCAATGCTCCTTTGCAGCAGGATCGTTGTTCCTGCCACGTCTTGTGGTCCTGGGAGGTGACAGCCACGTTGGGCAAGTGGGAAGCTGGGGCTAGGCGGTTTCCGTGCTGCAGCTGCCATGGGATGGGGTGGACAGCCTGGCATGTTCTCCTTCTTTGGGAATCCCACGGGTGGGAGCAGTCCCCAAAGCTGATGGCCTGGTGCATGTGAGACCGGGGAACCCAAACAAACCCCTCCTCAACTCAGCTCTTCAGACTGTCACTGAGCACCCCCAAACTAGACGTCTGACAAAATTAAATGGATTATCTTAAGGTCTAAAGCAAGGGGGAAGTTGAGGGTGGGTTTCAAGGAATTCCATGTTTAAATTGTTCCTGTGTAATGAAGATTAATAATGTTGGAAAAATTCAAAAGGAAATTAAATGCTATTCTCTTGGTGAAAATGTAGTTATTTTTGCTCTATTTTCCAAACGTTCTCTAATATTCAGTATTTTTTAAATGTAAAAATAGTCATTTTAAAATAACAAAATTGGCTTTGTTTTCATGGGGGAAAAGCACAAGATGAAAATTCTAGATTCATAAAAGTAACAACCTGCCTAGGTTGAAGTAGGCTGCTTTCCAAAACAGTAAAAAACAAACAAAAAACTTAGAAATAAGGACTTTTTAAAAAAGATTTATTTATTTATCCCCCCCCACCCCCCACCCCCACTGTCCGCTCTCTCCATTTGCTGTGTGTTCTTCTGTGTCTGCTTGTCCTCTCTTTAGGCGGCTCCAGGAACCGATCCTGGTACCTTCCGGAGTGGAGAGAGGCACTCAATCTCTTGCACCACCTCAGCTCCCTGGTCTGCTGCGTCTGTTATTGTCTCTCCTGTGTCTCCTTTTGTTGCGTTATCTTGCGCCAGCTCTCCTGCGCAGTCCAGAATTCTGCGTGGGCCAGCTCGCCATGTGGGCCGGCTTGCCTTCACCAGGCAGCCCCGGGAATCGAACCCTGGACCTCCCATATGGTAGACAGGAGCCTGGTCGCTTGAGCCACATCCGCTTCCCGAGAGAAGGACTTTTTGCATTATTTTTATTTGACTATATTGCTTGAGGTGACCTTTTTCCTGAAAGGTCTAATTATTGATATTTGCTATCTAGTGCTCATTGAACAAATCCTGCTTTTACCAATTTAGGATATAGTCATATCTTTAAAATAGATACTTTATTTAAAAAAATTTACGATTCTTATCATGAACATTTTTAAACATACTTAAAAATAAAGGGAATGTTACAGTGAAACTCCACATGCTTATCACCTAGGGTCTATAGTTATCTAGATGTTTTTAAAGGGTGTATTAAGTAATAAACTTCCTAATTTAAAAGAGACTTTATAGTATTTATATTTAGTAATATATGAGTAGTTTTATTGGATAAAATGAGGCTAGTTTCACTCCCTTGAGTAGCAATCATGAATAGTTTTTTTATTTTGGGAGGGGGGCTGGGTATATTCTAGGCAATATTTGCTCTAAAAGGCACCTGAACTCATGTGTTTATTTCTAGAATAATAAGATACAGTCACACATTCTGGGATTAGGCATTTTATCTAGGTATAGGAAGAACCAGTATATTATAACTGTAATAGCCGCCTCCTACCCTCACCCCAAAAAGCTGATTATAAGAGGGGAGCTTGATTATTTAAATGTCTTAACTCTCAGGTCCTGTCATAGTGGCAGCTAACGGGGTTAATCAGAGAATTGTAGAACGCTGATTTATACGTGGGTCCTCAAACTCCTTCCTTATTTCACACATTAGTAAAGCTGAGACGCAGAGGGATGATGATTTGCTGCAGATCACAGAGTTAGTTATAATCCGAGAACTAAAACCAGAACTGGGCCCTCTGGCCTCTAAGCTCAGTACATTTTCTATTATCAAGGCTTTCTTTTCTTGGGCTATTTTGTAGTTTAAAATGAGACCAGTATTAATGAAGCATGTTTATTGCTTGGGATTTATAGTATGCTTGAGATATTTAAAATTAAATACAAGTTATTTATATAGTTAACCTCACAAAATGAAATTGTTCACTGCATATAGTAATAATCATTATTGTAAATAAAAATTTTTACTGTGTACCAAGAAATATGGTAAGCTCTTTGCGTGGATGTTTTCATTTAATCTTTAAAAAATTTCCATAAGGTAGTACTGTTATTAATTACTGTCTTACAGATTTGGAAATTAAGAATTATGAGGCCCAAAATATCACAGCATTGCCAGGACCAGGTCTTCCTCAGGTTCGCATAAATATCAAAACCCATCATGCTTTTTAAAAATTTATTCATATATTTTTTGGGGGGGAGGGTGAGGGGAAGCAGGCACTCAACCACTGAGCTACATCCGTTCCCCAGTGAGAGTTGGTTTTTCATGTTTGTTTGTTTGATTTAGGAGGTGCTGGGCCTCGAACCTGGGACCTCGTATATGGGAAGCAGGTGCTCAACCACCTGAGCTACATCCACTCACTATATATGTTTATTAACAGTGAATGTAGGGGAGTTTGGAGTTATGCAAAGACAGTTTACAGTTCATTCGATTCCTTCACTTTAAAGTACATAATTTTACCAAAAAATATTGTTTGGGCAAGAAATGTGTGAATTTTATTTTTTGCAACTGGTCTGTTATTGGTAGGAAAGAAATGAACTGTCACGAGGGTAGGAGGATGGCCTCAAAGCTCACCTGTCCCCTAGGGCCATGGGGTGGTCGATGTGCGGCCACTTCCGCTCACATCTCGCTGGAAGCTCCCTTCCGGGAGAGACTCCCTCCCGTTTGCCTTGCCAGGGCTGGAATGCACTTTGAAGGTGGAGCTGCATTGCCTCCCCCGGGCCACAGGAGATGCGGGAGCTGGTGTAGCTCAGTGGTTGAGCGCCTGCTTCCTGCGTTCAAGGCCCTGGGTTCAATCTCCGGTACCTCCTAAAAACAAAACAAAACAAAAAACGGAGGAGCAGCAGTTCAGAAGAGGCCTGGGTCTCTCATTGCTGAACTGCTTCATAAGCCTTGGCCTCCCCGAGAATCTGGGAGAGAGAATCTTTTTTTTTTGATTAATCATTGTAGCAACATCATTCTCTTATTAATAATTATAATCAGTATATAAAATATAGTTAATTCTATAATTAGTAAGTGATATAATAAAATTACTTTTATTTCTGTGTGTCACTAATTACATCTAATACATTTAATTTTCTTGATAAATTCTTTATGGTGTTGGCCACCAAAGTTGAAATTTTTGGGAATGAAAGAGTATATTCTTGGGTCTTTAAAGCTCTAGGGAGTAATTACAAATTGGATTTGGTGAGTGTTTTATTTTGCTACAGGGCTGCAATGCAAAGTACCAGAAATGTGTTGGCTTTTATGAAGGTGATTATTTGGAGTAAAAGCTTACAGTTCTGAGACCATTAAATGTATCATATCTATTGCTTATTTACTGTATATTATGAATATGAAAGCTTTAGATAGTTTGCTTTTTAAACTATTATGTGCATGTTTTTTTTTCCCCCAAAACAAGTACAGGTGTTCCATTAAGTCCCCCTTTATAAAGTTTAAATATCTAAATAAGAGGAAATGTCAAATCAAATATCTGAGTGCCATCTACTGGTTGTGGTGGGAGATGAATGGAAGGAAAAAGGAGAGTTAAGTCACAGTATGCAAGCTGAATAACCATAAACATAAAACTGAGGGGTGGCACTGTCCAGGGCTCGGTGCCAGAGGAGAGGAGAAGTGGGTGGGCTCCTTGCCTTCAGGAGCAGAGATCGCCTCGGGGTGGAGGGACGGGAAGGAAGGCAGCAGAGCTGGTCCCTAAGGACAAAGCTGGCAGGGAAATCAGCGTACTTAAAGAGCTAGAACTCCAGCCCAGAGAGCTAACAACAGTCTGACTTCCCTTCCCCAAGCTGTCTGAACAAATCCTCCAAGTTGTTGACCAGAGCTTGCTGAACTATTGAAGATGTAAGAATCACTGCAACAGAGAATTGACTTCAGGCTGAGTTAAGGGATAAAAAGGAAGGTTCTAACATGATTAAATTACAGTGATGCATCCTGGAGCAGAGAGGGGATATGGAATGGGGAGCAAGCTTTTAAATTCCGCCCACTCGAGAAAGGCACCCTCGAACGTCATGGTTAAAGCCAGGGAATTGGAATACGACCAGTCTGGGTTTGAATCCTGGCTCTGTTCCTTATTAAACGTGGAGTCACAGAGGACACCTCGGGGTTACCTGTGATTAACTGAGATAATGGAAGTAAAATATCAGAGCAGAGTTCCCTCATATGTAATGGCAAGTGCTCATTAAGTGGTCACTACTATTTAATAATAGTAATGAAAGCCAATTTCAGCCATGTGCCATATAATTGCTTTGAATAATAATATTGTGTGTTTTAAATGAATATAAGCTAAGTACAGTGACAGTTACTGGTCTGTATAAAAACAACTATGTAACACAAAGTAAAAACCAAGCCACCAAAAACAAGGACCAAACTTTTTTACTCTCAAGAAAAAATGGAGTATATTGCAAAATAAAGCAATATTTTGGGGGGACCTGTATTTCTATTTGTGTAATTTACATGGAACTCTACCAAAAAGTCTTTATAGACCCTCCCCAGAGAAGCCCAGTGTAATTCCAGCTCCTTCCGTGCGTGACTGAGCCGCTGCTGTCTGTGCCTGTCTGGGTTGGGGAGATGAGCGGAGGTGCTGGACTCAGTTGGGTGCAAGCCTCTGCACTGGTTTGTTCGTGAGTCCATCTTGCGCCGGCTGGGCTGACCTTGCTCAGTTTAAAATCATGATTCTGACAGGGAAGCGAGGTGATGGCATGGGAGGACGTGCACTGGCTGAAAGCGAAGGGATGCTGCCGAAGTTTTTGTGGATTTAGGGGAATGATTTATGTTTGAAGAGACATAGATGAAAGGAAGGCAGGCAATGAGGAAATTACTGTTTTCTTCTGAGAAGCCTTCCTTTCTGTTTTCCTAATAATTTGACTTGAAACAGTTTGTGCAGCAAACCCCGAAAATCATCATTAACTTTTATTGCACAGTTTGATCTGTGCTAGTCATTGGCTTAGTTGGTGAATTTTGTTCCCGGCTCAGAAGAAGGACATAGCATTCCCTGATGGAGCCCTCGCTTCACGAGGCTGCTGGGATTGAAGCTCCTTTTCAGGAGGGGATGCAAGGATAGCCCATGTGGTGCGGTGGGCACAGAATGGAAGTTCCAGTCCTTTCAGATTTAGCCCCAGGTTCAGTGAGTAGAAGGGGTTGCCTTCGGGGAGCTAAGAATGACCACTTATCAGGTGATAAGGTGAGGCAGTGATGGGGAAGAAGATGGCAGTTGCCATCCCAGGTTCAGCCCTCTGGGACTTCTGGCACTCTTTCTCTCCTTCACTTCCTCCTTCCTTCCTTCCTCCCCCCTCTTTGGGAATAGCTGTCTATTGTAGACTTGGTGCATTGCAATTGCTTACTTTTCTGTTTTCCTTATTGTAATCTTTTTAGGAATAGAAAATGACCTTTAGCATGACACGGTGTTTTTGGCACATGGTAGGTATAAATAAATGTTGAATAAGTGGAATTATCTGAGAAGATTTCTATATTTTTTCTACATCCTGTAATGGAGTCAAAATAAAATAATGGGCTTTCCCTTGGTGAATTGAGCCATTTAGTTTAATAAAAACACACACCTGTGTTTGTTTATTTAATTAGTATAGTCATGAGAGGATGCCTGTATTTCCTGGAGATGATATGACAAAATTACTGAATAGGTACAAGCTTTGAATCTTCGTGGTCAGTAAATGTTAATAATAAGTATATATATATTTCATGTGGCAAGAGGAAGCCTGTGCATCAGAAAGTTGAAAATTACAGCAGGAGAGTATGTGCACGCTCACCGCTGAGGGGATTGTGCTTCTGTTGTGAGTTTGGCCTGACTGTAGAGAATATACCAAATGCTCATGTAGTAAGGGGCGAGAGTAGCATGAGAAATTAAATAATTAATTGATTAATTCCCTTTAAGCTTTTTATTTTGAAAGAATTTCAAACTTACAGGACCGTTGCAAAATAACTCAGAATCCATATAGAGAACTCCAACATACACCCCCCCCCCAGAGACCCCAGATCCATTAATTTTAACATTTTGCCCCATTTGCCATTACATAGAATGAGGAATCTACATTCCCTGTCAGTAGAGTCAGAGGGAGCACATTCCATAAAAGAGCCTTCACTTTTGCCACCAACTGCAAGTGCTGGGCTTCCCAGGACTACCCTGAGGCCCATTCATTTGCTAGAAGGACTTCAGGATTCACTGAAAGCTGCTAAATTTATGGCTACGGGAAAGGATTCAGAGGCGCAGAGTCTCGGAAAGCTCCGAATGAGGACGTTCCAGTTGTGCTCTCCCTTTGCAGTGATGGGCAGTTCTGCTCTCAGCTCCAATGTGTGACAGTTTGTTGGAGTATTGCCAGCCAGGGAAGCTCACCCAAACCCACACGGCTCGTGTCAGCCTCCTGCCCTTCCGGAGGCAGAGCAGATACTGTGTGGCCTAAGCCCCCTTGTAAATCACATTGCTAGGCTGTTCAGTGGCCAAGGCGCCCAGGTAAACAGACCCTCTTTTCAGGCAGGGCCATTTGGACGGGGTTAATTCTTTACTTCGCATGGTCTAAGAAGACATTCTGTGATGATTTTTTCGTCATCTAGGCATGCTTCATGTTAATCATTTAGCCCAGGTAGGAAGCAGGGTGTGCAGGTACCTACAATAGATGACTCAAGTTTAACATTCAAGAAGTAGTAATTCCTGCAACAGATTGTCATCTAAAGCAGAGTCCACGACCTGTAGTAGAATCTCTTCTGGGTGTCGGGTGTGAGCATCGGGTGTGAATTTCTATGCTGAAATTCAGGAGGTCTTGGAAATCACATTTCGGGGCTGCTTTGCCTGAGTTTAGGGGCCTCTCTGGTGCTTCTATACAATTGCTTATTCTTCTCTCACCTTCTGGACAGGTTGTCAGGGCTCATCTCTTCTGTACCACTTGTGCCTTAGGCTGAACTTCTCACTCTACAGAACAAAGAGCAGGTTTTACCTTTTATTGATTGGTGAGCCACAGGTAGCAGGTCTTTTACAGAGTAAATGCCAGGAGTTGTGTTTTTTTTAAACATTTAATTTATTTATTTATCCCCCCACCCCCCATCATTGTTTGTGCTTGCTGTCTGCTCTTTCTGTCTCTCTCATTTGTTGTGTGCTCGGTCTTCTTTTTTTAGGAGGCACTGAGAACCGAACCTGGGACCTCCCATGTGGGAAGGAGGTAACCATTGGCTTGAGCCACCTCCGCTTCCTGACTGGTGTGTCTCTCGTTGTGTTCCCTCATGGTGTCTCTTTATTGCGTCCGTCATCTTGTTGTCAGCTCGCTGTCTTGCTTGTCTTCTTTAGGAGGTACCGGGAACCGATCCCAGCACCTCCCATGTGGTGGGCAGTGCCCAACTGCTTGAGCCACATCCACTTCCCAGGAGTTTTTTCAAGTGGCTTTTTATTGAGGTTTACTTTGTTCCCTGCTCTCGTATTAGTGAGTGGAGGTGGCCTTTACCTTGATGAAAATAGCATTTATTAATAGTTATTAATATCTCTTAAATACCAAGACTCAGGGTTTATGAAGACTGAAGCCCCTACTTGCTGTTTGCTGTCTCCATTCTAAGGAAGATTAATCTGACCTACCTCCCGAGGTGGCGGTTGTCTGATCAGGGAAGTCTTGATGTTCTGTGGATCGTGTGTATACATTTTCCATAGGGAATCACGATTCATTTCGTCAAACGCCCAGTAGGAAGAGGAGCTCAACCGCCTCACGGCCTTGCTTTCTGCCAGTACGTCCGGCTCTTCTCTGCTGAGCATCCGTATCTGAATCCTCTTCAGGAGAAAATCAGCAGTGTTTCGTCTTCCTCAGAGGTGCACGTGGACGTTGGGTGTTATCACTGCCTGGTGTGTGTGTGAGCTCACAGCATCCCACACCAAAAACGGCCTCTTGGGCTGGGATTTAGTGACAACCGGGAAGCCAGTGCTGTTTCCTCACAGTGAAATTTTAAGAACCACGGGATCTGCATGTCAAAGCTGTAATTCCTTCGCTCCCCAGAACTATCTGAATGGCATGTGTCTTCGATTAAACTTGATATAAATGCTGACATAGCCATGTCGAACAAATCGGAAAGTTCTAATTGCATTTTTTCCCCTTAAAGTGTCTTAAAGTGCATTGCTTAATAACAGCTTGTTTTTATTTATTTTTTGCTGTATCATTTTAAGCAGTCTTTCAATTCTTTCCACCTTTCAATAAAATTACTCTTTTATAATTTTAAAAATGTATTCCTCTTAAGCCAAGAATGTTCTAAGAATGATGCTTTGGTGCCTTTTAGTATAACTTAGATTTACACCTCTGTTTTCTTTTTTCTTTTATTTTTTGAGCCACGGAACTGGGGATTGAACCTGGGACCGTGTATGTGGGAAGCTGGTGCCCAACCACTGAGCCACATCGGCTCCCCTGAGTTGTTTGTTTTTGCTTGTTTGTTTGTTGTTTGTCTTTGTTTTTTGGAGGTACCAGGGACCAAACCCAGGCCCTCCCGTGTGAGAGGCAGGCACTCAACTGCTTGAACCACATCTGCTCCCCTGTTTTCTTTTAAATGTTTGAAGTCAAGACTGTCAAGAATTTAATAGTGATTCTAACTAACTTTTATTTTGCTGCTTGTTGAGCTATTGTCAGTGGAAGGTGCTACTTCTTGAAAATGAGTTCTTTAACTTGGTGCAAGTGGCATTTGTGGGAGCAAGGATGGGGATGTGGGAGCAAAAATGTCTGTCTGTCTGGGCAGCTGAGTGCTTTGGCAGGCTGCTGTTGAATACCTGAATATACTGTTGGTCAGAAGAGTATCTCGGGTTAGCTGTCTGCTCAAGCAAATTAGCAGTTATATGAATGGTTGATTCTATTTAGTGAATATTATATTTACATTAGATCTTTGCCTAAAACTCGTTTTCTCAGAAAAGCCTTCCCTGACCATCTTTAAAAATGTTGAACAGCTTCCCTGACCCCTTTTTGTCATTTTTTTCTTATATAGCTTTTATCTCCATTAAACATACTAAACATATCACTTAATGGCCTCTTTCAACCTGATTGTATGCTCCATGAGGGCAGGGGTTTTACCTGCTGACCCCCAATACCTAGGACAGAGCTCAATAAATTTTGAATGCGTGATGACTGAAAGGTGTTAGCTTTCAAGGATTTGAAGTTGGTGAAATCTACACATCTCCATCCCTGCAAACTCCTCAGGAGATCCATCACCTCAGATCAAATTAACCAAAGATATGACCTTAATTCACAAGTAGACACAAATTGCCCTTCCCTTCAGGCTTGGGAGAATTCCTTCTCTGGGTCCTCAGGTACATTGACTGACCTTTAGGGAGAGCCTTCTCTCAAGCAGGTGCTAGGATTGATTGGGACAAGGTCAGCAGGTCGAGGTCAGCTCAGGCAGCCAAATGCTCTGAAGCAGAGACAGGCCAAGAGGCTCTCTAGAGAGCTGTGCCCAAGGCACAGTGAGATCTTATGTCTTATCCGTGTAAGCATTAGGAGCTGTTACTCCTTGAAAATCAAATACTTTAAGCGGCCGTTTTACCAGTGGAAAAATTATATCTAATCCTTTTTTGCTACTTAGCCCTTGAAAGAGGTCCTTCATATACTCGTTATCAGATATCAAGATGTTTCATTAGGACACATGTTCTGTTAATTAGCCAGCTCCAGAATACTTCATACTACTCATAACAAAGTACGTCAAAGCAAATGACTACACATCCAGTGTAACATTTGGGCATGTAAGCCTGGGATTCATCACGCACTTCACACTGTGCAAACCAAGTGTCAGTGTCGTGGTTAAGTGCTCTGGTTCTTTAGCGTGACTGCTGGATTCAGATCTAAGTGGAGTCACTGATGAGCTGGGTGACTTAGGGTGAGTTACTTAGTATCTCCAAGCCTCAGTTCCCTTCTCTATCAAATGGGGATTGCAGTACTTAACTCATAGGATTGTCATGAGAATTATGTAAGAATTACTTACAGTGCCCTTGGCACAGTGCCCAGCACATAGTGAGCACTCGGTAAATGTTAGCTTAAAAATTTATTCACTTGGCAAAGTTCTTTTGGGTGTCTTTAATGCCATATGGCTAAGAAAGGAGAAAGACAGGTGTTTAAGTTTGCTAAAGCTGCTGGGAGCAGTATACCAGAAACGGTTGGCTTGTACAGTGAGCACTTATTAGGTTAACAGCTTACAGTTGTGAGGCTGCGAAAATGTCCACATCAAGGCTTCATCACATGATGCTTTCCTCTCCGAGGACCGGCTGCTGGTAGTCCTGGATTCCTCTGGCATGGCACGGCAAAATTGGAGAGGTCTGCTGGTCTCGGGCTCTGCCTTCTCTGGGCCTCCACTGCTTTCAACTTGGGCTGCTACGCTTATGGCTTTTCTCTTCCCCCTGGTTTGCCAACTTCTGCAGGCTTCTGTGTGTGTCTGCAGCTTTTTCTGTTTCTCCAGCCCCCCCCCAGCCCCCCCTTTATAAAGGACTCCAGTGAGAGGATTAAGACCCACTCTGGGTCATGCCCTGCTGAGGCGATCTAATCAAAAGGAAGGTCCCTTAACTGAATCTAATCAAAAGGCCCCATCTACAATAGGCTTCCATGCACAGATATGGATTAACCTTAAGCTCAGGGTTTTCTGGGTCCACCCAGCTTCAGGCTATTACAACATGCAAACCCTTATTCTGACTCCATACCTGGGTTATGAATGGACCCCTGCGTGGGATCTCACAGGCAGAGATTAAGAACAGAATTCCTTAAAAAGGCAAGCTCTCCTCGTATGTTTCAAAATCTTTCTATTTTTACAAATTAGATGCACACTGGTTTCCAGTCCTTATAGTAAACTATTCATGCAAAAGCCAAGGTTTTAGGCTCTTTCTTCCTTTAAATCAAGCTTGCCATTAGACCATAGTATTTAATGTAATCTGGAGTGCTTTGTTTAGCTATCTGATTTTTAACCTCCTTTGCTGAGATTAGGAGGGGAATAAAAAGGGAAAACATAGAACTGCATTTCTCTCTTTAAAGGACTAAGCCTGAATACATTTGAAAATCTTAAAAGATGTGGACATAATCTCTCTCTCTCTCATTCACAATCACACCATCAAGGCAGAACTTATTATTTTATAAAAATAAAATTTTATTGAAGTATACACACATACATGCACACACATAAACAAAAGTTGTGAACTTACAAAACAAACATGCATATCATCGTACAGGGATCCCATAACTCACCCCCCCACACCACCTTGCGTTGTTGTGAAATGTTTGTTACAGAACTGATTTTTTTTTTCCTTTTTTTTTTTCCTTTTTTTTTTTTTTTTAAGATTTCATTTATTTATTCATCTATCCCCCCCTTGCTGCTTGCGCTCGCCGGGTCAGCCAACCACACCGTGCGGGCGGGCCCGCCCTCACCAGGAGGCCCCGGGAACCGAACCTGGGGCCCCCCATATGGCAAACGGGAGCCCCACTGATCGAGCCACAGCTGCTTCCCACAGAACTGATTTTTATCCATCAAATTCCATTCTTTACTATAATACAAGTGATGATACATATAATGAATTATAACTGGACTGTGCAATAAGATTTTTATTTAAAAGAATAATGTATGAAAACAAATTACAAGAAGACACCTGAATTCTCAATATTTAAAAATGATGACTGAGGCAAATTTCATGAACACTAAAGTCAGGGGAAGTTGTGAGGACTCGGGGGGTTATCTCAATATTCTAGTATTTGTCTTCAAGTAAGGGCTATTTTTTGAAAAAACCATAATTGTAATGATCATAGTCCCTTTACTTTTGCAAGCATTTTGAGCACAAGGAATCACAATTCTGTACTGTGCTGTAGGGATTAGACCGGCTCTACAGAGTTTTATGTTTTATTCAATAATAAAAAGCTTACATTTCAGAAAGGTATTTATAAAATAGGATATGACTAGTTTATAGAAGATAAAATAGCTTTGCTAATTGTATGGACGATTTTAGTGTTTCACTGTCAACAATTTTCAGATATGCTGCCAAAATTTGATCAATGGGTAAAATGTATTTTTGCTTTAATTATATTCTCTGTATCTATTTTCAATCTCTCTGTCTCTCCTTGTTGTGTATTGGAAGGAATGTTTAGAAATTTGTTGGCCCAGGCTCCTTCAAGGAGGAGCGAAATCACATAGCTAAGCTGGTGCTTGCAGTGGCAGGTAGTGTTTTCCGAGGGTCTTGCTTTTCAAAGTGCTTGTTGGACCAGTGACATCGGCCTCCCCTGGCAGCGTCTGTTTGCTGTGTGGAGTTCTTAGGATGTGCTGCAGGCCTGCTGAATCAGAAGCTGCCTTTTACAAGGTCCCCTGGCGACTCAAGTGGACGTTAGAGTTTGAGAAGAACTTAGAGCGTGCAGGAGAACATTGTCAAGATGCTAAGTTTCCATGCACATGTGCGGTGAACAGGGATGTGGAGATAATTGTGGATTCCTTGATGGACCTGTGAAACATGGGTACCTGTTACTGCTTTTGCTTTTTCTCACACACAGGTGTTTCTGCCCTGGTGACAGATGTAGTCCTGAAAATGCTTACCTTCTTCAGGTATTACACAAGAGAATAAATGGGTTAAGAGCAGCTCATTCAGAAACGTGAGCTGGAGCATCCCGAAAAACAAGCAGTCCCGGTAAAACTACGGCAGGGTTGGAACCCCCCCCCCCCCCCGTCACTTGTTCCCAGCACTGGTGGTCCCCGGTAGCCTTAAACTCCGAGGCCCTTGCTTCCTTCTGAAAATTTAGGTCCTTGGTGATGCCATCCTAATTTTTTTTTGTTTAATATACATAGTCTGTATGCGCAGCTTCACAAAGTAGCTTAATGCTGTGAAAGGGTAGTGGATGTTGAATCTACTAGATCAGCCACTTACAGACAGCTCTCCTGCAGGATTTTCAGCACTTTTCTTAAAAATTTTCTGTATAGCTAAGACTTTGTCTTTAATGTATGACTTTAAAATATCAACATGGTGGGGGGCGGGGGGGGAAATCACACTTGAACCAGTGTGGCTTTCACATTATACTCTATCTACTAATTAATCATGAATGACTTAATTCACTTTATAGAAACAGACATTGTAGGAGAACAGACTGAAATTTTCAGTTCTCTAGTATTTTTAGGTTTCTAAGGAGTGCCACGGCAAGTGTGCTGTGAACCGAAAGATGGGAAATGTTTCATTTACTATATCGAGTTCATCAGTAGAAAGATGCAGCTGGCTCAGTCTGAGGAAAGGCACGACTGAAGTGCCTGTTAAGGCAGTGGGGCTCAGCTGTACGAGCCCTGGCCGCGGAGTTGGGAGGACCTGGGGCTGGGGTCTGCTTGGCACTGCTGCTTACTCGGAAGTAAAACTTGTACCTCTTTGGGCTCCATATTCTCACTACAAAGTGGAGAATGGGACCTGACAAAACAATTTTTAAGTTTCTATCTCTGATTTCTCAAATTAATCCTCCTGTAAATCTCTTTTATGTGTTTGGAGTTTAATTCTAAGCCAAGGCCAGGTCAAGTAAATTCCTGCCCCTTCTCTTACGTTAGTCTTTCCTGGGGCGTGGAATCCCCCCTTTTGTTTCTGACCTCTTTCTTAAGAGGCTTTCAGAACTCTGGAAGAGGAAATGGCAAAAGTGACTTTAGCAGCAAAGTCACGTTACGCCCTTTTTTCCTGTCATTGCTTATTTGGATAGCAGTTTGTGTGATTTTCATTGTCTTACAAGCACTTTTAAAATTTAGAAATATGGGAGAGCTGGGTGAAGGTCAGAGAGGTACAGTGTTTTACTTTTACTATTTGAGTGTTGTTTGGCTGCTCTTGTTTTACAGGTAATCTAGAAAGACCACAATCATAGTGGCGAGAACTCGAGAGTAAAGGAAAGCTAGAGAAAGGAAAGGCTGGTTCTCAGGGCGGAGACATACTTTTCTAAGAAATAATGGCCCAACTGTTTCTACTTGGAAATGGACATAATGCCATCAAAAATGCCCAAGGTTTTTGTTTTGTTTTGTGTTTTTGGAACCTCAGTGGGTCTAGCAAGGAATAGGGTTGGAGAATTCTCACCATTTTGTGGAGCTTTATGAGCTCTTTTCTTTCTTCGCTTCTTCCATTTTCCACAGTAGCCTCAGGATTTCCTTCTTTTGGATCCATAATGGGGCTTCCCAATTATCACTTGAGGATGGCTCTGGTGAGAGGCAGAACTTGATGGAAATCCCCTTGAGCTGCCTTCCTGGAATAAATCTGGGTTGAGAAATCATGGGGCTCTGGGCACAGAGATAATGTCTGGTAGATAAATCATAGGGCTGCTGCCCCCATCTCTTCAAATGAGATGGGATTGGAGTATAGAGACAGCCCTGGAAGGTATCTGCATGTGGTTTTCCTTTCTAAACCCTTTCTTTTCTCTCACTTTCTTTCAGCTGATTTAAAACAAAACAAAACAAAACAAAAGTTTAACAGCATCCTTGGTAGGAAACAAAGTGATTTTAATCTGTACCTGGAGGGCACAGATCAGTTTCTCCAAAAGGATCATGACTGTTTTTTTGTTATTGTTATAATAAACTCAGCTGTTTGTCTTTTTCCAGTTAAAAATGTTGTCTGTCTGTCTTACATGAACAGCAGTTTCTTCATCCAAAAAGAGCAAAAGTAATCACAGTCTTCTGGCTTCCCTCCTACCTTTGATTAAGGTTTTACTTATCACTTCCCGACTCCAGGGGACACCAGGGATGGAGGAACGAGTTCAGCAGCACTTGGAGGAAGCAGCCAGTTAAGTCTAGAATTTGGGGCATCCTAAATTCTAGGAGTCAGCTTTTTAATGAGTTAGTAGCTTGGGAAAAGAAGGAAAAAAAGAACAGGGAATTGCTCTCCATTAAAATGGGTCTTAAAATAAGATTTAAGAGACATAAGTGAATGCAGTAAGTAGAGCTTGTCAGGATCTTCCTTTGAAAACAAAGGGAAATCAAGTAGAAGAAAACCGGGGTAATCTGAATGTGGACAAGCTCTTGATCTTATTAAAGAATCACCAATTTTGTTACAAGTGATAATAGCCTTTTTTTTTTTTTTGTCCTGCAAACGGAACAAGTCTCTTACTTCTCAGAGTGAGTTCCTGCATCTGTAAAATGAAAATTTCTTACTCTGGAGGGTTTTGTAGAGTTGTGGAGGGTTAATGTGGAGCTGGAATGAGATAGTATCTGCAGGGTCTGGCCAGGGATTGAATGTATTCCTTTTAAATTCTGGTCCTGGCTCCTCCCTTAAAAAACTTTGTGCCCTTCCCTTTGTTTTTCTGTTGGTGATTGAACTGCTGTCTCATTCTAAGTTGACAGCTGTCCTGGAAGGCCTGGAACATCTTGGCCCATCTTGACCCAGCACCTCGTTCTGTGCCAGACCTAGGGACTGGCCCCGAGCAGATGCTTAATTATTTGCTGAATCAATGAACTTTACTCTGTAAGGCTTACAGCAGAAAGTTAATCTTTACTGAAACATGTCTTATTTGTACTAAATGGTACCAGGCTGCTGAGGGAGGATTTAAAAGGGGCCCACGCCCTCGCACACTGTCGTGACGCCAGGTTTCCTCGCACACTGTCGTGAC